>QWWL01000020.1:0-524969 GCA_003689335.1 Venturia asperata
ACTTAGTAAGATAGTAATTTATATTTAGATTACTATCTATCCCTTCTAGGTTTAACAAGCTATACCTTATATAAGATAATACCTCCTTATACGTTAGTTCTATTATAAAGGAGGAGCTTCGAAGAAGGGGGATTCCTTATATCCTCTAGCTATCTTTCTTACTAGATATAAACCCTATTAAGACGGTCTAGAACTAGATAAAGGACTAGATTAAAGCTAACTACTCTAATAAGAAGTATTAGCCTAAGGAATTAAGAGGGATTGTAGAAGAAGCCTAGTATATAGTTACTATACTATAGAAGCTGTATAAGTTAATTCAAACTATACCTTAGCGTGTGGCAGACCTTATTAAGGCAGAGGGAAGATATACTAAGTAGTAGCTTAGATAGGTCTAAATACAGCTTCAATTTAGCGTTGAAATCCAGCTTGAAAACTGCTTTATAATCTGTATTATTATACCAAAAACCTGAGATCCACCACCGAAATGAAGACCTCGGAGAGACCTCGGAGGGTCCACCAAATAACGTTCTTTTGGCCGGCTACCACAGTAGGTGAAGCCTTATTAGGGCTCCGGTTCGGTGTCGGACTTCAAGTTGTGATTGTGACCCGGACACGATTCATGAGTACCCGTGACTTGAACCTGAGGTTCTAGGGCTTTAGGGGAGACCGCCGAGTATTATGTGAGCGTTCAGAACCAACGACAACTCAGCCTCAACATCGGGGACCATCACAGCTGCAAGCGAAGGCTTCTCTCAGCATCCACGACAGTCCAGCAACATGCCCCCGGTCATTATCTGGGGTGCGATTCCACACGTTCGACGCGGAGGTCATCAGCACTCCACCTCCGCGAAAGGGCGGCACGGAGAGCATCGCGACCAGAAAGTCACTTCTATTGAATTTCCGTATACTAGTATTGTTGCTGCAGGAGTTGAATGATCATTAGGTTCCTCCCACTGCCTTCGTTCTTCGTTCGGCCACTTCAAAGGCACAATTGCACTCTACCTCCGTCTTCGCTCATTATGAGACTCAGTCTCTCCTTTTTGCCAGGCCTGCTTTCGCTCGGCCAGGCTGTTCACACCTCTGCCCAGGTCGTCGAGAGCGCCCGAACCATTAAAGCTACAATCCCTAGCGGTGATACTGTCGAGATCTACCGCCACGGAGCGACTGTCTCGTCATGGACTTCTAGCAGCAAAGAGCAGCAGCTCTTCCTTTCCACCGCTTCGGTGGTGGATGGCAGCGCGGCGTTGCGGGGAGGAATTCCGGTCGTGAGTAGAATTTGCCCGTGAAACGTCATTGGCATTGACATTCTTAGGTGTTTCCCAATTTTGCGGCTCCCCCAGCCAACCATAGCACATCGAAGATGCCCTCGCATGGTTTCGCCCGGAACAGCACTTGGGAATTTGTTGGCAGCAAGAATGTCAAAAATGTTTCCAGCCTTGATCTGACCTTCCACCTCAATTCATCCTCTCTAATTCAAAAGTATCAAGAGAACTGGCCTCATAGCGTTGACCTGACGTACACGGTCACTTTGGCGCCGAACAAGCTCAGCGCTAATATTCGGGTGGCGAACACTGACAAAGCCCCTATCGAGTTCCAGTATTTGCTTCATTCATATCTGTCTTTACCGGTAAGGCGACCTTTTGGCGATGTTTGTTAGCTATGTGAGCGTGATCCTGACACATGACCCCCGAACAGGACATTACTCAAGCCACAGTTTCTGGTCTTGAAGGCAGCAAGTACCAAGACAAGACACAGGCGTATAAAGTCATCGCCGAAAAAACCAATGCAGTCACCATCACCAACGAGACGGACCGTATCTACACACCAGTCACTATCGATCGACCAATCGTTCTGAATATCGCAGGCAAGCCTCGCGTCACTATTACGCGTGATAACCTTCCCGATGTTACTGTTTGGAACTTGTGGGAGAGCAAAGCCAACACGACCGAGGACTTCGCCCCCAAGACTGCCTGGAAGAATTATTTGGCCATTGAGCCCGGTCACGTTGTCAACTTCACGCGCATTGCTGCTGGGAGTACATGGGAGGCTCGTGTTCAATGGCAGGCTCACGTCTAGGCTTGGCAGAATCGTAGCGCATATAGACGTCGAGATAACGGTGATTCCTTTTAACTTGTCAATCACAGCCGTGGTTACCCCGCTGGCATTGACACTATCCGTGTAGTGATACACCGGCAGAGGAAAGCAGTAAGCTCACGATTAGTATTATGATCGTGCGTTAATTAATAGTCTTGAGTTCATCGATTATGTAGTTTCTAGCAAGTCTTTTCGAAAGTGAAGAATTTCTTTACTTTGATGATTCTCGATATCAAACTTGAATAAGTATCCTCCTTAGGCTAGTTTCTCTCCCTATTGTTTCTCATTTTCGTCCATAGGTCGCACGCTAAATATTGAAAGAACGTGTACAAAGGTAGCTTGAAAGCAAGTCTGCAAGTAGCTTGTTGACGCGAACCTCAATTTTGGCATTGTTGACAGGCCTGATAGGTCCATAGATAGACTTCTTGGGGAAACTTGTGAAGGACAAAGAGGACTGCCAAACTCGTGGAATACTAATCCACTTGCGTTGGTGTATGCAAACTGCCTCCTTGAGAAGAAGAGCAGACGTGGTTGAAGTTGTAGGGCCGTAGGCCTGTAGGGCGGAACTAATGGATGCCTTGGGCTTATGGTGAAGAATCTGTCTCCACTGTGAGATCTATCGCAATCACAAGTCAATTTCCTCAAAGTTTCGCATCAGACCAACAGAAGGGCAACTAATACATGATTCTTGTCAGTGTTCGATATTGCACTCCCGAGACACCATGCACTGAAAATGAAGTCCATCTGGTCACAACTTGCCACCCGCCCCTGCGACCGTGATTCGATCGTGTCTCTGAGCCTCCAGAGAAGCACACAACGTGAACACCAGCTTTCGACTACCCAAGATGGATTACAAAGGCTCTTCCACAAGAAGCCAGTCTAGATCCGATATCACCGACCTTAATCCCCGAGTAGAGATCTTTCCTTCCCTGGATAGTTCTTACCTCGTCTGCCATCATTAGTAATTCAATTACAACTTCAGAATATAACTAATGTCCCTTTCACCAATTCAGCAACAGGGACACATGTATCAGCGTGAATTATCACGAACCAGAAAATGCTCGCTCTCACAAGCCCAACAGGAAAACTTGGCGGTGCCGTTCTCAACGCCATCATCGAGAACAACCTCGTCGACCCGAAAGACCTCGTAATTTGCGTACGTTCTCTCACACTCCTGGGCCTCCACTTGCCCCTCCTAACTTGGAACTAGACTTCCTCCGATCCCCAGTCCTCACGCTTTGACGACCTCCGTACCCGGTCCATCACCATCCGCTATGCTAGCTTCGACGACCCCAAATCCCTCAAGGAAGCCTACAAGGGATGCACAAAGCTCTTCCTAGCTTCCTCACCCAGAATCGAGATGGACTACAATGAAGCGCCTCTTTGGCAAGGACGCGAGAAGCATCATCGTGCCGCAATCGATTCTGCTCTTAGAGTGGGAGTGAAGCACATCTATTACACTTCTCTCGCTTTCGCAAATCCAAGCAAGGCTGGCGTGATGCGTGCGCATATACGGACGGAAAAGTACTTGAAGGAGTTGGAGGGGGAAGGGAAGGTTAAGGTCACGGTTTTGAGGGAGGGACTTTACAATGAGAGTTGGCCGTTGTATTTTGGGTATTTTTATGGATTGAAGGAGGAAGAGAGGACTGAGGTTGTTGTTGCTGGTGATGGAGAGGTGAATTGGACGAGCATTGATGATATGGCATATTGCACTGCAAAAGTGATCTCTGAGAGTAGTGAGAAGTGGGCTGGTAAGACGTTTTATCTGAGTCAGGAGAAGACGAGGAGTCTGAGTGACATCGCGGGCATTGTTAGTGAAGCATTGGGAAGAGAAATTAAGCTTAAGCTTGTGAGCCGGAAGAAATATGAGGATTATTATGCTGAGAGAGGTGTTGAGAGGGCGAGTGTGGAGTGGTGGAGTTCCTCTTATGATGCACTGCAAGATGGAGAATGTAAGATCAATGATGCGACGTTGGGAGGTATGTTGAAAGAGACTGGTAAGAGGCCCGACTCGTTGGAACAGACCATCCGGGATATGTTGATGTAAGTATAAGTCAATAGAGTACCCACAACTCGGTCGCCCAAATTCTTCCCATACTTTTTATCGTTTCCAGATCACTTTTTATCGCGCGGCTTGGTCTTAAGCCTCCATTGCCATAATCATTACATCCTCGAGCGTTTTAATATTGCCTTTCCTCTTCATTTCTCACGGTTTTCACCTCTCCCAAAATTCCTCCCAGAAATCGACCCCCACACCGAGTTGACGCAAAGGCAACTGACGACCGTCGTCTTGAATTTCTGGAGGGAAAGTGCAAGTAAACATCTCATCCTGCTCAACCCCGTCATTCAGAGCAAATGTCCTGGGTGACGATGGATCTCTTGGTACTCTAGAGGACGTGAGGTTCAATGAAGGCTGTGCGGAGGTATGTCTCCTCGTTTCCAGTCATCGTGTTGTATAGCTGATCCTCTGGCCGTTCCTATTTCTTCGTTCGGTGATGGCCAAGATAATCTGTCACGACTACAAAAAGGGGCCAGATTGACGATGGTAATTGACTACACATATTGGTGGTCTCAATCCCCAGCAAGTCGTGGTCTCAACATTTTCTTGTTATCACGTTCCGCATTGCGAAAAGAATAAGATCCAACGAGTATGCCTAACCAGCCTATCTTCTCCATTCTTACTTTTCCAGTCGCTTCTCAAACAGTCAAGATCATTCTTCGACTTAGACGCACATTATTTGTCGCCCTCAACATACTTTGTTAGGAAGATGTCTCTTGTCCTACGTTCAACAGTTCTCTCCATCTCCCAAAATATTCACACGCAGAATTTGGACAAATTGTGGTGCCGCCTATTTACAACAGATTCCCGTCCTACACAATTACATATGTATCGAGCAATCAATTGACATATAATGGAATACCCACCACCCATCTATCAGCAAGGTATCGAGCTCACCGATCGAAAGGAGCAGGCCAAAAAGAGCACACGCGGCGGGGGATACCATGATTTTGAACCGGGCGCACCACACGATCCAAATCATCAAGCAGTTCCAACACTTATTGCAGCTCCGTTCAAACGCCGTCGCGTTGACCTCTCCCTTTGGCATGTAATCGCCTTGTACGGCTGCGGCGTTTTTCTCACAACCGTTGCTGTTGCACTAGCTGTGGTCATGGCCATCCAACTCAACTGCACAGCATCTTCTTCAGCAGCAGGAATGCCGCTGAACTTCGATTCATCTGCTACTACCACCGTCACCGTCACTCCTCTGGAATCTTCCCAGTCTACTATAACTACCATCACGACGGCGAGCAGCACATCCACGACGTCGATAGTGGTTACAACAACGACTAGCTCTTCTGGACAATCTGTAGCTATCGTAACTGCTCCAACTGTGTTCGTGACATCGGTAGTCTTGTCGACCGCGTCATCCACAAGGACAGTGCCTGTATAGAGAGCCAGTAGCTTTGTACATGGCTGTATTTATTCTCCCTCTGCTGCGATTGAAAGAGAAGAAGATGAGATATCGAAGAGGTGCAGCATATGATGAACTTGAATATGGTGATGTTGGCAGCTGTGGGGTTTGGTAAAAGGATGAAGAACTTCAATTCCGTCCGTTCTGCGGCCCAGTAAAACTCAAAATCAAAAAGAATCCAAAATAAGAAATTTTGATGAAGAATGGTGATTGTCCATAAATACCGATACTGATGTAGAAGTGTCAAGATTTCTCTTCATAAGTAGTAGTATCAGATGTGATCACGTGCACCCACCCTCATTTTTGGTCCTCACATTACGATCCCCCGCGGGCGGCTCACTCCTTCACAGCAATCATGGGCGTCGCATTCGATTACACGCCTGACCGGCCGGAATACATCGACACTATCCTCAATGGCCTCGACCGATACAACCCCGAGACGACCGAAGTCTTCTCCAAATATGTAATGGAGCAGTGCGAAAATCGGACTTACGACTGCTACGCCAACTTGGCTCTGCTGAAGCTGTATGTAACTCTTCTCTGACTACCCTCCGCGATCCTACTGGTTGTATGCTTGTATCATGACGAACAAATCTTTTTTACGTTTCCTATTACCTGAGGGTCACTGATCCTTTGACGTTAACAATATTCGAGCTCTGAATACATACCAAGCCTGTTTCTCTGCTTCCACCTTTCTCATGTCTTTCCTCATGGTCGGTCGCTAACAAGCCCTCTTCTTGTGCTCTAGTTACCAATTCAACCCCACACTCTCCAAGGACGAAACGATAACCAACATTCTCGTCAAAGCCCTGACAGTCTTTCCCTCCCCAGACTTCTCATTATGCCTCTCCCTCCTCCCACCACACACACTCCAGTCATCATCCTCAAAGGCATCAAACCCCGCCGCCGGTGACGCACCCCTCCCAGAAGCAGTCCAAAAATTAAACATCCTAAACAACCTCCTCTCAAGCGCCGACTACGGCAACTTCTGGACGACACTGGACTCAGATGATCTATACGCAGACCTGGTAGCCGATGTCGTTGGATTTGAAGAGTTGATGCGCGTGCAGATCGCGGTGGAGATCAGCAAGGGATTCCGGGAGGTACAAAAGTCGGTCCTCGAAGACTGGCTGAGCCTCAAGGGCGCAGAGCTGGACGAATTTCTCAAGAATATTTGCGGCTGGGAGATCAAGGACGACACTGTTGTCGTGCCACCGAACAGGGATAACAAGGCCGAGGGCACCGTTGTGCGGGAGAACGTCAAATTCGAGCAATTCTCGAGGTTGATCAGGAGGGCGTACGAGCAACCTGCTTAGATATACCATACATGTTCTGCTTCTTGCTCGAGGTGGGTACCTGGGCACGGATGGCGTTCTGGCGGGCTACACTATGCTACTATGGATTTCCAAAAGTGAGCACGGTAAGAATGCATGGAGCAGAGGTGTGTATGCCGCGACATGAAAGTCAATGTGATACGATTTCAATTTCCTCGTCACCTCGTTTCGACAATAGAGCACAACACTCATATCGGGCTTTCTGATCCAGTGCCAGATCAAGCCCAGACTTGGATCACAGCGTGAGGGACGAGCTTGCAATGAGAAAGTCAGAAAAAAATACACGACTGATTCTCGAGATCGAAAGATAGAAAAACTGAAGTCAAGAGCGTCAGCCGATGGTAGACGATTGCAAGCCTTGTATCACGACTCAGTTCCTAACCATTCCATCCCGATACGTCCTGAGGCGTGGCGGATATCTGTAGCTTTCTTGAAGGACAGTTGATTTGAATTAGACGATGTAACGTGAAATCAGAAAAGTCTTTGATCAAGAAGTTGCCTTTTCTCATGGTTTCATCGTGATTGTAGGTATATCATGGCAGTCATTCCAAGGGGGAGTGAGGTTTTTAGCTGTCCACCCATTCTGTCTCTTTCTCCAGCACAATTCCTTTTCTGCCGCCCATGTGTAACGCAGGGATGACGAGAATGCCGTGAGATTCCACTCAGCTTCACTTCGTGCGCACATCACTTCATATACAGTCGTGTGAAGCACAGATCACGATCGCCTCTTCTGCAACTCCTCCCACTGCACACCGACCCATTCCTCAAGATAGCCCACCTGACCGTCCTCCACATCCATGGGCGAGCAATCCTTGGAGCAGACACCCATGATGACTGTCCCCCATTCCATCCCCTCCAAACTCAATTCCTCTTCTTCAAGGACAGTAATAGCATGGGGCGTCAACTGTACTTCAAAGACCCTGTTTGCACCACAATTCGCACATCTCGGCATCCTTGAAGCTCCTCCGTTGCTCGTTGTGACCTTGCCAGCTCCAGAAGGAGGAGACAATAGTTTCCCCACTGCGTCCGTTGTAGAGTATAGAAGAGGTGTTCCAGCGAGCTCGTACCTCAGCACCTGTTCTGGATTTTGCGATAGCCTGTCTGCGAATTTCTGGAACGTTTTGTCCATGCTTGATTCGAACAGTTTTTCCATGCCTCCACCCGTCCCACTCATCTCAG
The DNA here is from genome assembly GCA_003689335.1 of Venturia asperata. Classification (NCBI taxonomy): domain Eukaryota; kingdom Fungi; phylum Ascomycota; class Dothideomycetes; order Venturiales; family Venturiaceae; genus Venturia; species Venturia asperata. The sequence continues at coordinate 8,081 of QWWL01000020.1, forward strand.
CGTCCTCTATTCCAGGTCCTATCGCTGGGACGGCGGGTGTGGAAGGGGCATCTAATTCTTCATAGCCAGCATCGAGGTGGTAGGTGGGGTACGGTTTCGGCAGTTCTGAGGTTGAGGGCCATGGTTCGTGTGGTATCGGTTCGGATATAGAGGGTCTAAAAGAGGGATCGGTGGAGGGAGAGGAGTCGGATATGCGGGCCTTGGATGCGAAGGTTTCTGGGAGGCCTGCTATTGAGGGCTCTGGTGTTTGAGCCGGTTTCGCTGCAAGGGAGGAAGCACTGGCGAAGGGATTTGAGGCTGCGAACGGGTTTGAAACACCGGAAGAAGAGAAGGGATTCGTTGGTCCTGTGGAGGCAAAGGGGTTTGTTGTGCCATTGCTAGGAGCTGAGCCTCCGAACAATTGGGCACCGATGTTCTGCGCTGGCACGACTGGTTCCGGCTCTGGTTCTTGCGCTGGAGGGGGTTGTGCCGTGTGTTTTGAAGGTGCCTTTGTAATTCTGTTTCCTCTTATTCCTCTTATGCTTCCTTCCTTCCGTCTACATGTCTTTCTTCTGCACGTAGATATATATAGCCGTCTTTCGTGACCGGGAAATTTTTGGACATTGTTGGCGTCGAGTTGGAGGAGAAGCGTAAGGTAGTCATTACAGACTTTACATTTTCCAAGTGCACCTGAGGGAGCAGTCACTTCGTCTAGCCATGTCTATATACTCTCAGTACATGTAATTGTGTTTGGAAGTTGAGTACTCACCGGATATCCCCCCAATTGACTAATGGGGTCGTCTGTGGGATCTCTCTCGGCATATCCTAGAAGTGTGGTTGTCTTTGTGTAGTCTCCGTCCTCCCCATCGGACGAGTCTGAATCATAAGTAGCCATGGTCGATATGTGAGGTGGTGACGAGGGGCAATTTGTTGCCGCATAATAAGAAATAAAAAGTCGGCGGTAGTCCGAGGCGTTATCGATAGCCTTGACCTCAACCTTGCGAGCATCCGCTTTTGGTATGACCGCTTCCCTTATTATTATCTCGCCAATCTCACCATGTCGTCCTTACGTCTACCCTATCGTTCCTTTCCAATACTATGGTCGACACCCAACCTCCTCGCGTCCTCCCAGAGTCCGCGATTCTCAATACCGCCCGCGAGAAGCTGATCTCCTCGCTACCGGAGCAAGGACTCGGCGACGATGAAGCCATCAGTCACATCGAAAAAGACATTGCTCCTGGTCTGAACGCTGCCAGTCAATCTGCGAACTATTATGGCTTTGTAATTGGAGGCGCGACTCCTGCTGCCAAAAGAGCCGACAATATTGTCACAGAATACGATCAAAATGTCCACCTACATCTCCCAAACGAGACAATCGCGACCAACGTCGAGATCAAAGCGTTGGACCTGCTGTGCCAGCTACTCGATTTTACTCAACATACCATCTATCTGCATGGTGACGAGCGAGAAGTCAGACCGCACTGGACTCATCGCACATTCACCACTGGAGCAACTGCCAGCAATGTGCTCGGTCTCGCAGTAGCCCGTCAAAAGATTCTTGAAAGACTAGCCACTAAATCGATTCGAAGGACGGGCGGGATGATCACTCTAGACATGTTTCAGAAGGTCGATGTGGCACAGGTTGGTCTCTATACAGCAATGAAGAATGCTTCAATCAGGGGTATTCAAATTTTGACCACCAGTCCCCATTCATCTCTTGTCAAGGCTGCCTCTATAATTGGACTCGGTCGTGATTCCATTCATCTGGTCGGTCAAGCCGCGCAACCTCACAAATTCGATATGAAGCTGCTGGAGAAAGCACTTGCAAGCCAGCACTGTGCATCAATCGTCGCCATCTCCTGCGCCGAGGTGAATGCTGGTCTCTTCGCCACGAATGGCGAGGAAATGAGAAAGATCCGCGCCCTGTGTGATCAGCACGGTTCCTGGATCCACGTTGACGGGGCTTTCGGTCTTATGGCACGTCTTTTTGCGCACTCGGAGCATCCAGAACAATATTCGAAGCTCTTGGAGGGAGTCGAGAATATTGAGCTCGCCGACTCAATCACTGGAGATGGTCACAAACTTCTCAACGTTCCCTATGATTGTGGATTCTTCCTGAGCAAAGATGTTTCCACCGGGCATGCAGTTTTTCAGAACCAGGCACCCTATCTAGGCGGCAAGGTCGACAACGACGACCTCTCTCCTCTTCACCTTGGCATTGAGAACTCTCGTCGATTTCGAGCTCTACCTGTCTACGCCTCGCTACTCGCCCTCGGTCGTGACGGCTATCGCAACATGCTTGAAAATCAGGTCCTTCTGGCTCGACGCATCGCTGCATTCCTCTGGGATCGCGAAGACTATGAAGTCCTTCCAGCAACGTACTCGAACAAAGACGAAATGCTGCAGAGCATATACATGGTTGTCATGTTCCGTGCAAAGGACACGGCTTTCAACGAGGTTCTCGTCCAGACAGTAAAAGATACGGGCAAAATGTACATGTCTCCTACAGTTTTCGAAGGAAAGCCGGCGAGCCGAATTGCAATATCGAATTGGCAAGTCGATGTAGAACGCGACTTTGAACTGGTCAAGGAGGTTTTGGAGCAGGTTCATCAAGGACCAAGCAGAACGGCGGTTGACTGATGCAATGGGATCCGGCTAAATTGGCGGCCTCATTGTGAGTATTTGCCACCACCTGGAACTACTCAGCCCCAAATTAGCATTTTGCTCCTCAACATCTTCTGTCGGTGTGATAGTCTCACTCGCTTCCTCCCCAGACCCTCTTACCGGGTCGTCATCTGACGTTCTCTGCATTTCGCAATCATCATGTCTTCAGCCAACGTGAGTGATTTGACTGTAACGCTGCCGATCTTGAATTGAAGATGCTGCGCTAATTGTTTCATGTCGCCTACTCCTGCCATCCGATGCGTCGACTTCATGCTCGTTAACCTGTTTTCTGAAAAACCTCGTCCGAAACGCAAATTAGGTGAAAGCTCCCCGCGCAATGGAACAAACGCACCACCGCCAAGATGCAAAGTGCTATCCTACATTCATTCCCTCCACCACATAGGCCTCTCCTATCAATCTTTCACCCTCTCCTCCCAGTCATCCTCCGTCAAGTCAATTGTCTCCTCTCTGTTCGCTTTCGTCTCCGCCTTCTTTCTCTCGCCCGTGAGATCGATGGGTTCGATCTTGCGCTTAAATGGGCTTGGACGAGCTCCGAAGGCTGATAATTCAGGCGTGATGCGCGTAGATGGTGTTCGCTCGGACGATTCGGGTGAGAGGGTGTGTGATTCTTCCGACCAGCCACGCGTTTTATGGAGAGCTGGGCTGGGACTCGCGCGGTACAAATTTCGCATGCTCTTCGATGCCGAGGAGTGAGTGGAAGACGCGGGGGAGCCGCTGAGAGCGTTGAAGGTATTGCTTCTGGATGGAGTGCGGAGCCCAATCGTTCTTGATGAATGCATGGGCATGTTCAAGTTTGTTGGTTTGCGAGGTGGAGCTGTGAACGCAGACGAAGCACTGGCTTGTTCACGCTTGACCGATTCCTCTTTCCTGTTGACTGGTTCCTCCTTGGCGATGGTACGCCCAGCCTCGTCGATCAGCCCAGCATCAAACTTTTCAAGCGTGTCCACGCACGATCTGATGTAGTGCTTCCAGACGTTGGGAGGAATGGCATTGCCGATCTGTTTTCGCACTTCGGTGGTACCAGTACCGGTAAATTGGTAGGACTCTGGGAATCCTTGCAGACTGGCCATTTCTCGTGGCGTGAAAGGACGCTTCCCCGAGGGATGTGGGTGCTTTCCTCCATTCCTGGTAATGCAGGACGACTTTGCCGTGCGAGGATCGTATGAGGATTTTGGATAAGCATACGGGCGCTGGCAGTCGAGATGCCAAGAGGCAGTGTCTGGAATTTTGTTGATTGCGTCGTGAACAGTACGGTAGGCAAGACCAGAGCCTGGCCCATGAGTTGGCTTGGGGAATTCTGGGAGAGGAACGCCGATTCTTTCAGCACGTTAGCGTACCGCCATTCAATCGTCTGTAATGTGCTACTTACCTCGCTGCCATGATAACGACGCGTTTTCTAGAGGCAGGAGAACCATAATCGGCGAACTGGTCGACTTTCCATCGAACATTATAGCCTGCCCGTACAATCTCTTGGATAACGGCGCCCATGAATTCGGGATGGTGAGAATCAATGCCGAAAGTGTTCTCCTGAGTATGGATTCTCGGCTTAGCGGACGTGAGCTTCTGGTAAGTGCCGAAGATGGCGCTGGTATTGGCATCGTCATTCTTGCCTTCCCGAGTGTGATTGGGACTGAAGTAGTCACATGGCCAGCTCAGGTGCAGTATGTCGCAAGCGTCGTCCTCTCCTTTTTGTGGGAAACTATCGGCCTCTCGACAGTAGATTTTCGCGCTGGGGTGGTTGAGTGAAAAGCTTGCGCAGGCAGATTCATCGCAGTCCCAGCCATACTCGACCGTCGCTCCAGCCAACCGAGCGCCCTCGCTATCGCCGCCAGCTCCACAGCAGCCACTTCCGTAAGTACATTGTCTCTTCTTGACGGGGCCGGGGCCGCTTCGACGCTTTGGCTGCTGGGAACCTTCTGCTCTAGGCGGAGTAAATTCGGAATCCGATAGGAAAATTCTGCGGAGGCATCCCTCACGAGACCGTCGGTTTTTCGATAGCCGGTGACGAGTATCTTGGAAAATTTCTGTGTATGCATTTCGGCAAACGAGAACACCCGCCTCCTTGATACTCTGCTTCAGTGACTCATAGTTAAAATCTGTACGATTCAAAGTAGTTCTCTCTCGAAAGCTTCTTCGCGGAAAGTCCTCGTGGGTGAAGATAACATGGCGAGTACAGAGTACATCCGAAAGCAAGCGAGTCACTAAAGCTTGTTCTTCCGCCGGTCTCGGATCATCTTGGTCCACTTCAAACACGAGTGCCAACTCGTTCAGGTCCCTCTTCATCTTACCACCGACTGTTTGACCGGCTAGTCTGGCTGGGCCTCCAAACCCTCCAACATACTTCGCTCGTCGCATCAACTGTCCGCGGATGAGTATGTTATCATATTCCTTTGAATTATCGGAGATGATGTCCTGGATTCGTATAAAGTCTCCGTCCTTGCCATCCGTGCTTTTCAGCTCAACACTCATTCCAGGTTTCAAATTTTTTTCAGGCCAGTGATCGAGGACCTCAAATGGGTGAGATACCGGCTCATTCCGGAGGTAGATCACCTCCTTGTCTTCATCTTTAAGATTCTTGACAACAATAGCGTCGCAATCGTCGTCTGAGTCGATTATGATCGCTTCGCTGTCGTCATCCGAGTCTATGGTAAGATCGACGAAACCATCGATCAGCGAAGTCTCGCCCTCGTTCAGTTCGTCGTCATCTCCTGAGACATATTAGTAGACGGTTTCAAAATGAAGCATGTCAAAGAAAGCTGGATAGTGCCTTACCAGTCAGGTCGACCGTGGGCGGGCCGAAAAAGCGAGCCATGCAGAGTGTGATTGACCAATTTTTTTATGGCGAAGTGAATCGGGAGTGAGGCGGTGGTAGATAATGTGTCTTTCAAGCGAGACGAGGTGCGGTGCGTGCGGTTTGGTAGATGCGACTACTGACAGGTGTGTGATAGGAAGTTGAGCCTGATAATAAGGTTTGGCGTAAAGACTCCGGTTTGATCATGTGAAGAAAGAGATACCAAATACGAAGACAGCGCTTCACGTCTCAGACACGTAAAATCGAAGCTACTGAGTACCGTCGTTGAAGAAGCTGAAATTGGGACGCTGAATGTTCGTGATAATGTGATGCTGGTGTCTCCGGGCTAGATATCAGTGAGACCACCGGGTTCATAAGTCGACAACAAGGTCTTGCTTTGTGATTGCGCGCCGTGGTGAGTGAAGAGTGAGATGATGCAAGATCTTCAACTGAACCTCGAAAAGATGTTGACGAACGATGGGCGAGAGCGAAGAAAAAGTCATATGGGTAAGCGAAAGTGACGCGATTACCTGGACATATATGAGTCAGATCTGAGCAGATCTAGCATATCTGTGTTGACTGATTATAAGAACAAAGAGTGTGTGGGATCCAAAGCTCAATGCCATTGTTTACAATTGATGGCCGTATCACGGATCAAAAGCTGCCATTTGACAGATTCAGAACTTGCTCATGAGCTTTCGAGGTAGTAGTTACTTAAGTCCATCGTGCCTGTTGAGTCGCGTGGTGGAGGAATACCAATATTTTTTAAGCTACATGAGTTAATCAGTTGCTCCTCTTTCATAGAAGAAGCGATATATCAGTGAAGAATTTTTGACCAGACTCAACAGTAGCATTGCTGAGAATCAAGATGCCCGGAAGAACCACGAGGGCCTGAGATTCGAAATCATGCGTCACTTCGAGGTCCAATCCTTCATCATTTTCGCCCACGGGTTAGATGATATCACTCCAGTCCGGTACGCATTTCCAAGGTGAGGATGGTCATACTGGAGGTTGCTTTCCTTTCAACTCCATCAATGAAATAGTGTTCAACAAAGTCGTGTCATGGCATATTGTAGCAAACTATGGTGAGTCCATCTTGTGAGTTTGCTTGAGCTGCGCCTTTGCCTCTGTTGGTGGTCGAATCCTCGAGGTCCCAGACCATACTCCTGGGCTTTGAATGGGAGATTTCTCCATGGAGCCATCATTGAGCGATCCAGGGATTCCATCGGCATGGATATGGGAAGTCAATCCCGGACAGACGCCCTTGAAGACGGTTGAAACATATATCGTGGTGTCGTTGTTGTTGGTGGAGAACTTGCTGTGCGGTCAAGTCGCCTTTGCGGGTCACGATATCACGCGTTGCTGGTGGCAAATCACGCTCCGCCCCGGCAAATCAACAACACCAACGCTTTTCGACAACGCGCCTCCACCAGCTATCCCAAGCACCCGTATTATTCACAACTGAGCAAGCTGGGCGACTCCAACACCGCAATGTCACAATCCAATGTCTTTCGACACAAGGTACAGATGAACATCGGATTACGCCTGCGTCGCTAACAATATGGCCAGCAATAATCTCAACCTGCACCTGTCCTGGCTCTTGAGAGAGAAGCCTTTTGTCCCGCCCACTCCCCCTCCGAGAACTGCCCCAGCACCCTCCAATACTCAGCAAAGCCTTCCTTCGACCCCCCGTCTCGTTCGAACACCGAGTTTCGAAGCTCCCGTCCCACCTTTGCAGGAGGATGCCCTTCCCGCCTCTGTCAGTGTACGACCAAACAGGACAAGAGGAACGCGAGCTGGTGCAGCAGTTCAGAGCACGGATCCTGAGGACGACATTAAGAGGATACAGTCACAGGCCCCAACATCTTCGCCGGTAGTAATTCGAGAGAAGGTGCGGGCCGAAGACATGGCACGATTACGAGCTGCACCGAGCTCGACATCCAAGCTACAACTTCTGAGTCAAGTTTTTGCTCAAAATGGGAGAACCGTGGAGAATCTCGAATTTTCGCCCTCGAAAACGCCAACAAGGAAGAACATGGTAACTGGCGAGAGTTGTACGCCAAGGTCGTATGCTCATGTAGACACGCTAGATTTGACTGGCGGTACAAGTCATACCAACAAGTCAAAGCTCAATCGCAAAAGGAAGAGTTCAGAAATGCAAGGCAGTCCTTCTCCAGTCCGTCAACAACGATCGCCCAAACAAATCAGATTTTCACCACAGCCCGATAACAGTGGATTTCAATCGATTGATGACTATCCCATTGAACCTCCACCTCCGTATGCGACTGCCTTGATTCGATCGTCTCCTGAAACACCTCGTTCGATCGCACGCTCTCCCACGCGCCATTCTCCTTCGCGCAAACCTTCGCACCCCTCGAGTCCGCCGCGGGAGGTCCCACGGCCTCCTGCACTGATTCAAAGCACATCCTGTCCAGCTCCCGAAGAAGAGTACGATGAAGAAGTCACCTTGACGGAAATGAATATTCGGACGGAGACCACGCGCAAACGAAAGTCGCTTACTCGTTCTGCTTCGGAGATTTCACAAACCAACGAGAGACCTTGTCAAAAGCGTGTCGCTCGTGTCGTGGCAGATTCGGATGATGAGGAAAACGGAGAAGAAGATGGCTTGACGACGCAGACTCCTGTGTCGGTTCCAGCTACGAATCCCGGGCCTCAGGTGCAAACAGCCATCGACAAGTTTCTGAAATGGGGCGAATCGGGCAATCAAGTTTACATGCAGCGTCTGGCGGAGGAACGACTACGTCTCAGTGATCAAGCGTGGCGGTACCTTGACGACTACGGGACAAAATCCGATGCTCTTGACGAACGGTTGAGAGTGAATAAAGAGAAGAAAGACGCTTTCGAAAACCTGTCAAAGATTGTGGTCACCTACCAGACATGTGTGGAACGAAAAGTACAGCTCAGAGCTATGTTCTTGGAATTCTTTAACGAAGGTATCGATCCTCCACAGGCGAAAATGGACGAGAACAAGGAGGTAACGGCTTCGCTGAAACAGCTCGAAATAGAGCTCGCGCAACTGCTTCGACAAGCTGGCATCTTTGATGCTTCCTCAAAATCGGCGGGACCGGCTTCTCAGGCTGGCTCGGTCGTCGTGAAGTCTACCCAAGTTACGCCTGTCCAAGAAAAGCCTCAAGAAGTTGTGGTCCCGGAATCAAGCATAGTCCCGAACACTCAACATGTCAAGCAAACGCAATACAACAGACCAACCAGCCCAAACAAAGCCCAAATTCAAGCCCGAGCCGGTCCAGGCGAGCCTGTCCGCTTCGACCAAAATAGGCCAAGCGCACTGTCTATGCCCATCATGGAGACACACTCGACAACAAGCAAAGGCATTCTTGGTCTACAGCCGACCACCTCGAAGCCTCGGCACGGGGCGAATCCTTTTCAGAGAAATCCCAGGCCTGTATCTACACGCCCCAGCCATATAGACTACGGGTTCGATGACAATGAGTTCGACGACGATAACGAGGCATTGGAGGCCATGTATGGAAACAATATGGACAATCCGCCCTGTCAGAACTCCCTGTTCGATGCTCCCTATGAGGAATTTGGTCTCGATGATGAGGAGATGCTGCTCATGGCGGAAAACCTTGAGAATCTCCCAAGGACCGGCACAATTGACTGGCAAGGCGCAGCCCGGACTGCGTTGGGTGATGCATCAGGTAATATTCCAAGTAAGCCGAGGCAAAGTCTACAAAAGCCTGCAGCACCAAACAAAAAACCGTCTGCTGCTCAGACTGCCCCCGGTATGCAGTTCCCATGGTCTCAAGATGTAAAAGCTGCATTACGAGACGTCTTCGGATTGCGAGGATTCAGGCCCAATCAATTGGAAGCAATTAACGCGACTTTGGCCGGAAAAGATACCTTTGTACTGATGCCAACCGGAGGTGGCAAGTCATTGTGCTACCAACTGCCAGCCATTTTGAAGTCCGGAAAGACTCGTGGTGTCACTATCGTCATCTCTCCATTGCTCAGTCTCATGGAAGATCAAGTCATGCACCTGCGAGAGCTCGATGTGCAAGCTCTGCTGATCAACAACGAAAGTTCACATCAAGAGAAAGACTTGATTTTTCGTGCCTTGAAGGAAGAGCGCGTAGAGCAATTCATTCAACTGCTTTATGTTACGCCTGAGATGCTGAACAAGAGTCCCAAGGTTATCAATGCTCTTCAAGATTTGCACTCTCGTAATCGTCTGGCCCGTCTTGTTATCGACGAGGCGCATTGTGTCAGCCAATGGGGTCATGATTTCAGACCCGACTACAAGCAGCTGGGCGAGGTTAGGAAACGATTTCCTGGAGTTCCAGTCATGGCCCTCACTGCCACCGCTACGGAAAATGTCAAAATCGATGTTGTTCACAACATGAGCATGAGAGGTTGCGAGGAGTATAAACAGAGCTTCAACAGAGTCAATCTTTCATACGATGTCCGTCCGAAGAAGAAAGGAAACGTTGACGAAATTGCGGAGTTAATTCACACGTCATACAGCAGAAAATGCGGCATCATTTACTGCATGTCGAGAAAACAATGCGAGAACCTTGCAAAGCAACTGTCAGCAAAGAACATCAATGCCGCTCATTACCATGCGGCAATGGACCCAGCAGAGAAAAGAAAGGTCCAGACAGAGTGGCAACAAGGCACGATCCACATCATTGTGGCCACAATTGCCTTTGGCATGGGCATCGATAAGCCCAATGTCCGCTTCGTCATTCACACTAGCTTGCCAAAAAGTCTCGAGGGTTACTATCAAGAAACCGGTAGAGCTGGCAGAGACGGACTCAAGTCTGGCTGCTATCTTTACTGGAGCTACCAAGACACGACAATCCTCAAGAAAATGATAGACGAGAGTGAAGGTAGCTGGGAGCAAAAAGAGCGGCAAAAGACCATGCTGCAAAGCGTTGTCCAATATTGCGACAACAAGAGCGATTGCCGGAGAGTCCAGGTGCTTGGCTATTTCAGCGAACGGTTCTCTGCTGCTGATTGCAAGAAGACTTGTGACAATTGTAATTCCAGCAGCACGTTCGAAAACAAGGACTTCTCTCAACATGCAAGCTCCGCGGTCAAGCTGGTCAGCAAACTCATGGAGAATAAGAGCAAAGTCACTCTCCTATACTGTGTTGAGGTTTTCCGCGGCATTAAGACCAAGAAGATCAAGGAGGCTCGCCACGATCAGCTGAAAGGGCTCCATGGTGCAGGATCTGACCTTGATAGAGAAGACGCAGAAAGACTTTTTCAGCTCTTGGTCGCTGAGAATGCTCTAGAAGAGAAGAACGAGGTCAATAAGGCTGGCTTTGCGTCTTCATACATTGAGGTAAGTAGTCCGCGATTGTGGGCAACTCTGCAACTAATAAATAATAGCCTGGCTGCAATTCTCAATTATTCATGCAAGGGCGACGTCCTGTCCGGATGGCTGTCAGAACCTCTCCGAAAAAGAACTTAGCAAGCGTACCGGCGAAAGCTAAACGCAAGACCAAGACCTCTGGTGCCAATCAAACCGGCGTCGCAGCGGCACGTACCTTACCATTCTCGACCAATGTGTCGTCTCCTATTCAGGCTATTTCGAAACGATATAAGAATGCCCTCTTCGCAGACAATGAGGCTGAGGAGGAGGAAGACGAGGACGATGCTTTCGACCCACCTTCCCGATATGCCAACGGATACGCTCGCGACTCTTTCGTTGTTCCAGACGACGAGGATGACGATGACTTTGTTCCTGTACGGGAGACTGGCCAGATCAAGCCGAAGAAAGGTCGTGCACTTGGCCCCCCCATTACAAACGACAACATCATGGATCAATTGTCAGATTCGCATCGCGATCTGGTAGAAATGTTTGTGTTCAATGCCCACGACCAAGCCAAGAAGATACAACAGGTTCAGCAATTACGACAGAGGCCCTTCTCGGACACCATCTTGCGACATATGGCTATCAATCTGTCCAAAGACAAACAAGATTTGCTTTCCATACCTGGGATCAAATCAGATATGGTTGACCGCCACGGCCATATCTTTCTCACAATGCTCAAGAACCTCAGAGAGGTCAAAGGCTTTCCTCAAGCCGAGAGCGACGACGGAGGAGATGAAGATGACGAGGAACAAAGACCAATGGACCCCAACCACCAGAACGTGATTGATCTCGTCAGTGATGACGACGAGGAAGATGAATATGGGGACGACCCCTTTGAAGACGACGATGATGATGAAGAGGATGGACCTAGTCCCCATTTCCAGATGCCCTCGAAGCCGGCGAGTGTGGAGAAATTCAATAGAGATTTTGGTGTGGCGCAAGCTACGGCCGGGAAGAAGGTTGTTGTGCCTAAACCCGCGGGTGGTGGGAAGAGAGGCGCCAAGGAAGGAGTGAGGGGAAGTGGCCCCTCTGCCGGATGGAAGGGCAAGAAGTTTCGGGGAAGGAAGAAGGGCGGCGGTGGTGGTGGTGGTGGCAAGAGAGCAAGTGGAGGTGGTGCCGCTGGCGGAAGCAATGGATTTAGAGGTGGCATCGGAATGATGCCGGCTTGAGACTTGAAGTGGACGCTTTCTGTACAATCTTAAACGTTATATTGATACCATGTTCTCTTGACAAAGGAGACCGTAAACATACTGTCCTCATTCATGCTTGCTAAACAAGGATGACTGCTATATAGGACCGGTCGCCGTACATGTAATTAGTCAATGAATCATACATAATGCATATCTCATCATAAAAGCCAGATTCAAGTCATTCAGATTGTCAGGCTGGAATAAATCCAGGACTTTTTGATACTCCATCCCTTCTAAAAGTAACTTCAAGTCAGAGGCCTGCTCCTATAGCTAGTTATATCATACTCGAAAGTACAACGCCATGCAGCAATGTGATAGATTTCTTGGGAGAGAATATCCTAGTACTTTATCCTTAATCATTACATCACGTGAACTGTATCGTCAATTGTATCAGTATTTCATTTATATCAGACTTGTCGAAAGAACTTCAGGAATCTGAAGTATCTCTTTTCTTAGTACGTTATCCTCGTCTCTCTTCAAAGAATACAAAGTTATAGTAATTACGTAAGCATTGAAACACGCCGACTGCAGGTGCAGGTGTGACGCGTCTCGCGAACTCCCTCAAAAGTCAAAACCATCCATCATCGAATAATCAAGTCCCAGCTCATCAAATATGGCTTCGGCACAATCTGGGAATGGATTCTTACGCCTTATATCCGGATCACTAATCACACAGCATGACAACCTACCATGGAATCCTGAATTAGCAGATCGCTGAAGCATGACTAACCCACCACTATTGCTGCGTGCTTTGTCAGCGCCTAAGATGAAGTCACTATTATATCGAACGATTCGCATTATTTGTGTACTGCCAGACTTATGTAAATGCAGAATCCGATGAATGGTCTCGGAGTTGCGACACGAGCTCCGAATGCGTGCGTCTTTTGTAGACGGAGGAAGAGGAGTTGTGATAAGACTTTGCCGAAGTGTGAGGCTTGTGTTAAGAGGATGGGGGATTGTGATTATAGTTTGTAAGTTGTCTTGTTAATGCGTGGTGTGGTCTAGCGTTTCAAATGGCAGCCACCGCTCGATTCAATCCAAATTAACCGCTATACTGCTAACAGCAGTTCAAAGCAAGCCGTTGTCGAGCAGGAACTCCGAGTCCTTTGGCAGTACCTCATCTGACGGATCCTCTATCACCAAGCGATGGCTTGCCGGTCAAATTGTCCTGACGCCTACGAACCATGAGCCAAGATTTCCAGCGGTCTTTTTCCTAGACCGACAGGTCTTCGATTTCAGCCATGTTGAGATACCAAGGCCTACTTTGACGGTCCCAAACTACATCACTGAGTCCATCGGAGATGCGCAGTCCATTGCAGCAACATTCTGGGACTCTGTCCACTGGTGGATGCCTATCATATCGAAGAAACGATTTTACAGTCAGGTTATGAATCCACTGGCCCCTAAGACAGCAGAGTTGCCTCTGCTGCTTGCGTGCATGAGATTGGTCATGTGGCATCCTGAGATTGAGCCTCAATCTCAGATCGAGTATATGGCTATCAAACATGCAATGCTAGATGCCGAGAATGCTGGAATTCTCACATTGCCATTTCTGCAGGCCAAGATATTGCTCACTATCTATGAGCTCGGACATGCGATTTATCCTGCGGCATACTTCTCCATCGCGTCGTGTGCTCGTTATGGGATCGCCCTTGGGGTCAACAAGAGTTTGGACTCCGATGTGCTATCACATGCTCCGTCAGCTGTTCTCGAGTCAGAAGAAAAAAAGAGAGCTTGGTGGGCTATACTGATATTGGATCGGTATGTTGCTTTTTACCATCAGTACCTCGGTGCCTGACAATCCATGTCAGGTTCATCCAGCTTGGCAACATCACCCAATCGTTATGCACAGAAGACCCCGACTCCTCGAGTTATCTGCCTTGCGATGATGGCGCTTTTGAGGCAGGAGTAAGTCAACCCGTGAAGAGCTCTACAACAACCACTATACATGGACTGATCTCTCAGAACATCACAGAGAAGTCTTACCGTATCTCTTCGCCCGCAAGTATCAAAATGGGAATGATGGCAAGGATGGCTCAAGCCACGTTCCTTCTCGGAAGAGTCCTGAGGCTCCAGTCCCGGAAGATTGACATGGAACCAGACGAGTCGACAGAAGCCGAAAGATGGCAGCTTGATGCGACCTTGCGAGCACTCCTGAACCTGGCTTATGTAGAGGGTTCGATGCGGTTGATCCCTGTGTGCGCGCAGACAAGCATCTGCTATAGGTGAATCCAATTCCCCGTTCCTTAGACCTCCACTGAGTCATGACAGCGCTCTCATCATACTGCACGATCCGACCGCGGTGCGGACAGACAAAGATCATTTTGATTTCGCCATGGAAGTGCTGAAGCCCGTGGTCGATGACATGTCTTGGGCCTCTGGCATAATGTTTCAAAGTCGCATTATTTCAGTGGCCGATGCCTCTCCTTTGCTTTTGATGTGGGCGTATCAAGCCATCACCATATATCGTCGCTTGGAGCAGAGATATGGAGATGTGGTGCATGAGCCACTTGCTGTAATGGAGGAAAAGCTGCGCATTATGTCACGGAGATGGAAGGCTGGAGGTATGCGGATCACCCATGAAATCAGGTTGGAGGAAGCTAACGTTGCATAGATGCGTATTGTCGGATTCTCGAAGCGAGAGAAATCACGCAGATGGATGAGCTTATCAGAAATCAAATGTCGATTTGACAATATGATAATGTTCAATGTTCAAACTTTTCTTGTGACGATCTCTAAAATGACAGCGCCATACCTTTCATCGAAGCTTTCCTACCATAACCATCAATCAAGCCGCGTGGCGAAGTATCCCATTTCCAACACTAGCCATGCAATTCCGCATCTCTCACCATTCAAGATCATTCCTTACCACTCTTGGGCAACGTAGCAATAAACTCGTCCGTCGTCATGACGTTATTCGCAAACAATGGCCAGATCAATCCCGTCGCGACATCCTTCAACTCGGTTCCAAATCCAGCAGTCGCATCGGATCTAAACAACAGTCAGTTACAGAACCAAACCCAGCATCGAAGTTCAGGACTTACAAAAAGGTCGTCTCGTACCCTAGGTCATAAGCGTATCTCCCCGTCGCCTCAACGCAATGGTTCGTCGTCAATCCGGCCAAAACGACATGAGTGATTTCGCGCTGGTGCAGCTGGTAATCTAGATCTGTGTTTTGGAAAGAACTATTTCCTGACTTAGCCAGCGTCCATTTCTCCTTCTACCCCGTCTACAGTTCTGTTGGATCGGAAAAACATTAATGTGAACAGGGCAACTCACGAACTACTCCAATGCTTACTCACAACCACATCCCCGTCCTCAACATTCGGTTCCATGCCCTCGAAAATCTGCGCGCCCCAACTCCCCTCTTCGAAAACTTTGCCCTCTTCCTGACTCGTGTGTACGGTTTTCTTATGCTTCCAGCCGTTGAAGCTAGTCGGTTTGTAGGGTTGGTGGAGACCGTAGTATACGGGAATCTTGTGGGCACGAGCTGCAGCGAGAAGAGCGAGGATATGAGTAACTGTGTCGGATGCTTTTAACGATTCTTCGAGGAGGGGGTAGAGTTTTCCGGAGGGATGGATGAAGTCATTATAGGGATCTATCAGGAGGATTGCCGTGCGGGAAAGTGTTGGGAGGGTTGGTAATGAGGTCGTCATGACTCATTTGATCGAGTAGTGGATTTTTAGTCGGTGAGATGGTGGAAGAAATCTGCCTTGTTTGATTTACATACTTGGAGATAAGAGATGAAGGGCTTTATATCAAGTCTCAGGTATGGTTTGCGTCTTGGATATTTTTCTGTCAAGCTTGACGGTTATGAAGGTCGCACTACTGACGGGTTCGTGGATCGGATACGCTATTCCTCCACTGCGTCCGCTCTGATCTGATTAGAGGGTGACACGATACACAAACTCAGATCTGCAATACTCTTACCTACGTTCGGGTCTTCCCGATGCGAACGGACTCAGATGAATCTCGAAACGACGTTATCGTTCAATTGGTGTCTGCTCACCTTTGACCATGGATTTGTCATTCCTATCCCCGCAATCTCGAAGCTGACTGACCCAAACTATCTTCCGGATTGACGATCCAATCCGCCAGACCCTCAGCCTCGAGGCGGAAAGCGGACAAGGCGGCCGCCGCTAGTGAGATGCGCGCTAGTCCCAAAACAATCGATTACCTAATGAGTAAGCTTCCTTGCCTCCAGCTTTGATGGGCTGAATCATCGAGTGCCTTGGATCGGGTAGAGCCACCGAGAAGATCCTATCATGTCCCAGGCCCCATTACAGAGGGGTTTGGGAAAGAGCTCGTGGCCTTGCTCAGGAATTTTGTCAAGGAATGGATAATCGGTTTTTAACGATGGATGTAGTCACCTTGGATCTTGGGAATGTCTCCCACCATGTGAACACCGTACACAGCCAGCTTGTAAGGTAGCGTTCACCAGTGAGACCTGACTTGTGTGTTCAGGAAGAGTATGAAGGGCTCTTTCTCTATTTATTATTCAAGCTGATGCCGTGACTACTTTCATTAAACGTTATTTTCCATCGCTATGTCATTCTTGACTTCAAGCAAATATCTTTCACCATCTCGATCCTCCCACTTTCTTCCTTCACTATCCCCGCATCTGCCACAACTTCCCTACTTCTCATCCTCGTGCACAGCAAATTTACTCCTCGCTCTCAATTTCGCCCCATTAAAGTAAAGATAATACATTCCGATCCAGCCAAGCACACTCAGACCACCTAGCAATGACACGCCTTTACCAATGCCAAGGTTGATATACATGCTGCGTGAAAAGAGGACGGAGCCGAAGGCGAAGAAGGAGCGGACGAAATCGTTACCGGCGAAGAGGGAAGCGGCGTATTGGGGGTAGGAGAGGGGGATGTAGGCGAAGATGGCTTGGAAGATGATAAAGACTGAGATCTGGGGGTGTGAGTTAGTGCCTGCAATCAAGGATGGGAGGGGGAAGTTGGGGAAAAAACTTACAGGATAAATTGTGAGGAAAACGGTGGGAACCATCCAATGGATACTTTCGCGACTTGTCCACGCGAACAGGAAGAGACTGAGTGTTGGACCGAAGACGAAGATGAGGGCGGGTGTGAGGACGCCCTCTTGAGGGCCCATTCCGTTCTTCAGGATGTCCGGGATAACTACTTTGAGGATGAGGAGGTCGTAGAGGACCATGCCGATGGCGGCGCCGATGGCTATGCAGATGAATACGAGACCGATCTCACCGATGTTGAAACCGTAGATGCCGCCGTAGACGAGGGGGAAGACCTCGAAGAAGGAATAATATGTGCCGTAGATGATGCCGGAGTAGATGCTCGTGAAGAGGATGGCGGGATCTTTGATGTTGATCTCGACGGGTTTGACAAAGGCTTTCTTGGCGATCTGGCCGGCAGTCATGTTCTTCTGGTTGAGCTCGGATTGACTGACGTATTTGGTATCGCCGGTGAGGGCGCGCAAGCGTTTGGCACGACGGAGGAGGATGTTGTCTTCGAGGGTTTCGGGCATGCTGATGAACCAGAGAATGAAGACGGGGCCTGACATCCAGAGGATCTCCCATAGAGACCATCGCCAGCCTTTGGCCATGACGGCAAAGCCGGAGAGAAGCGGACCGATTGCTGGAGCAGAAAAGCCGGCTGAGACCCAGAAGGCGACGGCGATGGGAACGTAAAGCATGGAGTAGATGTCTTGCATGGTTGCGGGACCAGTCGCTAGACATGGCGAGCCGAAAAAGCCCTGCAGGAAACGCAGGAACAAAAGGCCGCCCAGGTTGTCAACAAGAGCTGTTGGCACCGAAAGAATGACGAAGAGGGCGAAGGTGGCGATGTAGGGTACGTTGCGACCGATGATGGGTATCTCTGACATGGGCGAGAAGATGAGTGGTCCGATACCGTATCCGAGCACGAAGAGTGCTAGTCCGAGTGATGCTTTGAACTCTTGAACTCCGAAATGTTCCATGATCCCGATGGTGCTAGACACGTAGATGGCAGAGCTCGCGTATACGGCGAATGTGTAGGTCCTGTAGTCATTAGCATTTGTGTTCGGAGAGACGAAGGTGCGGGTGGACCCACCAAATAAGAAATGAAACCCAAGACTTCTTCTTCTGTGACCAATTCTGAGGATTGTCTTGGTCATCAGTCGTATACCAGGTCACGAGGATCTGACCAGACGAAGTGATGACAGGCTGGATGGGCAAACTCAAAGTGCGTCGAGCCGCAAGCTCTTGGTCAATCTCAAATCGCTCTCGTGTGAAGGGTATGGTCTGCGTTCTTGACAAGCTTTTTACCGATTGGACTTTATCAAGACCTGCTCGTGAGCCTTGTGAGCCGACCTTTTCGATATCGAAGTCATCGCCCTTGTCCTTCTGGGTGAGAACGCGATCGATATTCTCTTCCTCTTCTGTTGCGGGAGTAACATCTTCTTGCTTGTCTGAATCGGCGTCCTCGTTGATTTTGGCGAGTTTGACTTCATTTGTCATGCGTTCGAACGGGATTTGAAACCCTTCCTCCTCTTCTGGGTACTTCAGAAGTCGATTCCGCGATACGAACCGAATAATTTGTCCTAGGGCTGCTTCTCGGATGAGTTCCTTCATGGTGAGCCTGTCAGTTGGAACCAAGTTATCGTGATGGAAAGAAGCTGCTGACTTTGGGTTTCCAGCAGTAGGAGCAGGGAGACCATATATCATCGCCAAGACAAGGCGTTGCCCAAGTTTGCTTACAATACCAGAAACATGTGTTTCGTGGGTGCGAAGTCCCCAGGATTGGATAGTGATCAAGTGGCGTCAAGCCAGCATAAAGCTTCTAAGCACCGAAGTACGATTCTATGGCCTGCTGGAAAGAGGTTGTAGCGGTGTAAGCAGGCATGAATTAGACATGGAGATTATTTTGATTCATAAGAGCTCGCTTCACTTTTCACAATATCATTGGCCAGATGCGCAAACATGCTGAGAATCAAGTAGTCCATCCGTCACTGAAAGGCCAAGTCAGTGTAAGAAAGGAGGTTGAGTTCGTCCGAAGCAGATAAATGTACGTTGCACTGCGCTCGGGTGATGCCGCCGCCTTTCTTATCGCGACAGCAACAAGACTAGAAATTAGCAGAATCGTGGCAGATCTCCGGATGTTCAGCCTTCATCAGTAAGGGACGCTGGTTTCGTGCAAAAATACGGGGTGTTCAGTAATCATCCAGCTGAGCCAAGACTTCGACGCGATGGGTAAGCGACAAGCAACCAAACCTGAGTCGAATGATATATTTGTCATCATTCGGGACATAAGTCATCTACCAAGACTTAATTCCGAAAGAAGACATCAGTTCTTCGCCTGCATTTTCGCGGCGTATCCGGGGACCAAGCAGAGCAGGCTTACGTTCTTGGAGCCGTATTGACGATCCTCGTGCCTCTCTCGTGATTATGAAGTTCTGGCTTAAATAGGCGAAACCGATTGCAGATTCACAGCACGAGAGAGATTTCGGAATAATCAACGGCTCTGTCGTCTTGTAGCAAGTGCGTTCTAAGCGTTGCGTGTCGGCAATCAGTATCTGTGATCCGGAACGGTTCGAACTGCCTGACCGCCAGGATATCTCGAGCTAGACAGCGTGTGCAGGACGAGGAAGAACCAAGGACTCCACGATGAGGCGGGCTTACTGCGCTTGAGGCCGCGTCTTATCTCGCGTCTCATCGCATGTGAAAGGTCGTCGGAGGTTGTCCAGCAGAAAGAATCGAAGAGGACGAGACTAGAAAGGTTTATCCGAAGATTGACTTGGTATTGTTTGGAAAGTGTGAACAGATCGGAGCCTCAGTCTGGAGATTCAAGTCACGTGATCTCGGCTACCTATCTAGATAAGATATAGGTTCTAAAAGTAAGGATAACTAAGAAAAGAGTGTAGCCAACTATATAAATATAAGGCGATTTATCTACTCCCACAAAAAGATAAATCTACTCCGATCACGTTATTTCACTAGAAGAAGAATAGCTCACTCCAGGTTTTTCTGTCTTGGCATCGCCGATCTGCCTGGGGCGCAGAACCTCTGACGGTCAGAGCGTCAGTGCAGCTTTACTCGGCACACGAATACTACATACCACAGTACATAGCATGTCGTCCATTGGTCCTATCTCCACACCCCTGGATGCAAAGCGGTATACTAGATACGAGTAGCAGCTCGACAATATCGATGTGACTTCGAAGCAACGAAGTACGCTCGGCTGTAGCGGAGCTTATTGCGATAACGATGCGTGCAGTCAGCGTTGTTCCTGATAGTTTGCAAACCGTTCCTCGGTACCCATTTGTAGGGCGAGAAATACTAGTCATGGTGAACATCGTAATTTGGATAGTGCTTGCAGCAAATACTGAAGGCGAGAGTGAACAACAACAAGAATTAGTGATGATGATTCAACTATATATCTTGGTCGACTTCATCCATGGGAGGAGCCATACTCTCCTCCACCCATCCGCCTTTCCCTTTAAGTCCTTTAGCTCCTTTAGCTTTTGGCTGAGGCTTTTCAGCAGCAGCCGGAGCAGCAGGAGCAGCAGCAGCCGGAGCCTCTTCCCCTTCAGACTCAGCAGCAGCAGCAGGAGCGGCGGAAGCAGATGACCCGCTTCCACTTTTTGCAGCCTTGATCTTTTCCGCAAGGAAGGTATATCCTTCTTTTTGACTGGATCCCGTGAGATAAGAGAAATGGCCGGCGTTGACGTTGAGCATACCGCCGCATACTCCGTCAGAAGCTGGGCAGAAGACCTTGACGTTTTCGGACGGGTAGTTGGGAATGATTCCCTTGTTCTGTTTGTTGTGTGTGTATCCGTAGAGTGCAACTGCAACAACTCTTTTCTGGAGGTCTTTAGAGAGGGTGCCAACAGCGTTGAAGATGACGGCTGTTCCTTGACTAGAAAGATTGAATTAGACCCGATTGATCTGTCAGAGAAAGTTGAGAAATACCTGAACCCTCCGGACACAATCGTGGTTTGTGGGCATTTCTCAGCGGCGTTCTTTATGTGTTTTTGGGCTTCGGCGATGGCTGAAGCAGTCGTGCCCTTTGGCGTCACGTTGTCCATGAGACTTGCTGAGTACGCTGGACTGCTTATACCTTGACACGCGACGTCGTTGGAGAAGAGCTTCTTCAGACCGCTGCAAAGACCAGGACCGACACTGTTCGGAGTTCCCTACAACGGGGTTAACTGGGTTGGCATATGCTCTTCCTACAAACACGCACCATATTTCCGACTTCCGTAGAGGCTCTGGCATAGACCAATGTGACCTTCTTGCAACCACCTTGGATAAGTTCATTCGATACCGTCCCTTGAGGGGCCGGTGCGGCAGCGACGCCGCTGAGGAATATGGCGAAGGTTGCAGTTGACAATTTCATCTTGAGATGAATAGGTTGCTGAACGACAGATGAGTGAATGAGTGACTAGAGGAAGATACGCCGGAACTCCATTCGAGGATTGAGCTTTGCTGGATGAGTTCAACACTACCGCCTCCCGCCCCTCCGATGATACGGTCTTCGTATATACCATAGCATCGCAATGTAGTGACATTCAACGACTAAGGATGCGCTAGCTCTGATCGGACTACTGGACTCTGACTCAATCAAAATGAGACGGGTGTTAGGACAGGTCTTGATATCGGATGTGAGTGTTGCGCCACGACTGTGCTCCTTTCTGGTAAAGCACGCGGAAGATCCTGAGCGATCCTGAAGCGCAGGCTTGCTGCACGTACGCGTGGTAGGACTCCGGGCTGGAACGGGCAAACAGTACGGGGTCGTAGACAGCCATGCGAGTATCTCCCCGGACCGCATAGGTCAATTGTTCATCAAGCGTGCATAACGCATCCCGAAAGATAGACACCTGCATACTGTAGCCTGCGCGACAAGCCTCGATGCCTGCGACAATCCCAATGACACCTGGAGTTTCTGAGCCCTGGACCCACTTCCCCAGCTCGATTGTTTTGGTTGCCGATTTGTTTGTATCGAGCAGCCAATTGGCACGCTGCTCGTATGTTCTCGAAACGGGGCTTCTCCAATTGTTTCTTTGCGCGTTATAAGTCAGCAGGCAATGTAGACAAGGCGATATTGCTAGTTTCGCATGCATGACCGCAAACGCACGTCTACCTGTAAGCCCATATACAAGCGCTCGAGTGCTTAATGTGTTTGATTTCTTTCTCCGTCTGCTGTGGATTGGTGATTGATGGATGCGTGAGTGTGGCCAAAATTGCATGGGCTTGTATTCACGCCACCACAATGAATGACTTGGGTGATCGCATTGGTGTATGAGTCCAGAGACAGCGCAATTTGCGAGCTGATGAGGGTTGTCGGTATGGTCACCTCAACATGTACGCTCCGCACTTATGAAGAAAGCTGATTACACGCGAAGGTATGACCATCAATTGCGCAAGTCTTTTCACGGTGTAAATGTGCAGCAAGCTTTCGGGTTTCACATTGCATGGAATGTCTGGATCGCTGCTACTGTTGATCGTGGTCGCCCGGCGGATCAAGCATCAGACTGCGACTAGCTTGCAGAAAAGGAATAATGTCTTCTCCCTTGGCGACTATAGACGCGAAAAGGACTGTGCCGGACTCAAGTTGTGGCTGATGGTGCATGACAATCGATAATGATGGTGGTGGTGGTGGTGGTGATTGTTGAGAGGACTTCGCTGTCCATCTCCTCCGGATCTCCCGAGTCGTTGCCTCAGGGCTGCATCCGGTCGCGTCTCTGGAAGTCCCGTGATGACTCGACACACTTTCATTAGAACTCGTCTCGCGAGTTCCGCCATCGTCTCGCATTTCGGCCGTCCAGTGATATCAAGAACTTGATCTCCTCCAATGGCGAAAATCATTGCGGGTGTTGATATTGGCAGTAAAGACGCTATGAACTTGGGCTTGGGATCCCAACTATGTAATACCAGCTTGCTGGTACCTCCGTAGGGGTGAATTGCCGAATACTTCCACGGACAAAAATTCGCGCTGCAATCAATATATTGTGTACATCAATAAGTTGCTTCTAGAACATCAATTTTCCTCTCCTTGCGCGATGGCTTTCCGCCGCCTGCTCTCCTGATTCTACTTGCAATAGTTCAAGAGGTTGCAACCAGTACGCCCTGAAATGGGTGATTCAACTTTTTCCTCTTTCACGCCTCGGAATTTGATGCTCGGTAGAGCTATTGCACCAATCATTTACCCTCTGCCATCATCGACGCCTAGTGCGAGGCTTTGCACACACCGTCCATGAGTACATTCCCAAGCTGAGTATGCAGTCAGATCGAAATCATCGCACCCGAATCTTTCGCCAAGCCTAGTTATGTGTGAAGAGGTATATGAATTGACCTCAACTTTCGTGGTACACTTTGCAATGATCAAGAATGGGGTGCCACCATGGTCCACATCGACGGCGGCGAAGACGAAGACTGGCTACCCACCTGAGATATGTCATCCGAGGCGCTGGACAGTTCGATGGTGAAAGTAGAGCCTTGTGTCACGACGCCAACATAATCTACTCCAGAAAAGAGCAATAGAGGTTACGCTTAAACACTGGGGACGCAACTGGGAAGAGATAGCAGGATGGTTAGGAAGGCTGCAGGCCAGAGCTTCAATCCAGTGTGAGAAAGCTCGTGCTTTCTCATTCGTTCTCGGGTTGCAGTAAAGTAATGAAGCTATGGCTCGATATATGTTGATCCCAAGTGGCTGATCTCGTCTGTTCACCAACCACAACACCATAGCGTAGGGCTTCGGCACACCCGTTCCTACAAGCAAGCCCATAAACGTACTGCTAAGTCTGGGCGCTTGCTGTCACTTCTGCTTCGTTTCAATGAAATGCATCAGCTCTGCATCTCAAATCGATGCGGCCCGAAAATTTTGAAACAAAACACAGGCTTTGTCAGACTTTGTATTGCTATATCACATTGGATCATAAATCATACTAAATAACGCTATAGCTCGACATTATTATCCTACTCGACATCGCCGCGAAGAAAACGAACACTGGATGATGAACGGATTTGGGATTGCGGAAGTATCCGTTGCGAAAGCTTCCCTGAATCTTTTGTACAATTTTCTTCTGATTACGGATCCTGTAGCGATGTTTGTGTTTCAATTCGTTTCCGTTGACCCTTAGCAGGCTTCGAGAAGATGTCGACTGTGAGCATCGAGCTCACGTGCTGCTCGGACCGATATCCGATGTCGCTTCAGTTCGCGTCGAATGATTCGGATCCTCACGCTCATTCCACCCACAACAATAATTCGACGCGTCTTGTCATCCACATCTGCACTGAGGGAACTCTCTCCCGGTAGCTGACTTCTTTCCTCGAAGAGTGGCCTCAATCCTGCTTCAGACTCATGGTGATGAGTCTTCGACGCGGCAAGAAATTCTTCCCTCAGCTCTCGAAGTTGACTTCGGAAAAAACCCTTCTCAATGGAAACCCCTGAAGTTGCTCCGTTTCCATATGATCCCTTAGACACGTCAAGGTCCATGATACGTCTCCTCAAGTTCTCGATCTCAGAAGGACAGATTCTTGCATCTTTTCAGCACTGGTCTTTGGACTCTTCCGATGTCCCCTCGTTCAACACAGTGTCATATACATGGGGACCGCTGTTCTACTCAAAGACCATCGAGCTTCATGGTCACCGTTTTCCCGTCCTGGACCAACTCTATCCTTTTCTAAGCCTAATTTGTGAAGGTCGTGACAGAGATTTGGTGGCATCATGGTGGTGGATAGATTCCATTTGTATCAACCAACGCGATGATATCGAGCGCAGTCAACAAGTTCAACTAATGCGAAGAGTATATAGGGAGGCCACCCGAACGATAGTATGGCTTGGTGATCAGTCGCGATCCTCTGCTGAAGCTATAGAGTTCCTCCATTCTTTATGCGAGCATGCAAGGAGTCAACAGATGACAGAGCAAGACATTGGAAGGCTTCGTGGGCCAGGTTTCAAGAATAAATGGGCGGCAGTGGAAGACTTGCTGCAAAGGCCGTGGTGGAAAAGAGTGTGGACGTTGCAGGAGTTTATCGTTCCACAAAGCCTTGTATTTTTTTGTGGTCATCATACCTTTTCTCGCAACACCTTACGAGACATGCTCGTGGCCATCTGGATCTGCGAACATACTGGTCGGGCCTCCGACTTGACGTTGCTTTCCTACTACTCGGCCTGGAACCGAAGACGACTGCTGGAATGGTTTCTGTTCAGGAACGAGAATGTTGCCGACGAGAGAAGCAGTCTCCGACTTGTCGCGATCATGGCTTACTTGGGTGACTGCGAGGCGACAGATCCCAGGGATCGCATATACTCCGTTCTTGGTCTTGCTGACGATTACGCTATGGTCGGTCAACCTGATTACGAGCGCGATGTAAAAGATGTTTACACCAGCCTGATAACTTCCTTCATAGACTTACACAAGAGCTTGGATGTTATCTGCTTCGCGCATATATTCTATCGTCAAGTGCGCGAGTGCTCCACCGAACTCAACTTACCATCATGGGTTCCTGATTGGACGGTCAAAGCACGACCCGAAGTCGTGCCTTTGCTCGTTAGCCAAAGCGCTGGATGCCACATATCGAACTTTCGTCCCCATCATTCGCTCACCTGGACGGCTGCTTACACTGCATGCGGCGAACACCTTCCCTGCGTGGAGATCTTGAACGACCGCTCCACTCTGAAATGCTCTGGAATCTTGGTGGATATAATCGATGGACTAGGCAGGCAAATGGACGATTTTGCATACTGCGCGATAAGTTCCACGAATCATTTTATTCACGCAACTTCTCCGGTGAACTTGCGCCAGTACAGCGAAATGGCAGCCTCCACAACAGGAGACAAGACATCATCTAGTTGTGAATTGCCCAACATGAATTCCGTGAAGTCCGCAGCCGGTAGCCCAACACTTTCCAATGGCGACCTATCAGACACGGGCTTATCGGACTACGACATAAGCCCCCTGGAAATTGAAATGGCTGAGCTTGATCTTGCAGAGGCTGAATACGCAGAGCCTTCACCAGAGATCATCGGAGCTGATCTAGAAGAACTTGTGGAAGCAATTTCGCAATCCTTGGTGCTTGGTCGAACAGACAAATACCTGCGCCACGCGGCATCTGTCGCAGAAGATCGAGCCGCATTTCTGGACTTCTGCCATGCTGTTCAAGAAGGGGATGTAGGTGTGAATCCACATTTTCGGCAGTGGTATAATCACAACAAGTTCTTGGCTATAGGTGGCCGTACGATCGAAAATCTTACAGCCCGGGTTCCTTCTCGCGACTCCACGTCTGATCGGCTAGATCTCGCGGACGGCACCGAGCCGACCAGCTTTCTTGCCAGGTTTCATAATTCCACACGGACATTGGAAAGGAGAATTGCGGTCACTGCCCAGGGTCACGTTGGGATGGCCCCGCTTCGAGCACGGAAGAACGACCTTGTGTGCGTGCTTTATGGCTGCAGCGTGCCGGTCGTGCTTCGGACCCGAGAGGATGGGGTTTCCTACGAGTTTGTAGGAGAGATGTACCTGCATGGTTTCATGAATGGGGAGGCGATTGGAGAGGTGCACCAGGGGAAGCTGGAAATCGAGAAATTCGCGCTCCGCTGATGGAAATGCTCACTCGCTCCGAATGGCCTAGTGGGCTTTCGCTTTGCATAGGCCACACATGATGGTGCCTTCCATTGCATCCTTGGACTTCTTCTGCAAAGCCACGACAAATCTCGATTCTCCTACAGCGCCCAGCTGCTATTACTTCTGATGAGCATGTCACAGCCGTTGGCAAGGATTGCACAACGATAGTTGAGAAGCTAGTCATTCAGTCCTCCACCAAAAGGCCTGCAGCTCCCATGCACGCAACTTGGCCACATCTTACAAATCTTTGCGCCAATGGACGAACTCATCGGCTCTCCATTCAAGACTACGCTCGATACTTGTGCAATTTACAAGTCTATTTTGGCAACCAGCCCAAGCTAAACGGTAATGCAGTCCCGTCTGCTTGGTCACCGTCGCAGTCATTTTTAGACTGCATTCGCGATTTGGTCTCGAGCATGGGTGGATTTTGCCGCGCTACATTCGTGATGTAAGCATCTCCCCAATGTTCATGTCACGTAGATTCTTTCACTCACGTTGTTCAGACGCCTCCATCTACCCGCCTTCGTTCTGCTCAGACCTACTGTTCTGGCTTCTAAAATGTTCTTTCGCAACATTCCTTAGACATCAGTTCTTTGGTCTCAAGGTCTATTCAAGGCCTATTAAAGGAGGTTCGAGATCAGCAGCCCATCAATACGAAGAGACAGAAAACGAAGCCCATACTATGGTTGCCAGTCTTGTCTTATATCCGAATATCCACCTTCCACAAATCCACGGCTCCCAAGCCCCCGCCATGTCTCCCAAACGCAGATGCAGCAAATCCACCTTCTCAGGTCTAAACCCACCATCCATCCAAGGGGTCACAAAAACGCCTCTTCCCAAACCCTCCTTGTACTTTAATCGCATGCTCGCTCTTCCACGTCCAAATTTCTTGACGCTCTTCCTTCCCTTATTGTTCCAAAGGGACCTTGCCATCTTGGATCTTTCGATCCTGCCCGTGTCGGACTCACCGAAGTAGTGGAAGTCTCAGACGTCGGATCGGAAATCATGGTCTAGGGTCTTCCATCCGGAGGCCCAGATATCGATTTCCGCGCCGCCGTGGGAGCGAAGCGATGTAACGATGTGAAGTTGGCCGGCAAGGGTGGCGATCATCATTGGTGAATTATCGGAGTTGTCGTCACAATCGATTTTGGGAGAGCAGTGGGGCCTCGAGCCGTCGAAGTGTCTACCGTATTCGACGATGAGAATTCGTGCGATGGTTTCTTAGTCGAGGCGGGCGGCTGTTTGGAGGGCTCGTTGGCCGATGTAGAGGCCATGCTCGTTGTTGCCAGTAGCGATGACCTCCTCCATGCGGGGCAGCAGATACCTGACTATCTCAACGTGGCCGCCACAAGGAGCGGCATCGAGAGCATTATACAGGTGGCATGGGTGGCTCTTCTGATCCACGTATGGAATACACCCGGTATTGAAGGCCCTGTCATCAGCCCATATTGAGCTCGGTGTGGATCCGGGCAGTTGAAGACAGTACTTCAACGTCCGTTGAGCGCAGCTTCCTTGATAGCGCGTATGACTTCTCGGTACATGGCATAAATCAGACAGCATTTTCAGGTTCCGTATACGAGATAACCCATAAGTAACTGGACGATACCGTCATGCCCTCGCTCCGCTGCCTCGCACAGCGCTGAGCGATAACTCAGCCTTGGAACGTATCTGCGCCCATCCACTTGAGCCTATCCGAATACTTCCCAAACCAAGCCTACATTGCCGCTTTTATGCAAAGTCCTCGAAGCATTTCTTGGTCGCATAGCATGTCCTCTCTTCTCAACTTCCAACCAAGTCTCAATTCCATCCAATCTGTGTGCAACAAAAAAATCTACTCGCTCGGAAAAATTGTCTCACGAAGTCTAGACGATTTACTTGCTTGTTACATGATGGCCTCGCTCTGCGGCGTAGTACAAGTCCTCGATCTCGCCCGCTACCTGCACGACACAGCATAAACCAGGGCTCCATATCCAGTACGAAGACCTATTCCCATCGCGCTGTATTTTGAGAATCTGGGACTGGCACGTCGCACAGCATTTTCCCGGGTATCTACTCCTCTCCTCCAAGAGCAGCTAGCTGAATGATTAGGTCGAGGAATGCGCCACCGTGATCTTTCAGATGGCGCTCCCATGCTACATCTGGAAATCGAGGTGCTGATGTCATCGTGCTCATGATCTTGTGCAGAAGGGGTTTCGCTGCTAGCTCATCGATCTATGCAAGCCTTGATATATATCTACAGCGCTATACCTGCAAAAAAATGCCAGTGCGATAAAGAATCACCGATATCTTGGCGCATTTCTATCCCCAAGAGCACGGGTGAGTGGAAGTGCACTCGTCAACGACTGGCTAAATAGCTTGGAGACAAGTCTCAGTTTGAGACTGCCATAGGCTCAAGGACGAGACAGCGTGTTTCAGAATTTCCCGTGTGAGCTTGGGTGAGAGATAGATGAGCCTTGTACTTCTTGTTGATTTCATGGCGGGAGAGAGATGAGGTTGCGGCTCGATATTTTATGATGGTGGAGGGGGAGACGTCGAATCGAGGCCAGGAAACGGGATAGGAAAAGCGGAGCTGGCAGAAAGGCGAATGGGAAGGGATGGGAAGGGATGGGATTCGAGTAGGAAGGTGGACTAGGAGAGTGACACCCTTATGGACTTGATACCATGAATTAGATATTGATATTGATCGATATTGGCGAATCCTATTTCCAGGCAAGATTCTATCGATATCGATTTGGAATGCGCATCCAGCCTTCGCTTAGCGTGTTACCAACAACCTAGCATCTCCCACCGTCATCACGATATGAACCGTGATGCGAGAGTGGTTTTAGTATTAAACGCAGTCCTAGTGGAAGAATATAGTCCTGGACGACATCCTTCAAGACGTTCTACGACTTCCTATCGATCCATGCATCTCTTTATTTCCTCCTGCTATTTGATCCCGCCTTGATCTCCTATTCAACGGTCTGACAAGCTACAGTGGTATAATTTGATGCATACGTCCGCTGGTGTCTAGCCGTTCAATGGCTAATATCATTATCGCTCTGACTTTATGTGCTCCTAGCCAGCGAGAAATCCCGTTCACAGTCCCGGTTTGGCCCTTGCCATTTTCTTTTTAACCCGATCGACGACAGTGGTTATTCTTTGTTGTATCTGATTCTAGTGCGCGAACAGATGACGACAATGGATACCTGAGTTTTTCGTGTGGAACGGTCACTATCCGTCGTCAACACGTCGATCGTAATCTGTGTGCTGAACTTATAGAGGGAATCGAGCAATTAGGAGGGTATTTTCCGCTGCTCGGATGGTAAGGAAATCGTGGTTACCTCGTCGTAAAGCTCAGCGTCATGTATCAAGTTACCTAACCGCGTCGTCTTTTGAGGCGGGAGAGTATGACGAAGTTGGTAGAACAGTAGCTCGTACATGCGGCACAGCATAATTTTGTGTATGATCACATTCGCATCGACAGTGAAAGGAGAAAAGTGGTATCACCAAGAAAAGTGAATAATACAGGCAGGGGTAGTCAGAGACGAACATTGAATCACGAAAGGCGGAATTTAGTCGGCAACCAATTCGCGCGCAGGAGCAGTAATGTTGGGACCGTACTTTACGGCGCAAATTATAGAGGTCAGGGGCTGTTAGGGTCAATAATCCATCAATCCATCAGTCACGTTTGAGCCGCTAAATCGCTTTGCGCGTATCTCCAACACTTCACACGCCTCCCAAGCTCTTTTCAATTTGCCAAAGATAGAACGTCGTGATGTTAGGTATGCCTAGCAAGGTGGTACGCTTCTGTTTTTTTCTTTGGGGAGAGAAGTGGCACGTCACAGATGCTTTGCGGCTGAATAGCGGGAAACTAAAGGGTGATAATCAAATGGATTGTACCCTTCGTAATAGTAGCTAATACAGGAAAAAGTCTTATGCGTAAAGTCCAGAGTCCATACCAACTAGCACGCCATCTATTTCTTTGCAGGTGGGAGGAGAACACTGCCAAATAAGTTAGAGATTGAAAGTGCATACCAGGGGAGGGAGAAACTTACGCGTCAATAACGTGTACAATACCGCCCTTGATGGCAACGTCTGCCTTGACAACGTTTGACTTGTTAATCTGAGCAGCCTTGCCATTTAAGCTGACAGTGATTGAGGCGCCATTCAGGGTGGGAACGGAAGCACCGTTCTTCAAGTCCGTGGACTTGACGACGCCCTTGACGACGTGGTATTTGAGGACAGCACCGAGTTGTTCCTTGCTGAGACCAGCGGCCGTGGACGAGATCTTTGCGAACGCTTCGTTCGTAGGCGCGAAGATGGTGACGTCGGAGAGACCATCAACGGTAGCAGTGAGGCCGGCCTTGTCAAGGGCAGCGACGAGGCTGGTGAGGCCAGCTGCCTTGGCAGTCTGGGAAGCAGTCTTCAGGCCAGCGGCTGGAGCGTGGTCATCTTCATCTGGGCCGTGGGCCAGTGGAGAAGCCTGGAATGAGTCAGTAACAACTACTGTGTACACAATCTGAAAGTCATGAAACGTACCAGGGCCGTAACGGCGAAGAAAAGGGATGCGATGATTGAGCTCTTCATAATGTAGATGAAAGGGGATGAATTGTGTCAGATAGGTATGCTTTTGATGTGGAGATGGGCAATGAAGATCGGAAAAGGCAGTCCACAACGAAGTTCTTATAGAATCGCGGCCTCGTTCCTTGCAAATCTGAATGACCACAACATTGACGCGAGCCAAACTCTACTCACGAAGCGAAATGAGAGATACGCAAACAGCCATCGCCCCGCTCCGTAGCATCACCGATGTCATTTGGAAAATCAGTCGTGATTAAAGCTAAATGAGAGAGGTGGACGACTCTGTATTTGCATCATAGAATCGCAGAGATCGCAGAATATGGCTGTCTAGTTTCGGGCCACGAGCGGATTGTAATATATCGAGAGCAGGGGTGCGATAAAAATATGACATGACGCTTAGATGCATACCACAGCATCCTCGTGTGCCTGGATCTGTGGGGACGAGTCAACGAATTAACTGTGTGCATTCCGATCGATGGGCAATCTCAAACACGCCATAAGAGCTGGGCGATGCAATTTTCCGAAAGACTAGCGAGCACAATTAATGATCACAGATTGGATATCCCTGTTATACATGCCAGAAGCGGCATGAGAACCATGAACATTAGGCAAACATTAGACTTTTGAAATCGCGTTGTGGAAAATTTACCGCTGCCAGCAAAATCTGGGATCCAAAGCTTCCGGAGTGCTCTTCATCAGGCCGAACATGCGGAAGCAAAAGTGATCCACGTGACCAGAGTGAAATGACAGCTGTAAGGGTGAGGCTGATGTCGGCACGGAAAAATCGCCTTCTGCTGCGTGCCATCCCTTCAGCATGGAATCTCTCTTCGTGACGCCCAAAGGCGGCGTCATAGATGATATGTTTTCGGGTGCGGGCGCATAAATTATCGAATCCCTAGCAACGTGGACAAAAATGTAACCCTCCAAAGAGCTATAGCTGTAAGACATCTCTACCGAAGTACCCAGGAGCTTGCGCATGTTTTTCTTCTCCATGAATCTGCCCCAAGAGCGACTAGAGAGGGGTTTTGGAAATCCCCAAGCCTCCGCTGCTGTGTACGCGCGTTGGTTGTTCGCAGGTCAAGAATGACGAAAGGTGAGACCAGGGATTTGCTTGCAATGAGAAGCCCGATGGTGGGCGCTGGCAAACGACGCAATAGCTGGAAAAGATGTCGAAAGAGCAGGGAAATGTTGGTGTTGTGACAGTTGTCGTTGTGGTCGAGCCTTACTGTGGAGTGTGGATACACCATGGACGTGCGAGGTTCCGTACTGTAAGTGAGTCTTATTCGAGCCTAGCCTGGAGCACAGAGCAGACATCGGAGTTTTCCCGCTTTTTGGCCCCGTCTTTCAGGCTGCCATGTGAATGCCAATTCTGAAGTAGGAATTACTACATTGCACTATAGCAAGTTCAACTCCATTTCGAGATCGCAAAGTTTCTGGCATTCTGAAAACAAAATATTGCCGATAGTTGCTCGACATCGAGCTAGAATCAACAAAGTCGGCACGGGTGTAGCTACTCTCGCGTCCCGATTGCCCTTTCGCCTATCCTACTAACACATTTCCCGACTTCGCCGCAAATCCTCGCCCGCCCCTGGAAACCATGTCGTTGTTCCTCTGGCTCTTGGTGGTAGGGTATCTCTTCAGAAGGCCTCCATGGAAGCGCTCCAGCTCCTCAAGGCAAACTGCAGCAGCCACATAAGCAAAGCTCTTGAGTTCTACCTCACGACCTCCCCACTTCTTCGTCAAGCCGGGCTGTCGAACAGCAATGTATAAGCAAGCGATACTACGTGGTAGCGCCTCGTCGGTGGTCCCATCGTCGTCAATACGGATAGCAGCACGTGTGTGAGCGACATCACGGCTGAACTGCTCACGCATGTAGCGGATATTGTCTTTGAGGCGTCGATTGAAGATCGAGCCCAGCGCACACCCAGAAACAACCTCAACCTCTTGAAGGGGATGTCCAGGATGGAGCGAATAGTCGTGGGTAATGTTATCGACATTTGCTTCATAGTCCGATCGGATATCCTTGGCAAGATCCAGATGATGAGTGAAGATGACCCCTGCGGAAGCGACTAGAACATAGTCAAGCACACGGTGAAGTATGGATGCCTGCTCTCCCTTCTCGGCGTGAGAACTGGCTCTCAATTGATCGTAGAAGCCTTTCTCGTCGATCATACGATAGAGATGGCCGAGAACCTTGTTACTTTTATAGTAGACAATTTTCCGCTGATCGGGATCAAGCGAAGCCACAGGGTCGTGTGGGTTCTTCTCGTCCTGCTCAACGAATTGTAGACTGGCTTGCAAGGTGTCAATGGTGACATGAGGGCCTGGAGCCATGAAATCTGGCTTAAGACGGCGGTCGAATTTAGGCAACATCTCCATCTTGGGCTATGATTAGGTTAGCAAGGTTTACATTCCACTTCCAAGGTTCCATCAAATTAAAATCGATATCGATAGGTCTCTGGTGAACTGCCTTTCTCAGATCGCCAGGAAATCATATAGATTGAGGGCCATGGATTATTTTCGGTGTTGACGTACCTTGATGCCAGTCTTGGCAAAATCGAGAGCGTTACTAATCAGTTCCGCGATGACAATGCAGTCAGGTTCCCGAGTGCCAGAGTCTAGTCGGTCGGCCAAATTCATGATGTGATTAGACAAAAGCCCAACGTTGTCGCTTTTCATGAAGTCGACAAAATGGTTGGTGATGTCCTTCACGGTCACAATCCGGTCAATATCAATGGCTGGAAGTCGAGGATAGTCTGCAGGTGTGCATCGGTTAGGAGGCATCAAGAGTGGTTCCCAAAAGACGTCGTACAAGTCGCCGTCAAGATCTGTGTCATGGATCAGCATTCAAAACTAAAGGCAGCTGCTCGTCTCAAAATTTACTGATTGCAGATTGATACTGTAGAATTTCGGGAGAATGGAATCCATTGTCAGAAATTCATCAATATCGATCGCAAAAGGAACACACTTCCCCAGGCTTGATGTGACAAAACGTACCTCCACCACCAAGCTGGCTGGGAAGATCTCTCTCGCCAAATTGACTGAAGAAAACCATATTATGTAATCCACGGAGTGGCGATTTCAAAGGCACATCCACGGACCGCGCTATCTGGACGTCTCCTGGGTGATTTGTGGGCGAGCGAGTGACAGCGACCTCGCCAACATAGACCTGACGATGGCCATTCGAGTCCAACCACGGGCAGTAGATTTCGTCGTGTCTGAGCGTCTCAGTGTGATCCATCGCTCCCATCAATTTCATGCCCTTTACGACAGGGATGCGACCCTTATACTTGAGCTCGCGCAGTCGAACGATTGCGGCAAGCTCAAC
Source organism: Venturia asperata (assembly GCA_003689335.1). Taxonomy (NCBI): domain Eukaryota; kingdom Fungi; phylum Ascomycota; class Dothideomycetes; order Venturiales; family Venturiaceae; genus Venturia; species Venturia asperata. The sequence goes on from QWWL01000020.1 coordinate 42,568, forward strand.
CACAGAACTGAGAAAGCGATCATCTTCGACTGGTATCTGGATATCATCGAGACGTCGAATAAGTCTTGGCAGTCCAGCAGCTTCTCCAAAACTCTCCGCTTCAAGGAAGCTAGAGATGTTGATTGCTGAAGTCAGATGCTTGAGAAGATCTTTCATGTTCTGGTCTGCCAGCTTGAGGATATTCTGCTCAGGGACTCCAAGATCCTCCAGAATCTTGATAAGCGGCCGATTCAGGTATAGTGGCAGTGGCTTGTCGGCGATCCCGCAGATTTCCAAATGGTTGGGCTCAGTGGAATCGAATTTGTTCATGGAAGGTCGAACATACAACTGCTCGCCTTCAAGGGCAGGATCCCGAGCTAGCACACCTTTCATACCGAGGATTCGAATCTGGAACCCGTTCACCTGTGGCCTGCCTCTCATACCGGGATAGAGGGCCATGATCTTATCGGCTAATTCGGACGATATGAGACCACAGCCGTCACTGAAACATCTACCGTTCTTCTCGACGTCCGGAATTTCATATTGGTACTCGGGCTCCACAGCAACATGAACGTTTGTATCAGTGAATGCTTGTCCGATTCGAGCGGCACATTTGGCAGGCGAGCGGAAATCATTGAATTGACCTATGTTCTTGATCACAAGAGCCGGTTGAATGAAGTTCTGGGTCTTGCTATCAACGAATGGAGCCATGAACCAGGCCGTATGTGACTTCATAGACGACTGCGAGAATCCGAGGAAGGTGAAGTCTCTGCCGCACAGTCTGAGAGCGTCATCAAGTATTGCTTGGATACGGCTCCAGATATTGTCATTGTTAGTACTATATTGGACCTCTAAACGGTCTCCATCCTCGTCGCCGAATGTCACCCTGACAAAGGAATCTATGTTTTCGGCGTAGGTGCGAAGCACGCGATTGGTGACCTAGCAAGAAGGCAACTGTCAGCAAGTCTAAGAAAGTGACATCAATTTGATCTTGGCCCGATATCAATATCGATAAATTTTTGGCAGTATATCGAGATCGAGCGCCAGAAACCTATCAATATTGATCTCGGGGAGTTGAATTTCATTCGGAGACTTAGAGCTTGAAACCCGTACCTCAGGCGACGGGCCTTCTAAGTAGAGGCCGCAAGGCGTAATGCGCACATGATGTATCAGAGCAAGATGGGGATTTGCTTTGACAGTGCGGAAGGCCGGACTGTCTGCCAGGGATGCTGCTGGTGAGACGGCGTCGCGAAGTTTATGAGTCAGCGATTCCGTCGAGTAATCGACAGCTGGAAGACTAGGATGGGGCCAATCGAGGCCATTGAAAAGGTAACGCACGGCATCGGCGCAAGTCTGCTCAGAGGTTCCTTTGGAGATTAATTCCGCCATTTCTGCGACCAGTCCTGTCATCGAATCAGGAGAAAGCCGTCCGTCCCGGACAACCCGTAGAGCCTGAAAACGAACAGCAAAAGGTAAGTTCCCGTTCCAGTCATGGCTCAATGCATTTCTGAGCGCTTCCATCTGAACATCATATGACCTTGTAGGCTTAACACTCTGTATGTGCATGCGTGATGTAGAAGGCATTTCGGGTCCCCCTCTCAGCAACTCCGCTAAGCTGAGCAGGGCGGTATGGTCAGCCAATACCACTTCGTACACGAAGCAGCTACCTGCGACCTTGCCGTGTGCGTCATTCAGAGAAGATACCCTGACCTTTTTGTTGGTTGTTCGAGAGCGATTTGACGTGAGGTTCAGATTCTGCAGTTCGGGGAACGGGTTGTCCTCCGCGCTGTACACTTTCGGGGCAGCCGAAACAATTATGAAAGCGCTCGATGTGTTTCCGCGAGAGGTAATGATCTCAGTAATGTTGCCAAAGGAAATATCGAGGCGGTGTTGCCACTTTCCTGGCAAATATGGATGGTCAATTAGGATAACAAGGGACTTGTTTCCCACCAGAAGTCTCCCTATGCCTACCAGTGCACGTGTTAATTATTTTCTAGGATTTAAATGATGAAAAATGGGCCCACTTGCCTGGAAGAGTGAAATATGGCACGAATACAGGATTCGAATGTCGGTATTCCCAGGCGCCACACGACAACGTTGTTGTCTGAAAGACATTTTGTTTCAGAGAGGGCTTTGCCAGGCTGTTCGCAGGGAGTGCTGTATATCCATGGTCAGTGACGACAACATACAAGGACGAGATTGGTAGAGCAATGTCGCGACCGATCATCGGCGTCAAAAGTTTCTGGCCATTTGGTCTCAATATCTTGCAAGAAACTGATCGACAACGATGTCGAGATGAGCACCCGCTCCCACTCACGTTGCTTCGACGCCTCGATCTGCGCCAATTTTTCCCGAACAAATTTCTCATCCTTGGGGTTCGAATTCGTCGAGTTCGTAAAGCGTTTAAACTTGAGAGGAAACTTGGGGTGCAATCGAAGGCTGCTCTGCTTTTGCATCTGATTCAAAAAGGCTTGGCCTTTGGCGAAGTCGTGGATGTAAATACAGGCATAACCTTTGTTTTTGCCTTTGGTGATTTCGCAGCGGTCGATTCCGTGACGAGACAGGTGAGGTTGGAGCAAGGCGCGGATTCGAGTCTCCTGAACAGACGCCGGTATGCCACTCACAAAGATCTCGAAACCCTCTGGGACGGTCATGGTCGGGTCACGCGTAGATGAGGGCAATGTGCAGGCGGTAATTGAGGCGCCTTAGCGATGTTCGAACGGATGACAGACCGGTGAGTTCTTCATCTGCAGTGACATGGAGTGGCGCAGATTCCAAAGCAATTGTGTTGTTCGTGTTGAGTCGACCTCGGAGATTCTGGTGAAGCAATGGGGGTGAGTTGCTTGCAGCGGGGCGGATACGGTAGCAGGCCGCAATGATTGGCTAGAACGTGTGACCCATGATTCGAAGACGGTGGGCGATTAGGATAAGTCTAAGCAGCGAGATATCGATACCCTACATTGCGGGTATGGAATTGGATCCTATCATCGGAGCTTTGTCAATATTTGTCTTGCATTTAGAGGTATCGAATTGACGGAAATATTCGAACGCTTTTGTGGGCAGCATGCATTCATCACCCACAAGCCTGAATAGTACGTAGTCTGTTTCATACACGCTGGGAATCGTCCATCCCGCAGTCGAAGTCGAGTCAAGTGTACCCATTACGCCATTCCCGATACCCAAACGCCGAGATGAAAGTGTGCGGTAACAGAGGAGGAACAGCTCAACCTCTTCCACGACTGCTGAAACCACCGCGGCCAGCACCAAATCCACCTCCTCTCGGTGCACCTCTGCCAAACCCGCCGCCGCCACCGCGTGCTCCAAATCCTCCGCCTCTGGGAGCGCCACGTCCGCCACCGAAGCCGCCACGGCCGCGGTCGCCACCTCTTCCTCTTGGTGCTCCTCTTCCGCCTCCGCGGCCACCGCGCATGGGTCCACCTCTTGACGCACCTCCGGCACGCTTTGGCTTAGATCCTGGTGGGGGCTTGGGTTTTGGTAGGAATCGATCAACCGGTAATAGTTTGTCCGTTCCGATGAAGAATTTGTCGCCTGGCTTGAAGGAAGCAGCGACGATGCCGTCTTGTGGTTTTACTGTGAAGAAGACTTGGTTTAGCGGTCCGAGGATTTCGTCGACTTTCCCAATTTGCGTCTGCGCGTGTTAGATTGAGGGCATCGCGGGTTGTGAGGCTGGAAATACCTTATTTTCGAGGTAGATTGGAGCGTTGAAGTAGGGGATCTTGATGTTGTTGGATTCGCAGAGCATTTCGCCCTCGACTGGGTGCTGGAAGACTCCCAGTTCTGCGATTGTCAGTGCGATCTTGGTTGCCTGGAGCTCGCTGATGGAACGCACCAACTTGGGCAGCTGGTGGGCCGTAAGAATTTGATTGATATCCTCCGCGTCCTGCTTCAGATCAGCTCCCAGTCGCAAAATTCGAGCTTCAGCTTTTGCTCACCACCACGATCTCCTCCTCTCGGCGCATAGCCTCCACGGGAACCACCGCGACCGCCGCGGTCACCACCTCTGAACGACATTATAAATTGGGCTGGGGTGTTGTGGGATTTGGTAGTGTTGCAAGCTTCAGCGTCCAGAAGTTTTCTTGAACTTTTCGCTTCTCAGAAAGTGCGCTATCCACTCTGGGCTAGGGCCTTGGCGATGGGACTCACATCGAGAAATGGAAACAGTCACAGTTGGGAACAAATAAATGTAGACGAGGAACGGTCGAGTCAATTATTTCCTCGAAGACAAAAGCACACCATGGCCGAAGCAATCAAGGACGCTGTCAAAGACGGCCTGAAAAAATTAAGCGTCGAGGACAAGGAAGAGAAGAAGAGACTCCAACAGCAGCAGCCAAAGAAAGAGAAGAAGGTCAAGGCCGGCAATGCAAATGGGCCAGATGAACTGCCCACGCCGCCAGCATACATTGACCACAGGCTGAAAATTTTCGACGAACTGAAAGTCGCCTACGACGCCGAGATTGCTGCCAAACCACGCGAGGAAATCATAATCACGCTGCCAGACGGATCCAATAAGGTCGGAAAGTCATGGGAGACCACACCAGGAGACATTGCAAGAGGAATTGCCAAATCACTGTCCGAGCGGGTTTTCATAGCAAAGGTCGACGGTGAGGTATGGGATCTGGAGCGAGTTTTGGAGAAAAGCTGTCAGCTGGCACTTCTGGACTTCGAGGACGACGACGCGAAGATGGTGTACTGGCATTCGTCTGCCCACGTTCTGGGGGAATGTGCCGAGAAGAGATGGGGCTGTGACTTGTGCATTGGGCCACCATTGAAAGAGGGGGGCTTCTACTACGAAATGCGATTGCCAGAGTCCGCAGCGGTCCTCGAGACCGACTACAAACCACTCGAGAATATTGCCAGCAAAGCTATCAAAGAGAAGCAGGTCTTCCAGCGTCTGGTACTGTCGAAGGATAATCTGCTGGAAATGTTCAAGTCGAATCCGTATAAACAGCACATCATCAAGGACAAGATCCCGGACGGAACCTCCACCACCATCTACCGAAACGGGCCCTTCATCGATCTCTGCAGAGGTCCTCACATTCCACACACTGGCAGAATAAAGCAATGGAAGATCATGAAGAATTCGGCATCATATTTTCTGGGAGATGCCGCCAACGACTCCCTCCAACGAATCTACGGCATAAGTTTTCCGGACAAGAAGCTGATGGACGACCACTTGCACTATCTTGAGGAAGCTGCCAAGCGAGATCATAGGAAAATCGGCATTCAACAAGAACTCTTTTTCTTCGACGAGACATCTCCAGGCTCGGCGTTCTGGTTACCACACGGCACTGTCATCTACAAGAAGCTCATGGCTTTTTTGGAGGAGGAATACTGGAAGCGCGGCTACGATGAAGTCATTACTCCAAACATGTTCAAGGCGGATTTGTGGAAGACCTCTGGTCACTGGCAACATTACCAAGAGGACATGTTCACTTTCAAGGTGGAGAAGGAAGACTGGGCACTTAAGCCCATGAATTGCCCGAGTCATTGCAGAATGTTCAAGCACATGGATCATAGCTACCGCGAGCTACCACTTCGATATGCCGATTTTGGTGTCCTGCACAGGAATGAAGCCTCCGGTGCGCTCACTGGTCTCACCAGAGTTCGACGATTCCAACAAGATGACACGCACATTTTCTGCACCCAAGATCAGATCGAGGAAGAGGTCACCGGTCTTTTCGACTTCCTCCGTGCCGTGTACGGCAAATTTGGCTTCGCCTTCAAGATGAAGCTTTCCACCAGACCGGAGAAATTCCTGGGAAAAATTGAGGAGTGGGACATCGCTGAGGCCAAGCTGAGCAGGGCCTTGGATGAATTCCACACATCAGGAGGCGCAGCATGGGAGCTCAATCCAGGTGACGGGGCTTTCTACGGGCCCAAAATCGACATCACCATCTCGGATGCCTTGAAGCGTGACTTCCAGTGCGCAACTATTCAATTGGACTTCCAACTACCGCAACAATTTGGTCTCGAATATCAGACTGCCGAGAAGAATCCTGCCAAGGCTGGGGAGACGCCAAAGGAGGAGGCACCAAAGGAAGAAGCATCAAGAGAGTCCGCGAAAGGAGAGATTGTCTCCAAGGACCCGGTGACTGCGAAAGATGAGCCGGCGCCAATCACGCGAGTAGTGGCACCACCCAAGCCTGGATACGCTCGTCCAGTCATGATCCACCGCGCCATCATGGGCTCTTTCGAGCGCTTCATTGGTATACTATGCGAGCATTTCGGCGGCAAGGTACATTTCCCCACCCCGTGACTCTTCCCATCTTTCACTAACAGACCTTCCAGTGGCCCTTCTGGCTCTCACCTCGCCAAGTCCTCATTATCCCCGTCATGTCGGCCGTCGACGACTACGTTAAAGAAGTGCAAAAAATGTTCCGAGCCCAAAGATTAAACGTCGATATCGATGTCGGACCTAACACGTTGAAGAAGAAGATTCTGAATGGTCAGTTGGCGCAGTATAATTTCATCTTTGTTGTTGGTGCGCAGGAGAAGGAGTCGAGGACTGTTAATATTCGAAATCGGGATGATCTCTCTACGCAGAAGTTGGGGGAGTTGATTCCGCTTGATGTTGCGTTGGAGAAGTTGGTCAAGTTGAGGGATTCGAGGGAGGTGGAGAGTAAGATTTAGTGGTGTGTTTCGGTGGGAGTCTGTTGTTCTGCGGAGGTGATGGTGATGGCGAAGGCGTTGTGGGGTCATGTCTTTATGAGTCATGTGGTGTGGTCGTGACTCCATCCGTTTCGAGAAGCTGGACACGGCTTCGAATGTAGCATGAGTAGTCAGTCCCCTGAAAGATCGTTTCAAAGTGCTATTCTACTGGCAAGACTCGGGCTCTCACTCCGCGCTGGCTTGGTTCGGATGAATAGTGAGAATGGTCTCCTGCTCCTGAATTCCAATCGAAATGACCAATCGAAATGAAGACTATCCCAATAATCCCTGATTTACGATGGAAGATCTCAAACCTAGTAGCCTGGAAATGGACACCTTGAACAGCGGTTGAATAATGGGTTTTGATCCTTCTCAGCAGTTTCCTGGCGCGAGTGATAGTCGACAATAATGCTCGTTTTACAGCCTTGTGCTGACAGTGCTATCGAGCACCGAAGGGATGAGTGGGGTGGGGAGATGTTGGAGTATATGTGCCATCAGTCCCGTCCATATGCACTCAGAAGACACTGTCCATGATTGTTGTCAAGTAAATTATGTGAGATGAAGATGTGATGTCAAGGCAAGGGTGAGATTAGAGGAGGTGAAGTGGATGGTGGACAGTGGTTATAGGGATCGAGGATGGTGCCTGTGCTCGAGAGACCTCCCCCGATTGTTTTTGTTTCGTGTCGAAATTGAAGTCGACTAAGAGAGATAGGTCTAATTATGGATGGATTTATCAAGATCGGGCAATTCTCGAGGTTCTCAAATTTCTTGTCAAGCTTCAAAGGCACTCGCCGTCCGTTTGCAGCATTCTCTGGTCAGAACCAGAATGCGTTTCCTATCCAGGCGTCGGAGACTGGAAGATGTCAGAATAGTCTTGTACGACGAAGAGCATGAAAAGATGAAAAGAATTGTTACAAAAAATGATGAGCATTTGAGGAAAGGCAAGATTGCAGGAAACAGTATATGAAGTGTAAGATTCCAATTCGGACCTGTTCTCGACCTGCGCCTTCTCAGAGTCACTAGTTCTAGAGATCATGACCTACAGCTCGTCCTACCAAGCAGATATGAATTTGGAATCGGAAATTGCCGCCCGCGCCAGGATTGTTGAGGTCGTGAAAGGAATTGACAGGAGACTGCAGGATTTCGCGCGCCATCATGTCCCACTGAATCATCAGGTCACAAATTTGACAAGGAAATTGCCATTGGTATTCCACTTCTCGCAGTTCTTCTGACCTTTTATCCAGTCAAGCTCGCACTGACGACCCTACAGCTATACGAACAATACACGCATATCACCTCTGAGTTGAAGAAGATGTATTGTTCCGCGGTCCCGATATTATGGGCTTATCTTCGATCTGGAAAAGAAGAGACCGAGAAAGCCATTTCTGACGTCGTGGAGGCCATTGATCGGTATCAAGAGTTGTTCGGGACGGCAGGTGATCAGTCGATGTTGCCGTTTGAAAAAGGTTGTTGGTCGCCAGAACCACAAGATTTCATCGGGTGCACAAAGGATCGAGGAGGGAACATGACGTGGTGTCATAAATCTAGTTGAGCTGAATGACACGATTACGAGGCGCCATTGGAAGAATGACCTGAAGGCAACATAGGTGATAAAAAGCAGAGCCCAAACCATGTCGAATAACATCTTCCAAATAATCGAAGATAGTATGGCTTTCCAGTGTCGGAATCCGCATCACATATCCTTGCTGATGAGCCGGACATGTACAGCCAAATTTTAGATTATGCAAAGACCTAAGCGTCCTGAATTGAGCGGCGATAAGAAGGAGGATCATTTGCTTGCTGAAAGTAGATTGACGTGTATCGCAAATGGCTGGGGAAGCTGAACTTGTACTCTGCAGCTATGGAATGGGGTGTTGGTGATAAGATGACACAATAGAACAACTCGTTGCTGGAAACGAGGCGAGAGCCTCTGCATTGTGATGATCGCAATCCTTGTGGAGTAAGATTGGTCTATCAGGTCTGCCGATTTTAAAGCTATCGTTGAGGGTGTTGACGGTATTGGGGGATGTTACTGTCGTGGGGAGAAGTTCCGCCGCGGAGTCAATTCCCAAAGTAGTATCATCAGCTGATTTGGTGATATTAACAACTCCAACCTCATGCATCAACCTCGCCTCGCCGTCCAAGTCCACACCACAGATCCTCATGCCGCAAATTGAAGTCCTTCAGACAGCCCATACCGCCGCTCCAGGCTGGGCTTACGTCGTAGATACGGGCCACGATCCCTCCAAACTCGCCATCAACCCCTCTGGGACACGCAAAGGACGCGCCCAGCGCACCGTCGCCCAACAAGTCACCGATGCGCCTGAGCTCTCGCGAAGGGAGAATGTCGCCATCGCAAAGCGACTCGCAGATCTCGACAAAGAAGGCGGCAAAGAGATTGAGATCCCTTCCAAATACAAAGGAGGAGTTGCAACATGGAAGAGTGGCGGCACAGGTGGGAAATTGACAACGAACGTGAGGAGGATACTGCAGAGCGAGAAGACATTCAAGCACCATTTGGATGATGAGGAAGCGAGATTAGGCATGAAGAGTGGGACGAATGCACAAGTTCCGGCGCCTGTTGTGGCAGGAAGGAGTAGAACGGCTGGGTTGAAGAGAGGGAGTACGTCTGGGTTGATGAGCCCGCCTGCATTGCCGTCGCATACCACTCCCTCTACAGCAGCGGTGGAAGATGTCACGATGATGGATGCACCGTCGGTATCAAAATCAAAATCACAGTCAGTGCCAGGAACGACCACTTTGGCCGACCGCGATGCGAACGAGCCTCTACTCCAAATACACGTCCCGTCTCTTCCAACACCTGAAGAACTCGAGGCTCTGGTCTCAGCGCCTCCACTATCATATAACGCTGCTCGGGTGGCACCGCCACCTGCCTTTGCGCCTCCGCAAAGAAAGTTCTGCGAGATGTGTGGATACTGGGGACGAGTAAAATGCTTGAAATGTGGACAACGAGTTTGTGGTCTGGAATGCAAGGAGGCTCACGACCTAGATTGCAAAAGGAAATACGCGTAAGGATGGTGCAAAGGGACGGCTGCAGGAGTTTCGAAGCAATGATTTTTGATACCCAGGATAGAGCAAGGTGTTCGTATATCCATAGTTTTCTTCTATCCACTCCAAACATTCACCAATCAGCCACGATGTCGATGGAGACTTTCAATCTGGAAACCACGAATCAGCTCACTTATTACCGAGGAATCTCAGAACAGACCAACCGATCGTGAGGTCGACGCAAAAACACCAAACAACAATTGGCGACTCTCGAAAATCGAGGGCGGCTCAAACATTAAGAAGTCCAAAGAAAATCTCATCAACGAGATAAGAAAGCATGTCTCATCGCCCCGATTGGAAGGTAATCCTTGATTGCTCTAGAATGAGATGCGTTGGATTACTGCTTCTCAGTTCCACGATCCGATCTCTTCACTTCGATCCCACGCATCATCGAAAAAAGAATAAATACCGAGGCCAAAGATCGACTTGACGGCAAATCAGTATCCAGAGCAGCATCGCGGAAATAGCCATCAACAACTTATTCACTTAAAGCGAGTGAGTTATGTATCATTGTTCAACTTCGCAAACACCGGCGCATTTCGCTATTTCAAGACACAAAAGCAAGGTCTAAGATTAGACGCAATTCCTTTTCAAAAATAGGACATATGGAGAACTGATCAAGAGCGTCAACGATATTACTTTGTTCATTGCTTATGCTTGCAGAATTTGTGCCACAGGAGCTTCTCCTGTACGACAGCGGTTGAAATCCAAGGTCCGGCGGCAAACGTCATTTTGGTTGTTTTAACAAGATGCTATAAGCTCAAGAGGCAAACCGAGCATGTAACAGAGCCACAATCTTACTCGCGTAGGACAAGTCAGCTAAGCCTCGTGTCTGGATTGAGTATGCGTGTGACTAGCTGCTTGAAAGATGCGGTAACGCAGGAATCAGACGGGGCCTCGGCGACGGCAGCCAATCGAAACTTCAGCATCAAAACAATCGGTCAGCATCGATTCGGAAAATGCGACCAATAGACGTCAGATCTGGTCTTACATCCGATGATTCTCTTGCTCTTGAAGATATATAGGACAGTAGGCTACATTTGAGAAAGACACATCTACACAATCCGAATCTCATCTTCAGCAGTGATTTGCAAGCTTTTCGATCAAGTCTGTCAATACTCTTTGCTGTATCAAAATCATCATCATGGTTCAATTTGCCGTCGTTGGACTTACTCTGTTGAGTCTGATCGCCCAGATCAAAGCCACTTCCTCAAAAACCGACATCTCCACGAACTTCACCTTCTCAAAATGGATCGACTCCATCATTCCTGATCCAAATGGGGACGTTTTGACTCCCGACGAAGCCCTGGCGGCATGGAACAACATAAACACAACAAGCCATGGCCGACTTCAGAAACGCTATGGCTGCAACACGATCCCCGGGACAGAGGCCTCGGTAAGCTCACAGAACAACGTCGTCAACCCTTAGAGCCTAAGACTGACAAAGAGACCAAGATCCCCGACGCTGTCTGGTGCATCAACAATCTCGCCGCTCGTGGTTCCCAGAAATGTACCGCCACCGCAATGTCGACCTTTTGCACGCGTGGGAGAGCGCGGATTTCCGGAGTAGCTGGAGGTGGTCCATCGTCGACTACTTCCCCCTGGTAGGTCTTCTTGAGAACACATCGTGTCCATCGCCGCCAATGCGCAGGTACTAATATGCTCCAGCAATAATGTCGCTCGTGCGGCTGGCATAGTGATGGATCATTGTACTAGGGCTGACAATACGGTCCAAGGATGGGAATTGGCGGTCGGGAACAGACATATGGCCGTTTGGATTCGAAAGCCTTGATGGGTTCTGGTAGATGGTGTTTTGGAAAGGTTGAGACTGTTTCGCTCGTTAACGTGTACACGTTGTGCGATTCTGGGCTTCGAATATGGGATAGAAATGAATCGACGAGTCGCTCGGGTATATGTATATTCCAATAGATTGCTGACTGTAAAGATGGAATAGTTATTTGTGCAAACTAATTTCTAATTGAGATTGAGGAGTTGATGAGAAATGTCCGCGCGGGTAGATCATCAAGGGACTTTGCTGACTAATTGTGCGTGGCCGGGCACACCTCAGCAACGTCGTCAAGACTCGACAACCTTGGCTTGAAATGAATTACACTACCGAGAAGTCTATCACCGTCCCTCTTTGTTTGAATCTTATGACAATTCTCGTATCCTGTCTCGAACTACCTCATCGGCATCCTGGAACGGTAGTCGAACACCGCATCTGTCGCCGATTCCGCCAGCGCCAACTCATTGAGCAGTCGCTCACGTTCCTCTTCGTACCGTCGTCTCCTGTGTGCCCGTCGCGGCTGTCCACCTCCCTGAACCAACTGCCACTTGGACTCTTCAATCTTCTCTCGCAGGACCTCCAGCTCGTCCTCCACCGTTCTTCTATTCCCCTCGATTTCGCATAGTGTACCGTAGAGCTCCGCTCCCACCGTGTCAGACGCTGCAGCACGCTTTTTCGACATCTCCATCATGCGGTCGTGGGATCTGAAGTACTCGCAGGGGATCCCGTCTGATGGCTGATACAGAGCTTTCAACTCTTTGAGAAGGTGTTCTTTGATCGCGTGGCTGTGTTTGCAGAAATCCTATGGAGAGTCAATCTGTGGTCTTCACTGACGCGCGTTTTAGAGACGAGTTGATCGTTACAGTGGTCAGCACATCCAATTCCTGAATGATGGTGTCTAGTTTCTCCTCGTGCTTTGTGGGACCTTGAATGTTGTGACTCCGTTGAGAGTATATACTGCTGAGAACTAATCGTCGATCTTCCATGTACATGTGGGCATCTTCGTACCAAGGTGTAGGCTCCGGTTTTTGAGGTAGCGGTGACGCCTGTGGAGGCTGTTGTTGTGCTACCATTGTAAGAGGTGTGATATTAATGAAGTCCGAAGTTGTGTCGGTTTGGGTAGCAAGTGAAGAAGAAGACTGCAGACTCATATACGAAGTCGAGCTGTATTGAGAACGGGCCGCGTGATAGGCTTGTTTTCTCTCCAACACTTTCAAAGGCAAGCTCGAGGTTCGATAACACTGTTGCACAATCGACATTCTAGGAACAGGAATAACATGTAGATGTGTTGGAAGACCGTAAGTTCCAGCGAGCGATAATTTCCTAGTAATTCATTCTTACAAACTCGTCAGAAAGGTGTTGATATTGATTCCGATTCGGGCGTTGTAAAATACTTCTACAGTGTTTACTGGAGTGGCATGAATCACAGGCCCGTAACTCTGGCCATTCAAGAATCAAGTTTTCCCTCCTGAACGTATGGAGGTAAGCTGAGTCTTTACCCTCTTAATGTCAATCAAGACCCTGGAAAATCTAACACACCTAAAAACTTACCCATTCTCGGCTAATCGAGATTGCCGTCGAGAAAGGAATCCGCAAGTGCTCACTCTCTGTACAGATAATGAGACCGTTACAGAGACGAGGTCAGTAGTTGTACTTTAAGAAACCTGGACAATCAGGTATGAATGAGGCTGCAGATACCCCCGGCCATATCTTGCATCAGCTTGTCAACTTTCCTCATGCTCAATTTCGACAATCCCAGCCCTGATATAGTCCTGACTTTGAATACCGCGTCGCCATTAGGATATTACTGAGAAGCTGGCATTTTGCGAAGAGCACTCGACAGCATGATAGCTTGGAACTGAATCGTGATTTACTCGCAACTTCGCAATATCTTTTCCAATTATCAGCACAGAACTCTACGAGCTTTGAATAGAGACATACCTTGAACTTGGCCGACTTTCTTCCGCGTCGCTTGGTCCCTATGACACAGCGATTCGGAGAGCCTGCCATGTCCGTCCCCCAAGAGCACGACCAAACGTATTGTCCGAGTTCGACCACCGGCATAGTTGTCAGATGCATCGAGCAGAGATGCCCATTAGTCGCAAGCACCATTGCTGCCCAGTACCACAATCGACGAGTACAACCTCCACACCATGTCAAAACACCCACCTAAAAAAATCTCGGAATGCACATACCTCAAACCCCAACATTCCAAACACCTCCCATCTGCTCCACGCACATCCTCCAAAACCTCTTTGTCACCCAAACTCCCAAGCAACACCAACAGAATTCCAGGCACACGATTTGAAACCACACAAAGAAGAAAGGCATGGCCTTCCCACCAAGAAAGGAAATGAGGTCAACCCCGTCGCTACATACAAAGTAACCAGGCACTCGACTCAAAATGAGCGTATTACCTTGTCCTCACTTATCTCCCTCATCGCATTCGATGATCCCAAGCTCATACATTTCTTCATATCTTCTCTACACGCAAAGAACTCAGCAACGGCTTCCAGAAAAATGTCCTCTCGCCTCCCAAAACCCATACTCCTCCAAGTCAATAACAACAAACCAACAATATGCACCCTTCTCACCTCTTCCTCACAATTCACAACCCAATCCCACATCCTAGCCCAAAAGATAACCTCCCTAACCGGCACTCTCCTCCAAGAAACCTCCTCCATAAAAAGAGACGAGCATCAGCATCCCGGAACCGTCCCACACCTCACGCACGCATCGGCACATCTCTGTACTCTGAGCATGATCGCCGAGGCGACGATGATGGTGGAACATGTAAGACCCCCTCTACCTTTCCCTTACCCTCGCATAAATACTCTATCCCCACCACCAAACCTGCTCACCCGACCTAACAATTAAGCAGCAACACAACACGCTTACCCTCGACCTCTCCATTCTCTCAGCGCAGTGCTACGCAAGTACAACGCCACGAATACGCTTCCGCGCCTCTTCAAGCGACTCCGCGGATGTCGCCGCGCTGATAGAGATGAAAAATGATTTATCAGAGGCTCTCCAGATATTGAAATTTTTTATTGCAAAGGCGATGGGGTATTGTAGGGGATTTGTGGAGAGGTGTGAGGATGGGGAGAAGGAGGTGTGTCCGTGTTATTAGGAGGGGATGGACAGGGTACTTTGACCCAAGCCTGGAATCTTCGTTGGTAAGGAGGGCGATAAGGGGGGTTATGTTGAAAGGATGGATGTGATGGGAATCCTAAATCGGAGTTGAGCTAGACGCGTTGGGAAGAAGAGACTATTCAATAACTTCCCTTCATGGACACACGAGCTGTCCTTTCAGATGTTGGGGAGAGGTGTCACTGTATCATGACCATGTTACACAACGCCCTTGCTGCGACATCACGGTCCAGTCCATCACTCTGATCGATCAAGGAACGATAGTCCACGCAACAAGGAGCGCAACATAGTTCAGTTCAGAGAGGTAAAAGGCTCTCTCTCCAGGGCCCTGTCCTCTCCCACTACCCCTCTTAATTGATTCGTTCAGAGTTGTGATGACCAAGTCCCCTACCAACGATATCTGTCGTTTATGAACAATGGTATCATCAAAGTAAGCAGATACCCAAAGTTACTAACTCACGTATGGCCACTTAGAATGCTTGACTCGCGTGCTACATCAACATCAAAGGGTCAGTATTCACAGTAGTTTTGGGGCCGGCCTGGGTTATATCTCTTGTCATTGGAAACTATCTATCTCTCCTCCCTCCCTTAATCTCAACTAGATAGATAATGCCAACCTTGAACCCATGTTTTAGATTGAATTTTCTTCCACCGTCCCTCTACAAATAAGTGTCATCTCCACTAAACGCTCAGCTGTCGGAGTCGCATTCAACGTCCTGGTGGCCGAGAAAAATGTGGATTGGATTTGTAAGAAAGATCGGATCTGATCAGGCGTGTTGTGAAAACAAGTGATCAACGTTTGCGAACGGTTCTGCTGAGATGCATCCGCTGGTGCCAGAGCGCAAGCCGGCGATCAAGGTAGAACGGAAATGTCGTGGTATTGGTTCGTGTCATCGGGGATGTGATATGAAGATTTATGTGAGTAGTGTTGGTTGGATAAAGCTGTCGAAAGTGGCGTAAAGGTCCAGGGATGAAGGGCGAATATTCAACACTGTCGGAAGTTGGAAAAGGCATATGTGCTCATGAGGTCGTTGTTAGTCAGCGCCGTAAGAAGGGTATCGCAGACGATGAAGAACATCGACATCATCTAATGTACCAGACCAAAAAGGGACTTTTGACGTGGAAGACGAGAGAACTCCGGTAAGACTGGACCGGTGGCCGAAGGAAGAAAGGGGAGCCGGACAGAGGTATAATACAAGAATAGCGCCGGCAATAGCCCAGATCGTACCGAATCCAGGGCCAGGAGGGCACCAAATGGCAAAGGAAATCCCGGTCTTGAGTAGAATCGAAAGTCTGTACAGATAATCGGACGTAGCCGTTCCATATCGATGGCGTCGTGGAGATCATCATGCTCCATAGATGCTTCCATAGCAGGTGCTCCGAAAACGCCGTGAAACCAAATCAAGCCAGCTCAAACCTACCAATACGCCTGTTGCTGCACGTTCAGAACTACGATGGTGGTGGCGGTCGGCCTCCTCGCTGGCCGCCTTGGCCATTCTGACGCCCTAGCTGTTGTTGCTGCTGCGCGTTGTTGCGCGGTTGCTGATTGGGATCGCGTGGACCTCGATTCTGTTGACCTTGACCTTGAATCTGTCCACCGCCACGACGGCCTCCGCGCTGGAATCCTCGTGCGTTGCCTTCGTTCGGTTGTGTTGGCTGCTGCTGGGCACCATTCTGTCCCTGTGCCGGTCGTGGAGTAGGATTGCTTGACAGTGGTCGGGGAATGCTGTCAGGGGTATCATAGACATACAACTTCTTCTCAATAATCTGTGGTATGGGTTGGATCTCAGTGCCAAGCTCTTGCTCGATTCTGTACAAATTGTAGCGATCCTCCCAGTTGATCAAATTAATAGCAAGACCAAGATGTCCGAAACGACCGGAACGACCAATACGATGCAAATAAGTCTCGGCGTTTTTCGGGAAGTCGAAATTGATGACGACGTTTACAGCCTGGATATCGATACCACGAGTGAGCAAATCTGAACAGACAAGATTGCGGCACACACCGCCACGGAAGTCTGCGAAGACTCGGTTGCGATTCGCTTGCAACATGCGGGCGTGGGAGTAGAAGCAGGAATAACCAAGCTCCGTAATCTTTTTGGCAAGAAGTTCCACTCGGTTGGTGGAATTGCAAAATATGATAGACTGGTTGATTTGCAGCTTGGTGAAGAGCGTGTTCAGGCAATGCACCTTCTGCTTTTCTTCGACAAAAGCGTAATACTGTGTGATACCACGGAGGGTGAGCTCATCCATAAGATTGATCTCATACGGATCATTCATGTGCTTGTCCTTGAAGTCCTTGACGATGATGGGGAATGTCGCACTAAAAAGCATGACCTGTCGATCTTTGGGGTGGAAAGCGAGCAGTTGTTCGATGACCGGGGTGAATTCAGGCGAAAGAAGCTTGTCAGCCTCGTCCATGACGAAGGTCTGACATTCGGAGAGATCAGCGACACCCTTGCTGGCTAAATCAAGGATGCGGCCGGGTGTGCCAACAACGATATGGACGGCCTCACTCAGACGAACAATATCTTCGCGCAGACCAGTGCCACCAGTGCTGACCATGACGTTGACGCCCAAATGCTTTCCCAGCATCTTGCAGACCTGAGAAGTTTGAAGGGCCAGTTCACGGGTGGGGACCAATATGAGAGCTTGGATGTTGCTCTTCTTCGTGTTCACTCGATGGATGGTAGGAATAACGTAGGCTGCCGTCTTGCCGGTGCCATTCTTCGCGCGAGCAAGAATATCTCGGCCGGTTAATGCCACGGGGATTGCCTCCTCTTGGATCGGGGAAGGCTTCTCGAAACCGGCCTCGAATATGCCCATCAGCAAGTCCCTGTGCAGATAGAAATCGTCCCAGTCGAGGCCTTTGGTATTTGTGACATCTTCAGTTTGCGGTCGCGTGTCCCGGACGGGTGCTGTGGCGCCAGGAAATTGAGATGCAGGCGGAGCGTTCTCGCTCAACGTGGTGTTTTTTAATCGACTGGTCAAGTCTTCCGACATTGTGGAGGCAGTGTGTGACTTGGTATTCGGTGGAATTGTGAAGACCTGCTTGATGGGCGCGTGATTTGGGGCACGATTGGAGGAGAAGCTAGGGGAGAGGTTGGAGGTGCGAATTCTCGAGTCGGTTTGCTGGAAGCGGGCAAGGCAAGCAAGGTGTATTAGTAGGGCACGGTGAGGGTGTCGAGGGTCGGGCGTGTTTTGTTGACGGTGAGATGGACAGAGTTGAGCGGAAGATGAGTCTGCCCGAGCAGACGACGCTCAGTAGGCAAGGCAACGAGGCGGGTGTCGAGAGCAATTCCTGTGAGCTTGGAGGTTGGTGCGCGAGGATAGTTTTCGAAGTAGTTGTGCGAGGTGGCAGTGAAATACGGCGAGAACAATGTGGTTGATGGATTGAGTGTCTCTCTCGCGCGGGCGGGGATGTCTGGGCGATTCGGGCTGTTGGTCTTCTCGTGACGGTCGATTTTGTTGTGTGAAGGACGTCGCTCAGCTGTCGAAGACGGGGACGGGGACGGGTTCGGAGACGGAGCAGAGGTGTCGAGTCATGGTCAGGGAGGGCATCAACATCAGTATATCACAGACTGCGTTCAGTATATAACAGACTGCAGGTCAGTATATCACAGACCATCAACCATAACACTGCCATTGACACTCCACCACCAGATCCTCTCTACTATCCCTCGCCCTGGGAATCTGAATCTTGATCCCAATGTCAGAATTCACAAACAACCTCAACACTTGCATCCACAACACCCCATGATTCCAATTGCAACTCCTATCACTTCATCCAACATGCACACGTCTCTCCGCCGAGCTTGCTTCACGTCTATTCGATGGCCCTTACCATTCTCAGCGCCAAGTCATCACTTGCGAAGAACAGGCCCAGTGTCTCAGCAATTGCGTACCCTCAAGATTTCTTCTGCCCTGAAAGCTCAGCGACGCTCACTAAGAGGTTCCCCCTCACCACCACGATATTTCCCCTCGGAAGAAGAGGAAATAGCGAGTCAACGTCAGCAAGCACGTCAGCAAGCCATCCATGAAGAGGCAGCCCGTAGCCTGGAGCAGAAGCTCAACAGACGGAGCAGATCAAAGCAAGCGCTGATATACGCTCTCTTTGCTGCAAACACGGCCGTCTTTGTTGCGTGGCAGTACAGCAAACTACTAGCCTACCGTGCCAACGATCCGGCTTCGACACAAAGAGCTCACCAATGGGTCGACTTCATGTCCAAGAATTTCGTGCGGAGTGATGAGAACCTCCAGAAAGGGCGGTGGTGGACCAATTTGACCTCAGCAATATCCCACGCAAACGTCATTCACTTCGGCATCAACATGTGGGCTCTGAGATGTGCTGGAACCTGGATTGTCGGGGCAATGCCACAAGTGAGCCCGCTTTCCTTCGCAGCACTTTGCCTTGGTTCGACAATGGCCGCTTCTGCTGGCGCACAATTGAGCGGAAGTCTCACTGGCGATCCCAGAGGTGGTCTGGGGGCAAGTGGTATGCTTTCTGGACTCTTGGCGGCTGCGACATGCGCATTCCCGCAGCAGCTGTGGATGAACACTGCTCTTTGGTTTGCAATTGATTTGGGAGTTTTATCTACGGATCTGCGACATTACAGCTTTATCGGCCATGCTGCTCATTTAGGAGGCTCAGTCTTTGGATTCCTGTTCTATCTCGTTGCTATTCGACGGGGCAGATTACCTGGGAGAATGTAGAAAGTTGTGCTGTATAGACTAGTGAGAGCTTCTCAGACATTAATTCTGTGGTAGAGTCTGGGTGAATACCTATGCTTTCTGCTAGTACAGTGACATGTCCAAAGAGTGGGTATTTGGTTAGGTGCTAAAACTGGCTAGAAGTAAATATACAGGTTTAGGCTCGGATGACGGCTTAAACCACCTGTCCATACTTTATACCCTACATCAATGCCATCCCATTGCAGCCCGCCACAGAACAAAGGACACGGACGTGAGCGCTTGAGCCCATAATCATTCACACCCATGGACCGACCTATCCTCACTTGATTCAATCACTCAGCAAAAGAGCTCCTCCGGACAGCCACCACCTTTCACCAGCTTCCACGAATGCCCAGCAAGATGCCTGCCAGGCTCACGGCTTATGTCGCCGTACGTTCAGATATTACCAGACAGCTTCAGTGTTCCGGCTGACAATCTCCAGGGCTCGGTGACCTTGGCCGCCGGTGTTGTATCCTACGCCGCATTCGAACGACCCAACTTCTACTCGGCCGCCGTCTACCTCTCGCAAAGCAATGCTTGTCTCATGGTATATCTTCACTGGTGCCGGGAGCTTCCCAGTCTTCAAAAAAACTAATCTTCGTTTCCAGATCCTCTGCAATCTCGCCCTCGTTCTGGTCGGAACCTTCATGTACGCCCTCCAACATTTCCTCTACGGTCCCCTGCGCCCGAACGAAGTGGAACAACTATGGGAACGTGGCTGGTTCGCCGTGATGGAATGGATTTTCGCCATGTCTACCTTCCGCGACGAGTTTGGAATCTGGTTCCTCGTAATGTTCTCCTCGCTTTTCACCGGCAAGGTCTGGGGCTGGATAGCCGAAGGTCGCGTCGAACAACTCGACCAACAAGATCCTGGACGCGTCTCTCTGTTTCACCCGAAACTCGTGGCCTCCCTCGTCATATATCTGGGCTTCGCGGTGGAGATGTTCTTATACAGTTTGGATATCGTCATGTATGAGGCGAGGCCTGGCATTACGGTAATGTTTGTGTTTGAATTTGCGATACTATGGATATGTGCTGTGAGCACTTGTCTCAGGTATGGAGCCTGGGTCTATGAGCACTGGATTTGGCAGAAACAGAGGTCCGCCGCAATTGAGGCGAGGAAAGCTGAAATTCGACAAATGCATCAAGATGCGGCTACAGCTGCAGCAACAGCTTCTGCCAATGGAGAGCCTTCTCCTGAAGCCCCGGTCTTGCCCAACGAGAACGAGATTGATGAAGACGATATCGAAGTTGAAGGGTGGGATTCCAAGAAAAAATGGTTATTTGCTCTGGACGTCTTGACTGGTACGCGCTCCCTCGAAGACAATGATGATCTCTCCACTGACAATTGCTAGACTTTTTCAAACTCCTCGCCTACCTCGCATTCTTCACTATCCTCACAGTCTTCTACGGCATCCCAATATATATCATCCGAGACCTGTATATGACTATGCGCTCTTTCACCAAGCGCATCACAGACTATTACAAATACCAGGCTGCCACCCGGGATATGCACATCAGATATCCAGATGCGACCCTTGAAGATCTGGCTTCAGATGGTGTGTGCATTGTGTGCCGCGAGGACATGAAGCCGTGGGCCGGCATCATTCCCACAGGGCGAGAAGCGCCGCCAAACACCACCACTAACGAGCGCCAGCGACCGAAGAAGCTTCCATGTGGGCACATCTTGCATTTCAGCTGTCTCCAATCGTGGATGGAACGCCAGCAAGCTTGTCCGATTTGTCGACGCTCAGTCTTTGCCGCTGCGCCAACGCCAGCGGGACAAACGGCGCCAGTCTTGCCTGGCGAAGCAGATGCACCGAATCCAAACCCTGCGAATCCAAACCAGCCCTTACCCCGGGCGGCCAACCGCGACGGGGGGCGGGTTTTCAGATTTCGCCTGGGACCACTACGTCTCCAGGTTGGTGGAGGTCGTGTTGTGAATGCTCAACACGCTGCTCAACAACAAGAACGAGAGCAAGTCGTCAACGACCTCTTCGCTCGTCTTCGGGAGCAACGAAATGTCAATGGCGCAAACAGAGCAGCAGCACCTATTTTGGCAGCTGTGGTGAACAACCCCGCCCACAACGCAGCACAAAGCAGTGATCTTACAGCTCGAGTCGCGGCGCTCAATGCCGAGACAATCGCCATACACACAGCTATCAATGAGCCTGCAGAACCTATGAACCCAGCTGTGAGATCAGCTGTGACCCACATGCAACTCGATATTTTAGAGGCGCAGATCCGACAGGAGATTAATTCTTTATCGTTGGCGAACTCAAGAATTACTGGATTGAGGACGATTTTGGAACAGCTGGATAGAGCGAGGGCGCTAGATAGGGCGCAAAGTGCTGTGCCTGGATTGCAGCAAATACAGCAGGTGCAACAGCTGAGAGGTGGCACTTTGGGGCTGCCTACATTACCCAGAGCTGACGCGACTCAGCAAAATCTGGGTGGAGTTGTTGTTCCGCCCGGATGGACGCTCATACCACTGAATCCTGTACCGGCCCCCATGCCGACACCAGCGGCTGAAGCGTCGACGACAGCGGAAGTCTCTACTATGCCAGTTCCAACACCGACGGTTCCAGCGCCATCTTCATCTCTGCCGATTGCGAGCCCATTCAACATTGCAACGCCTTCTTCCTCGACGATATCGAGTGCAATTCCTTCACCCTCGTCCTCCATCAGAGAAACGTCAAGACCGGCGGAACACCCACTGAATGAAGCCGTTCCTGAGGGCGAGTCAGCGACGGCTCCGCTCGTCCCGACGCCGACCTGGGGGTTCAGTCCTGACGCGGTAGCGACGCCGGGTCCGATCGAGGCAAAAGCAAGCGAGGACGGCTCAAAAGGGAGTGTGAAAGAGGGAAAGAGACCTGTCACGGATGTGTCAGTGCCGGAGACGATTGTTGAACCGCCTACGCCTGTCAGGGAGAGTGGGAAACAGCCTTTTGTCGAGGAAGGGGAGGACGAGGAATAAGAAAAGGCCATTGTAAATTATGAGGGTTGAAGGATCCCGTGTATAGGGCAACTCGTGCGGTTGTAGTTGTACATAGTAGTCGTTTGCATAGCGTGGCGTTTCCAGTCTTCTCTGTACCGACCTTGGACTTCATTGGTACTTGGCTGATTGAGAGGGCAAGATTGGTGTTATATTGCCTTTCCTTGGTCTGGCTTTCTTGCTACCCGTGTTTGTGTTACTCGATATGAACGTATTGTGGAAATGCATCGCCTTTTTGGATCGAGCTCGCGGGCAAAAGGTTTCTCCTTTGTAGAGAGCGGCGGTCGGTCGATATACATCTCGATTTAACAGTGCTAAACTATTCCCAGTCGTTCGTAAACTACGGCCCAAGATCTCCATCTCTACCTAGGATTTCAACTCGCTTGTTCGCTCATCCCAAACTAACCCACCTCATCCAAGCCTAAAAACCTCAACCCAGAACGTTAAATCCAGGTAAACACGGCGTCGGAAATGTTAAAATCTCTCTCCAACGTCATTGTTCCCGAAGATGGCAGGATGATCTGCCGAAAGACGCATGTCAACCCGATCATTATTCGTAGCTACCGAATTTTGAAAAGCCCGTCTCTTGTTCTCAGGAACTTGCTTGTTTGCATCGCTGGGATCCCCAGAGCGGAACCGATACCAATAGGGACTGCTCTTCCCAATGGCTTCATGAGCGTTGAGGATGGTGTATTTCGTGATGGAATTCGTGATGCCGACTCGCGAAATCATACTCGAGTCGCCCACTTTCATGATGTCGATATTGAATCGTTGATGGCGATGAATTGCAGTTCGCGTTTGGTAAGATCTTTCTCTCATGCTTTTGTTGACAGTCGAACCCATGTCTTGGGATCATTCCGCTCCGGGGACAATCTCGCTAGGTCTTTGACGGCCTTGGAATATAAATTGCAAGAGGATTATCGAAATCAATCTTGGCTCCCAGATGTCAAAGGCTCTTCCTGGGGATTGGAACAAGATGAGTGGTCAAACGTATGCAGATCGTTCCTCATTCTCCAATCAACCCTTCGAACAATCTGTCCCTTTTTTGCCGTAGTTTCTCATTCTCTTTCCTGATCTTTTCCACCTCTTTTCGCGCACCATCCTTGTCTTTTGGTAGTCCCTTGTAGGCCTTCACCTGCTCTTCTAATGCCCGCACTTTCTCGCCCAGCTCTAGGACTCGCTTCTCTTTCTCGACTACCTCTTCTACTGGCGTCAAAGAGACGGTATTTGAACGACCTTGCTTTCGTGGGGAGCTGTAAGGTGAGGAGCTGCTCTGAGAGGGACTCAATGTGCTCAGCCGATCGCTGTATTCCCCGATCTTCGACCGCAGCTGCTTTGTATTCCGATTCCAGTCGACAGTCTGTCTTGCCAGTTCACGAGGTGCTTGAAAACTCTCGGATCGTAATTCATGGTTCGCGGAGCGCAGGGATTGGAGATGCGTTTCTAATCTTCGTTGTAACTGCGTCAGGCGGAGCAGGGATTGTGCAAGTGTTTGTTGTGTTAGTGTAAGATCCGTGACAGTCTCGACGATGGAGTGTGCCTCGCAGGAAGGTGTATTTAGTTCTATGGCTAGGGTCGAGAGCGAGGACAAGGCTGTGAGGCCGGTTGGGGGTAGACTTGTTGTGAGATGAGCTGTAAGAGGCGAATTCGTCTGTCAAAGCTTAATAGGAATGCCATCTATGCCCACAGCTCGGTGCCATACCTCGCCCATGCCTCGTACAATCTCTGCCAAACCTTCGCTCCAGACTCCCCACATCAAGTCTCGCTCCTCATCACCCCGCTCATTCGCTGCCACCAGCTCTAAGAGAATCTTCAAGGTATCTTCATTTCGTTCGAAGGTGGGCACCGAGCGTCCCTGGTACTTTGACGAGAGCCATACGTCTATGGTGTGCCAATCTTGGGCTTGGGCACGTTGTGCAGCTGCTTTCGACGGGGAGAAGAGGGCCGTGGGAAGGACATGTTCGTCGAGGTCCATTTGGGCGAGTTATCTTCGGAAATTTGGCATCGAGATACGGAGGTATCATGTCGACTGCGAGGTTGCGAGAGAAGCGCGGTTGACGCGTCTGTCTGATTTCTACAACTACCCGACATCTGGATTGAAAATATGTAGATACCTCTGTCCCGCAAAGCCACATCAAAGCTTCGAAGTTATCGACCTCTCTCCTTCGCTACAATTGCCATGGTCCCCGGACGTACTTTTTCTTGGGCAGTGAGGATCCGGCGCTTCCATCGACACTATCGTTAACACACTGTCATGACCACGATGTCTACTATCGGCATGCATTATTATGTCCCCAAGGGCGATGAGACCCAACTCCGAGGATCAAGCTACACTTAATATGGACCCAGGTTCGCATCTCCAACCAACGTATCGTACTATCGATCGTGCGCAGGCCCTTCCTGGCGTCTTTTCAGGATTTCGCAGAATGATTTCGTTTCTCCAACTTCGATCTCGAACCATCCGTCGCCTGCCTTCCCATGCTACAGCAAATTACCCCGTCATTGAATCCCTAAGCACTTCATCAGATCTCATCCTCGTTGGACTGCTTACCGTACATTCGAGATAACATTAGAACCAATTGCCCTCAGCCCAGCCTTGGGATTCCGGACGCGTCTTCAACGGTTTCGCGATTCTGCTCCTAGCGACGCGCCTGCTGCTAGTCTCGAAAACCCAAAGTACGCTTAGGTATTCGGTACGTGTACAAGCCTCTGCGACAGAGATTGGCGACGAGATTGACCTGAGACAACATTCCTCCGCAGGTAGTCTATCTGGATATGAGAGTCAGATCTTCCGTCACGACACAATGGACACGGACGAAGACATCACGCAGCCTACTATGTGGCTCAGATGCCTCTGCAATTAATTCATCATCCTTCAAAGTCACAAATTGGTCAACTTGAATATGCTGGAAAAGCAGCTACCTGCACACACTTCTGCGATTAATCTTTGCTGCTGTGCTCAGGGAACGAAAACGTCGGTTTTCGAAATCTCAGCACCCGGTTATGCTTTTTGTTCAGGTTTTGGTGGACGGCCGGGAACTCGGCTGTGTCGTTTAGATGAATGTCCTGGCCATTGGTCTCAGCTTCCCCGGATTCACACGGACGGTCCATCAGAGCCTGACTCGTCTGTCTTTCAGCCTTCAGGCACACGCTGTGAGTGTCCTGTGTGCCGTGTACTACCATGACTTGTCAAGTGCCCGGAAAGTAGCCAGGTATACCCAGAGACGGCAGTCCATCACCCCCCATGCAGATCGTCCACCGACGTTATCGCCAGGCACGACAATTTGGACGACTGCCGTGGCCCCAGCAACGACATCAAAACTCGATTCCCCCACTTCTGATTCGGCCAGCCTTGGCTTCCGAAATAAATTTTGATTGATGAGATCACGAGCGGTACCACTAAGTTGTCCCTAATTCGGAATTTCTCCGTTGACCTTGGAGACCACAAGGTGTGCTACGTGTGCGTCCTACAGTAAGACATGCTGTTATTTTTGTCACCTCGCAAATCCAGCGAGCCGTGATGATGAACGCGCGGAAGGACAATTATTCGAGTGCTCTCAAGTGCTCTCGCGACGCTACTATTCTGCCACGCAATCCTGCTTCACTGAAAAGAAATTGGTGTTGCTCAAACTTTCGTTCTTTCCTTGTTTTAGTTTTTGTATTCTGAAAAATGGGCCTCTTGTCATTTATATTTCTATGTCTGGCCCTAGAGGTTGTAGGTGATATTCACCACCTGTTTGCCTCTTCATATCAGTCGCCGGCTTTGTTTGCGCTTGAATATGATAGCAACACGAACACACTTACACAAGTCGCCCACTTCAACGCCCATGCCGGTCACCCATGGATGTCCTTCAATTTTGACAAGAACACCTTGTATGCAGCAGAAAGAGATGGTTGGTCAAGTTATCACGTCTTGAGCCCCAGCGAGATTGCCTTTCAGTCTAACATTACATTGAGAGGGCGTTGTGATGGAGCCATCTTCAAGCATGGCACGACGAACATTCTCGCTGGACAGAAACCACCTTACCATGTGTACGGAGCAGGACGCTCGCCTTGCGGGAACGTCATTAGCTCGAAACTGGACGGCAGCTTTGAACGCATCGTCCAGAACGTCACCTACAAAAAGGACAGTCGGGTGTACGGAATGGCCCATGATCCCTCAGACGATTTTATCTACAGCGCCGACACTGCCTCAAATGGTCTTTGGGCCCATAAAGTCGATCGAGCGACAGGGAAACTGTTACTAGCCCGGTTCACTACTCATCCAGAAGCAGACGCGCAACCACGACGACTTGCTGTCCACCCTTCTGGAAACTATCTATATGTCGTTCTTTCGAAATTGAACAAGGTCGCGGTGTATCATGTCAAAAGGTATCCCGACGGACCGCAACTAGTGTACACCGGAAAAAGCTTCTCGCTTGTCCCTCCAGGTTCGTCATGACTCGAGCTTCGACCATTTTCGGCCGAATCGACTAACGGCTTTGCAGGGCAAGAGAACAAGCGATACCGTGGATCAGAGCTTGCTCTCAGCGCCAATAATGACATACTCTACCTAACGTCGAGGTACATAGTGAAACGTAGAGATGAAGAGGATGAGGATGGAGGGAACGTTGATGAGCAAGCCGAAACAGGAGAGGATGGGAAAGATCTAAGGAAGAGGCGGCTCTTGAAACGATGGTTGGGGGACATGTTCTCAAGAGCGTTTGCGTCTTCTCCCGAAAAAAGACAGTGGCCATGGAGTCGGCCAGCCAATTCGAACAATGGCCCATCAACGTCCAGCACACCTGCGGGCACTGTTCTCCCAGGCTACTTGACCGGTCTACAACTTTCCGAATCGCCAAGTGGCGGAAATGGGGCAGGGTATCCACTCGGCATCATCCTCCAGGTCTCCACGAGCACATCGGGCGGCATGAGCAGCGTTATCTCAGCAGCTCCATGGTCCAACGAGCATGTCACACTTGCTGACAGCGAGTTGGGACTTGTCCAAGTCTGGAGATTTGAGGCTGTTTCCGATTACTCACAACAGAGTCCACCTCGTTCTTCTGGCAGCAAGCCTCAACCACCTCCAAACAACCTTGCACCAGATCCGCCTCTGCAGGTTAATCCTCAATCCAACAGCGGCCCGGTACCAGATCAGCCTTGGCAGCCGAACGTGCAACCGGCGCCACAGTCACAGCCTCAACAACAGCAATCTGGGCCCAGCTCCTCCACCTCGCCCAAAGGCTCCATGCCCGACACTCCACTCACCAACAGTGGAAATCCCAATCAAGTAGGCAACCAGAATCTCGCCCATAAAACGCCGCCCAAAGGGCTCCAACCACCGAATCCCTTGGCAAAAGGCGAACAACTCCCCAAATTCGGTATCACGAGCAGATCGCTGGGAAAACGACAGGCGATGAAGAATATCAGAGCGAGTATCGTGTCTGAATGGAAAGCACCCGCATGGGCCATTGGGAGAGGTGATCCGACAGCGCCAAGGGGCGAGGAAAGTCGGAATGACGATGGGAAACGGGTGTTGCCTGGGTGGGGGAGGGGTTGTTGTTCGCATGCGCTTTGGTATGATTGAGCCCTGTTGAAGAGGGGCTTTGGAAAGGAGTAGACTGATTTCTTTGTATATGTGAAGCTTGACCATGAGAGATATCGTTATGCTTAGGACTTAGGTTCAGCTAATAAAAGTCTATAGCTAATAAAGATGCTTCGTACTTCTCTCTACTTGGCAGCTCGATATCATATCCCCACCTGACCTCACATGAGAGTTTTGCCACAGATTCGGGGTTTACAAAGTCACCCTGATCACGCATTGGTAACTAACTGCCTCTGCAGAAACATATTCAAGAAGGAAACTCTCACACACTTTTGGCGCCAAAACTTACCTAATCTCTCTACTTACTCCAACAGCTTATCCCCTCAACATCCCTAACCAGCAACCAAAAAAACACAATCAACCACTAAACGACCCCCCCCCCCCCCNAAAAAAACACGCCCCCCCAAAACACGCCTAAAAAGCCAAGAACACATTTATCAACACAGTTTTTCCCTTTTCCCAAAAAAGATGAAGAATATATGTATGCCAAATCAGTATTCAGACACAGCGAATCCCCTACCACAGTTCAATCTTCACCCCGCATCTTCCACCGTCTCCCACCAACAAGCAGTACACCCACCACATCCCCACCCCAACAAACACTCTCCAACGAAACCACCTCCGCGAGCCCGCAAAAGAAAAGAGAAAAAAAATTCTACACCACAGCAGCCAACTCCCTCCTACCACCCAAACTCAACCCCCCAAATCCCCCAACGCAATCATCTCCCTCAAAACGACCTGATCAAGAGAAATATCAATCACCGCTCCCATAACCGTGGCCTGTTTCGGTATAATCTCACCATTGAATCCGCCGAGCGCAATCGCTCTTTCCCACTCCTCTTCCGTGTCCCCAACGTCCGAATCTCTCCTCGCTCTCCACGCAGCGGGCTTTTCGTCATCCTCGTCCGAGTCGTCGGTATCCCTGGTCGCGGGGAGAGCGTTGTTGTCGGTGCATTTGCTACCAAGGCGTCGTAGCATGCCCAAGGCACGATGTGTGACAGTGCCGAACATCGAATCTTCATTGACGGGTGGTGGTTGACGCACTACGCCGCCGCGGGCTTGTTGTAACCGTGCTTCTTCCATTTGTAAACGGACTTTCTCCTGTCCGTCTCTTGCAGCCAGTAAAGCAGATAATCTCAGCAAGGATGGTGCCCATCCATCTTCAGCAGCAAGCCACTCTTTGGCCAATCCGACCTCGGCGCCCGGAACAAGCATGGAGATGATGTCTGCAGCGAGCATACCTTGTGTAAGGATGGGTTTTCTCGCCTCACACGTGCGGACGACTGCAGGATCTGACGGTCGTTCGGGGAGTACCGCGATGGCAAAACCGAAGGCTTGAGTCAATAATTCATATTGCTGGTAGGCCGGTGTGTTAGGTGGGTTTGAAATATGATCGAGGAAGAGATGTTTGTAGAATGTCCTGTTCGGGTCGTCTCTTGCTAGGAGCTTGGCAAGACTGTCAACGGCCGGGGGATAATATTTGTGTATCTCGACATTGTAATGGGAGAACCTCAGTGGTTTCGTCGAGGCAGGAGAGGGTCCAGGGGCAAATGAAAGAAGGAATTGAAGAATGTTGAAAGCGTCCTCCCGAGAAGGCAGTGATGTTTTATCGGATATGTTTGATAATATTATGACGACGTCCTTCATGAAGTCTGAGGCGTTGAGGTAGGACCGCAAGAACATGTTACGTGTTCCAAGAAGTCGTATCGATGAGGATAGAAATTTGATGACTGGCTTCGAGCTGGCGAGGAAGAACTGGTTCTTATCCGAATACCGTCCAGGGTCTGACAGATTCCGCAATATCGTCGTGATAGCGACCAAGCGATCCGCTGCGCGGTCGAGCTGCCACGCGAGTGTGCCCACTTCCGGTATGTCTTGAAGGCCATGGACCTCCATCTTGACATTTCGCAGCACATCCTCATATGAGCCGAGATCCAGTATGTCCGACACCTCGGGTGCTTCCTCTGCCAGTATCTCAACTTGATCCTCAGCGCAGTCAAGCAGCACATCAACCAGATCTTCACACATGTCCAACTCGAGCAGGACTTGCCGGTGGTGGGTCATCTTGACTAGGACGTCCAGGGCGTACCGCATTTCCGAGTGTATACCGGATTGCAAACTCAACGTGAGGGCATGAATATCCGCGTTGCCCATCTCCTCCAGATTCGGCACGTTCGGTACCAGCGTGACCAATTTCTCCGCTTCTCTTGCTCTGTTATCAACGCCATCGATGCCGCCCCAGCTGTCTTCCAAGAATTTCCACCTCGGCTCATGATTTGTCGTCTCTTCCTGTTCCGGTCCTCCAATCTTCAGAATCTTCTGAGCACCATTGGTCATCTTCGCCGTAGACTCTGAACGTTCCAGCTTTCCAGGAGGCGGTGTCGCAAAGGCCGGTTTCGGCAGAGCCGGCGAACCTTCCATTTTGTAGTTGGCGCTTTTCCGATGTTGATCCAACGCAGTCTGCGGTCTCATTGCACCTGGGTCTGTCTGCGGCGTTGTCCATCCATTGCTGCCAGGCAATGAAGCATTATTCTGCACGGGCGTCATCTGCTGCGGCGGCGGAGGTTGTTGCTGACCTACGGCGTTCATCCGTTGTTGCAATTGTTGCATGTACTGCTGTGTCGCATGTGTGGCCTGAGGCGTCTGTGGCATTGCCCTGTCGGGAGACATAGCTTGGCCAGCTCCCATGCTTCCCATCTGCTGCTGTTGCTGCTGCATTTGCTCGAGTTTCATTTTTTGTTGTGCTTGCGCATTGGCGTACGTAGCAGCCTCCCATGGTCCCAAGTTCTTCTCGAATATGTCCTTGATCTCGAGTGCGGCATTGGGATATTGATCCGGTTGGTATCCCATTCTTTGCGCCACGGCAATCCATTGATTTCCCATGGTGATCCGTTTCGAGCCTTTGGCTCTCATGACGAGCGTAAAAAGAGCGAACAGACTTATAGGCCGGCCTCCCACTTGGGGCTGTGGGTTAAACTGGCGTCCACCACCGGTCATATATTTATGCACATTCTGCAAAAATTTCTGCTCCTCCATCATCCTCTGCTGTTGGCTTTGCATTTGTTGAGCTTGCATGTTTCCTCCCGGTTGGCCCTGCGGTCGCGTGGGTGTCTGCATGCCGCCGGGCCCGGCCATCATTGGGTTGCCCATTGAGGCTTGTTGTTGCTGTCTCGCTCGATTCTGCATTTGTTGTTGCTGTTGCTGCATCTGCTGCTTCATTGAATGCAGACGATGCGCTTCAGCTTGTTGCGATGCCAAATTTGGAGTCAATTGGACCTGCGCGGCAGCATACGGCATCTGTCCACCGGACATACTGGGCATGCCACCAGGACCGGCCACGAAATTCTGTGCATTATATCCTTGGGGCATCGACGGCTGTCCAGGCATGAAATTGCCAGGTCCGCCCATATGTGAAGGCATGGCCTGACCACCCATCTGGCTGTTCATCTGTCCCGCCATGAATTGCGCGTTCTGTGGTGTTCCAACGCGTCCATTCGAGTCTGGCGTTCCCATCCCCGGCTGTGGCTGTTGTTGTTGCGACATTGGGAAATGCGGGTTCGGGGAATTGCGCGCGGGGGGTCGGAATTGTTGATTCGATAGAGTTGGCGATGGTGTCGCGTTCGCGGATCCATGGTGCTGTTGTAGATGTTGGTAAGGATTCGGCGCGTGCAGCTGTTGTCCTTGTTGATTCCCTGGGAAGCTACCTCCTGGATAGCCGGCGGCCTGTTGGGGAGTTTGCGACCGCGAAAGATTGGAATTGGAAGGCGTCTGGCGTGGCGACGCGGCTACTCCGTCTTCGCGTGATCGTTTGGAAGGCACGACGGAGTTTACAGGATAGGGGAAATGGGGGGTTTGGGAGCGTTGGTGTTGGTGTTGGTGTTGCTGTTGTTGATGCTGGAGCGCGGCCTGCTGCTGCTGCTGGTACTGGGCATTCTGGAACGACGGGTTATTGTTCTGATTGCCGTTGAACATGTACGAGGTATCGAATTGCGTCGCGTCGGCGAATCCATTCATATTCATCTATCTGTACAGGCGGAGGCATAATTAGCAACGGACTTGAAGCCGGTGGGTCGCACACGAAAAAGGCGAGCAGCGCTACGACAGCGACGGCGACGGCGACATTAGGGGAGGGGGAGGCATCAGCGATGGGGGCGGGCAACGGGCAGCGGGCAGCGGGCATTCACACGGCGACAGTGGGATAGGGAGTCGGCCAGGCACAAAACAGCTTGCGGTCAGCAGCAGTCCTACTCCGGGGGGAGGGCTCAGGCTGCTGTGGGAGAGTCTATCGGTGCGGTTCGCGCAACGAATGAGAAATGACGCGTGGTGGCTCGATGGGAGGGGCGGACATGCCTGTCTTGGCTCTTGTGTCCCGAATCTGGGGCCGTAGCGTTTAAAAGGGAAATGTCGGCTTACCGAGGAGATGGGGTTGTGTGGTGGGAACTGATGGACTGGAGATGCGCTGGCTGGAGAGAGCTGGTGCTGGTGCTGGTGCTGGTGCTGGTGCTGGTGCTGGCTGGCAAAGAGACTGCTGAGAGTCTGCCACCGCTGGCTGGGCTTATGTTCCCGCTAGCCGACCTGGCTGCACGTGCCGGACACCTCCAGCAGAGAGCCATGGTGCAGATTCACTCGCAACAACAACTACACACTGGATACCGCTGGGGATGGGGGGAGGGAGCCAGACGAGCACCGGCAACAAAGGCAGCTTCAGACTTTGGGGGAGGGAGGAGGATGTCGGCAGCAGCAAGAGGCGGTATTGACATGCGCTAACCAGATAGGCTCGAGCCATTGATGGAATTGCCTTTGTCCCCATGCCCAAATTTAGGGAACCCAAAGCCAATCTTGCGCTGAATATGTACCACATGGCGGGCCAGACACGCTGGACTGTCTGTCTGGCCGTCGCTGCGTTGTTGTGGTTGTCGCCGCCTGGCTCACACGAGCTGGCAATGGTTCCCGTCAGAATCGTGCATGAGGTGGGTTGGATCATCAGCGGACACTCCATTCCTTTTACGATGGACAGCGATGGCGAATTTCAAACGCTGCCGCTGTCCAGGTCCAGCAATCTTCATGTCCGCCGATACCGACACGTCCCTAGGGCTGTCTCGATGTTCGTCTCGTATCGCTCCGCCGTTGAAACATTCGCTCCATGCTATCCATCCATGGCCACGATTCCTGTGTGGAGGAGACATAGCAACCATATCCACTCCTGGCATTCATCGACACGCGTTCCTCGCCCGGTGTAAATCAGCCAGGCATCTCTCAATTCCAACCATCCCCGATTCCAGCACTCTTTGTCTCCTCCGCCCGTCTCCTTCTCCGAACTTGTGCTGCCAAATTGAAACCACAAGGCGTCAAGGCGTCCGAGCGCCTCCATCGTCAATCATGACCAACGGACGACTGACCGACCATCCCATGTCTCCATGCACTTAACCCGCTGTCCACCCTCCATACACGGCGCTTCTGTTTGACGCCTTGTCCTTTGTCTGGTAACATGCCGCGACAGACTGCAATAAGTCGTTTGTGGTACGAATCGGGAGACCTCTGAACCCCGGCTCTTGAAATAGGCGATCGGAGAAAAAGTAACGCTGCTCGATCGCTCCACCTTGCGCCACCTATCTTGGAGAGTCAAAAGCTGAGTCTGTCTGACCCCATTTGCTGTTGTATTCGACTTTTGTTTTCATTTTCTCATACTGGTAGAAATGGGAAGTGGAGTTGACCAGCCACGTGCATAGCACGTGACTTTCTTTCCTCCATTTCGATTACTCGGACTTCAAAGGACTCGATTGTTTCTACCCTAGTTCAAGACTCGATGCGTACACTTTCACTGGCTTGTGAATTTTCCAGTTCCCATTGGTATATCGAATATCTCGGTGCTGAGGTCACGTTTCCTTCGACTAGTTGAACCAGACTACCCTCTCCTTCATCACCCACCTGCGCTCTCTCCACACACAGATACCTGCACAGATCACGAAAGGCTGATGCCGAAGTCGACGGAATGCCGCCAACCTGTTCTTCTGGCTACGGTTGACGCGTATTCTATTCCAAAAAACACACCAAACCCCTTACGGAAGTACCTTGAATGTTTTCGGATAGAGTTGTAACTAAGTTGTCAGATCGTACTGATTACATAGCCTATTCTGTCCTTAACATCGCGCGCCGTACGTAGGAATGCCAGAAGCCGGGCCAGCTTTCCGTTGCAACAGGAGTACCCAATAAGTTTATCGACCAAAGAAATTGCCGAAGAGGATTTTGCGGTATTTCCCTACACACCATTCTCCTTCCGACTCCACCCCTGCCTCTCCAAATCCTCCTTATAATACGCCCTAGGAACATTATCATAATAAGGAACAACAATCACATCCTCCGCCCCAGCACTTCCAGCCGCCGGTTTCCCAACCATCCCCTTCGTCGCACTGGTAACAGGTTGCGTACTAACGATCAAATTGATCAGTCCAGCCCTTCCCCTTCCCTCCGTCATTTCCTTCACAATGCCCTCAACCTTCCTCTCAATCTCCTCCGGTTTCTCGATCCGCGCTCCAATGCATCCGAAGCCCTCGGCCACAACCTCGAATTTACACACGGGCGAGAGGGAAGAAACGGGACGCGCTGCATCGTCTTCGCCGTAGATGATGTCTTGTCCCGCAATACTCATCCCCCATTTATAGTTATTGACCACAACGGTCAACACCTTCAGTCCGTGTCGGGCATACGTATCGAGTTCGGCGATGTGGAATCCTGCACTACCATCTCCATGCAGATTGACAACGATCCTGTCTTTGAAAGCCAAGGCCGCACCGAGGGAGTAGCCGTAGCCATTTCCTAGGAATCCGAGGTAGCCGGTACTGTTCATGCCGGCGGTTGGTTGAGCGGATTCCCACAGGTCCATGGCCCAGACACCGGCTTCGCCGCCGTCGACGATGACGATGGGGTGGTGGGGCGCGAGGGCCTTGTAGACTGAGTTGATGGCATGGTAGGGATGCAGCGCTCCATCTTTCTCGTTGATCAGAGGGTCTTTGGCGTATTGTTGGTGTACCACTTTCTTTAATCCAGCACAAGTTTCGACCCAGTCCGGCTGCGTTGAGAATGTGTCGGGTTTGATCTCTGCCAGGAGCACGGTGAGGAGTTGAGATGTATCACTGACGATTCCGAGATCGATGGGGAGAGACTGGCCGATTTCACCGCCGTCAATGTCGATTTGTATGGTTTTGCACGAGGGTCCGTGGGGGATTATCACTCCACCGCGTCCTCCGAGCATGAAGCCCGTTCTCGCTCCGAGCAGAATAACGAGGTCGGGAACTTCTTTCCCAATCGGTTTCAGAAAAGCCAAGCCAGTGGCCGGACCACCTCGTAGACGATGGTCGAACGGAATAACGGCTGGAGTGGCATACTTGCTACTAAAGAAAATCGGCGTGCTTGTTGCTTCAGCCACTTGGAGCAAAAGACATCCTTGTGCGTCCTCTGCTCTCGCTGCACCGGTTCCAGAAATGATGACAGGTCTCTTCGCCCCCTTCCACAGCGCCAACAATTCTTTCACAGCAGCAGGATTCGGACCAGGCGCCGCCGGTACAGGTGCAAGCAAGCTCCCTAGCGAAATCGCATTCATTCTCGGTGGCCCAAACAGAACATCAATTGGGAAATCGACCACAACGGGTCCTGGAGCACCAGAAGTGGCCACACGCATCGCATAGGAAATAATACGGGGTATTTCCTCGACATTGGTAACACGATGAGCGAATTTTGTGACAGGCTTGGCGAGAACGACCTGATCATGAAAACCCTGGAGGCAATTGGTTTCGGCATCTCGGAGGGGTGGAGATGAGGTGACAACGAAGATTGGACTTCTGTCTGCGAAGGCTGTTGCAAGACCTGGAAGGCCGTTTGCGAATCTAACCGGATGTATCAGCTACACCATTATATGAGGCAGCATCTCCTGGCTACAAAATCACGATACTTTTCTGCTTAAATTTGGCGTGTCTCGATCTCACCTTTACTCTGAATAATCGCAATCGCCCACATCACCAACAATACATTACGAAAGAAATGCACAACTCACCAGGAATTAGCAGTAACAAAAGCGACCCCCAACTTTCCACTTAATTTCGCATAACTCTCCGCAGCCTGCACAGCAACAGTCTCATGTCTCGTATCCACCAGTCTAATGCCCAGTCCCGCAGCTGCAACAAGGAACTGATCTAGATGACCGCCATGGAGACCGAAAAGAAGATCGACGCCCAGTTGCGAGAGAGACTGCGCCACGAGATCACCGCCAAGGAGTTCGCGATTCTTGGGAATTCTGAACTGGAAGTTGGACATTTTGGAAAGGTTGCTCGCGCGATGGAAGGGCTTTGCCTCGCTGGTTCTGATGAGAAAGCGGTTGTAGATTCCAGCGTCCGCAGCGTCCGCAGGCTCGAAGGTCGTATCGAATCGAGTCGCATCATCTGACACGAAGCCGGAGAAAGACGAGCATACTATAGCGACCTGTTCGCACTTGGTCGGAGGGCAAGGCTGAAATGAGGGGAAAGTGTGGGGGCTCGGTATTATCTTCCGGTGCTTTGCCGGGGCTACTGACAACTGTGGCGAACGTCATGTTCATGGAGCACAAAGATGCAGGACCAGACCCCAAGATTTCGCAAACCCCGAGGCTGAAAGGTTGCACAGCCGGTACCACCTCACCGAAACAAGGGAGCCATACTTACCTGACATTCAACCTCTCCAGCTATTCCACTCACCCAGCATGAGTTCGAGTAATCCGATACCTATCCTTTTCTGCTACGATATTTCAATCTTCTCGCGCAAGATAGAGCACTATCTCGGGCTTCGTCACATACCTTACAAAAGATGCATTCAACCAGCAAACATGCCGCGTCCCGATCTCGAAGCTCTTGGAATTAATTATCGCAGGATCCCGATCCTCGCCATCGGCAGGGATATCTACATGGATACACACCTCATTATCCCGAAGCTCGAATCACTTTATCCCGACAACGGTCTGGGCGCCAAACAGCCATTCGAGCAAGGTCTAGAAAGAATCTTTGAGAGCTGGGTTACAGACGCTGGACCTTTTTGGAAGACCACGGGCTGTATGCCTCTGTCCGCCCCAGTCCTCAACGACGAGGTGTGGATGAAGGATCGAGCTGATCTTGTCGGTCCAAAATTATCACTCGAGAATCTAAGAGCTGGACGTAACGACTGTCTCGCTCACGTGAGGGGTTATTTTGATTTAGCAGAAAACGCCATTCTTGCCGATGGGAGGAAGTGGGTTTTTCATACCAAGAAGTTGACGTTGGGAGATTTACATTTTGGCTTTTGTTTTGATTGGGCTTTGCATATCCAGATGGGAGATGGTACGGAAAATATTGATGAAGAAGTCTTGAATGAACAAAGGTTTCCGAAAGTCTTCGCATGGGTGGAGAGGTTTAGGGAGGCGTACTCGGAAGCTGTGAAGGTGACGGGCTTACCGGATATTCTGTCCAGCGAGAGGGCCATAAGAGATATCCTGACCGCAGAGTTCAAGGAAGCTGAGGGTTCTTTTCTGGACGACGATCCTTTGGGTTTAGAAAAAGGTCAGACTGTCGAGGTTGGCCTTGCGGATTTTGGTGGACGGCGTTTCGATCGTGGGAGACTGATTGCTCTGAGTATCCACGAGATTGTGGTCGAGAAACCAGCGCCGACTGGTGAGATCTTGAGACTGCACTTTCCTCGAGCTGGATTCAAGATCACCGTCATTGATGAAAGTTCGTAACCATGTATTCAGCTTCTTAGCCAGTCGTACAGAGCTAGTTCAAACCCCACAAACTCTGCTTTTTCATTCGATTGAGGTCTGGGTTTGATTTTGAAAAGTCGAGGATGCAAGCCCGAATGCCCATGCCCTGGCCTGGCCTGGCAGCATTCTCATTTCAAGAAAGCGATGGTGCAAAACCGCAACCGGACCCAAGTGGACGATGACAGAGGTCGAAACGTGTAATATCGTAGGCTGTAAAGGAGTGTGCCTGACGATACGATCCTGCAGTGGAGCAAGAGGAAGGAAACCTTCCAAGGTTGATAAAATTGAATTCCTTACATAAGCTTCTCGGCCAAACATAGGCGAGACTCTATCCAGACCCTCGCACCTCCACATCCTCACTTTCAACCACTCTCACCATCAACCACATCTCCTACTCTCAATCGCTGCTCTATGCAAGCCTCATCTCATCGACCTGAAGAAACCCATCTCCATTCTTGTCATACCTGTCCTCATTAGCAAACGCCCCCACTCAACCGCGCTCAATCCACTCACAACTCGAATTTAGCAACCAAATCCACATCATCAGCCTTCGCACCAAAGAATCCCGCAAACTCCTGCATGGTCATATTCCCCGTCCCACCAATATTAGCAATGCCAAACATCACCTCATCAGCCGCTGACATATCAATATCCCCAAGTACAACCTGTCCCTCCTCACCCATCACCAAACTCTTTGGCGTTCTGCAAACTAAATTGATCAAGTCAGCTTTCCATCCCATCTCATCTCATGCCCTCCAACTGCAAGTCTAAACATCCAGATTCGGTCTTGCAATCTGGTCATTGATCGGAGATAATCTCACCTTTTCCACCCTTTTTATCACAGTTACAGCAGAAAACATTGCACTTGCTAACACCACAACACTGGAAATTCCCATGCACGAATCCATCCGCGCATTTCCACCTGTTGCAGATTTCGCCGTCGGGTTTGCCCGGCTTGCCAGGGACGGGGTTCCAGGAGACGCACTCGCCGCCGCCGCAGCATTCGGCTAGAGAGGGGGAAATGGACGTGGCTATAGCCATGATTATGGAGAAGAAATGGGAGGGATGCATGATGGTGATGGAGAAATTGCGTTTACGGGGGATTGTAGAGAAAGGTTTGGAGAGGAAAAGTGGTTTGGTTGGGAGACCGCCTGATGATGCTGTCGATTGTGTTTGTATCACATCTCAAATCCCCCATCGGCATATCCGTTCAATTCAATCCTACCCTGGGACACAGGTACGAGGCTGCGTAGCAAAGTGGTAGACGAGTCAATTCAGCTCCGGTGCCCAGCCTACTAGCCTCTTGGCAAACGCAACAACAAGGTTATCACACCGTTCACACCATCAAAACAATAGTATCTTCCTCTTCGCAGCCAAGTCAGCGACCTCGAAGACCATGCTCGTAGCAACGCCTGTCGCTTAATGCAAAATTCAAGGGGCGTTCTCTTTGTTCACGTCGGCGATTATCCGTATTGGATCATTCGACACCAGACCATTTGTACGTCGTGGCTGCTTACTATGCAGCACAAAGCTACCCTTTACTGCTACCTCTTACTCCGTGTTGCAGGGTCGGCAAGTTCTCGCAAGCAGAATTTTCCGATTGAG
Source organism: Venturia asperata (assembly GCA_003689335.1). Taxonomy (NCBI): domain Eukaryota; kingdom Fungi; phylum Ascomycota; class Dothideomycetes; order Venturiales; family Venturiaceae; genus Venturia; species Venturia asperata. The sequence goes on from QWWL01000020.1 coordinate 81,896, forward strand.
GGGGTTTGATTTGAGCTCCGCCCGAATGCCAGATGCCCGTTTGTTAGCGGCTGAACAGTTGTAGGAGAGAGTGTCTGAATGGATCCTCGATGTATCACCACGAATCTTTGAATTTCTCGGGCTCATGCAGATGCATCTTTGACCCCGCAAGTTCTGCTCTCTGCCCCTCTCGTTATCAAAGAAGAACAATGTCTCGACACTTTTCCTCCTCAAAAGCCTCGCCATACATGACCCCATGTATATACGCATCGCCAACCACCTCAAACTCCTCCCCACCCTGTCGTTTTCTCAACAGGATCGGAACTTTGCTGCCCTTCAGAAGCCAAATCTGATCACCAGTCATGACCTTGCCGGATACAAGTCCCATGTATCTCTTCTCGGTCTGCACGAAGGTGCGAAAAATGGCAGCCTGCAGTCGCTTCCGAAAAGACTCTGGCACGTTTCGGTAAAGATGGAAGCTACTGGCCAGCTGCGACATTCTATAGCTCCTTCGGTTTTTGGGATCTCTGTGGTACTTTGACCATGCGCAGTACTCCTTCCTCAGATCGCTCATGCTTTCTGTTGGGGCAACGTTGCCAACTAGTATAGTTTGACAGAAGGCATCCAATAGTTCCTCGCCTGTGACGTACTTTGGGACAGGAGTCGAAGGTAGAGACGCGTTCAGACCAATCGAGCGTTCCCAATCCAGATACACAGGCGGACCACTGATGTTAGGGAATGTAGAGCGATCGGCGAATGGGATCGAAGCATTGTGAGACGAGATTGAATCCAGTCTATGGCCTTGGACGACGAGAGAGCTGTCATTGCGCTCATCGGTTGGCATGTAGGAAGAAGTACAAGCAGCGGAAAAGGCTTTTGAAACACGACTACCTGATTCTTCAGTGTTTGCCAGAGACATAGCCTCAGCGTAGATTCTTTGATCGGGCCGATGCACATAGCGAGGACGTGTGCTTCCCATCTGGAAGCTTATTCCCCAGTCAGGAGCCCAAGTTGGTAGGCCTCGGATCCTCGGCGAAGGCTTTCGGCCGTGCGGTCTTGCCGGCATGCTGAGAATGTCCAAAGATCGGTCATGGCGAGCAATTTCTCTTGCAAAACTCGTGTACGCAACTGGGAGATCTTGGTTGTAGTCCACCTCCAAGGGGATACTAGGATTGTTCCCATTCGCCAATCCCAAGAAAGCGTAGATTTTATCCAAAGGCTCTGTCACTTTGCAAGATCTATGACGTAGGAGTGCCGGCAACAATTTGCTTCTTTCATGTCGGTAAAGAAAGTCCTCGTCTGCAACGGTGACCACGCGTTGATAAGCGCCGTACATCACACCCGGTAACTCTGCTCGGGATGCAAAACAAATGGCGGTAATGAGATCTCTCCACTCGAGGCATTCAGAGCCCCAGTATACTTGAGCATTCATTGACACTGTCACTTCTTGAACAATCCAGGCTCTTTCAAACCAGGGGAGCTCCAGCATATTGAGGAGTCGTTTTGGTTTATCGGATTCGAACACGTCGCGCGCACTTGGTAACCCCAGCTGCTCCAAATCATCATCTGTCAATTTTGCAATCTTTGCCACGTTGCCATCACATTTGTCCCACGCTGTTTTGAGCGTGCGCAAGAACAACATGACTGGGGCGGTGTCGGGCGTGCAAGATCCCAACCAGATAAGCGTTCGCATTGCTCCCTCGTAGATTTGACGCATTAAACTGACTTGGGCGCTCTTCTCTTTATCGTCAATTTGATTGATGCAAATAGCATCGATCCAGAGTGTCCTGGCTCGATCTCTGAGACGGAGTACACGTAGTGCTTCATACAAATTTGGGCGCACATTTAGTATCGTTTTCCCATCATTACATGGTGTACATCCCATGCCGATACACATATCCGCATCCTCCGTGCCCCAGCAGTATGAGAGAGACTCGTAGACCTTGTTGTTCGCGACCTCAGTCAACCGGAAGACGGAAAGCTGGCACTCGATGGGCTCGTCTGGAAGGCCAGGAGACAACTTGAGCAGGCGTATTTTGGCATCGCTATTGTCGCGACAGGCGTATAATGGCGTCAAGGACTCGTACGTGTAGGTCTGCATGATAAACAACCGCAACGAGCGTCATTTCAATCCTGCACCAAGTGTGGAAAGTTGTGGTTTTGCATTGTCACTTGAGCGCAGCTTAGTGGGAAGCTCTCCATACTTAGCAAAAGGCATGCATTGGGTAAGGTTCAACGTCCATCGTGGCTCTCTTTTCCGTCCCACGTCCGGTCTGGTGAGCCCCACGATTTATCACCTCCTTATCTGCAAAGTCAGCGATGTTTGCATGACTAATTTCGCGAAAATAAATCCGTTGCAGGGTTGAACACATGATTGATCCACTTGTATGGCGTCGGCTCGCTGTCTTATCTCCGCTGTCAATGATTCTCATCATGATTCTTTCTTGTCTGATTTCTCAGCCTGCTGAAATATCGCTTCATCTCTATCCCGCAGCAGTGTCAACGCCGCAGCCACAGGCCCTATTGCCAGCATTCGTCCAGATGCCGCCGCCACCTCTTTCAACCCCATGTTTCCCGTTGTGTAAGATTTTGCGGCTATAGCGAAGATCAGGTAAGCTATACTGCCGATCCAGTAATCCCATTGCAACAACCAGAGACTGCCCTGTCCAATGTTTCTCGCCTCCGCATTCCATGCTTTGAGCGGGTTGGGTGGTATCAAAGCATTGAGTGGATGGAGGCTCTCTCTTGTCTCCGTGGAGAAAAGGCTTGGCCAGAACACGGAAGTGAGAGACAATGTCCACACATATAAATGGGCAGGCACGGTGAAACGCAACGCATATTTGTACGCAGCTCTCAAATGCAACAGTTGCCGCGGTACACTACTCGTCTTACTCTTATGCGGACTCAGCGAGGTCAAAATCTTGGTGATGTAGAATGCATAGTGTGGTGTTGCTTGCCACAGTATTATTGACCAGATCTTTTTTTTCAGTGACAGCATAGCAGGATATGGCAATGCCATAAGAGCCGAAAAGGGAAGATAACCGAGGATTATGCCAAATGGTATCGCGTCCACGTGCGAGACGATAAGGTTCGAGGCTGTGGGCGTAGCGAACGTTGGGGATGTCAGGACGTACATAGCGAGATAGAGAGGGGCTATAATGGCATATCCTGCTGTTTGGAAGAGGAAAGCGTAGAGGGAGATGCTGTATCGACGGTTAGCCAGATTCTTCTTCCCCTAAAGTGCTGTTGAAGGACTTACAATCCAACTAGCCTCCCCTTATTCCCCTCTCTGAAGCCTTCAATCATAACAAACGTCAACAACGCAGCCATCTGGCCTCCAAAAAGCAACCCAAGCAAGCTCAATCCCGGCATTTCCGCTTGGGACACAGGCCAAAAGAAGTTGACCAAGGTGAAGAGCATGAAGTCGACTCCAGCGATGCCTGTTAGTCTTCCCATGTACGGGTTCGGGGTGCCGTCTGCTAGAAGGTTTTGGACCCTGGCGTCCTCGACCATGTCGCTCATGCCATTGCGGATGGAAAAGCCATGAAGTGCTATCCCGCCGTAGATAGCGAGGCCGATGAGAAGAGCAGCGAGAGGTTTAGCCATCTTTCTGGGCGAAGAGTTAAAAGCTAGAGCATGTCAATGTGCTGTTGTGAGATGTGAAGCTTGCAAGAAATAGGGCAATTGACCACTGAAGACCCTCGGTCACTCCCGTCCAGCTAGTTCTAAAAGCGGGGGCGGGGGCGGGCCGATACTTAGCGTGGGTGGGAAGCTCCCCGGTGCCTGCAGCTCACCACCACACACCACAACCACAAATTCTTGACAGGCAGACAAGCAAAGACGAGCTCCTTATCGAGCGCATGAATCTGAGTAGACCAAGCATGAGCGCGTATAGCCAACACAAGCCTTGAGCAAGAGTGGGGCTTACACCTCATTGTAGCTCCAATGAAGAGCAAAGGCAACTTCAACTACTATCAAGGGTTGTTCGCACTCCCTTAATTCAACGACTGACTATCACGGGTTGTTGGTGTGGCGTGGTGTCCTGACTGGCTTGGTACTTTCTCGTTTAATATACCTCTCGTTCTTCCCAAGAGCTCGCGGGAATGAAAGGGAGGTCTTGTAGTCTCCGAGTATATATTCCGTGAGTCCAAGAGTGGATTTCGGAGCTGTTGAAATCAGAATTCTCTTCTACTCTGCAACTCTTCCACCATTGACAATGGTCACCACTGACCTGGTCGTGACTGAGAGTGGCATTGTAAAGATGGGAACACAACAATAATGATGACGATGATCAGAGTGGTGGAAGTGGCGCTCCAGGCCTGCAAGTCAGCTTCAGCATTCGAGAGCCTGAATATCCCTCATTTGTCTTAAAAAGCTTGCAAGATCACCTAATCAAGGCTAGGACCGCACACACCATCATCGCCTAGCCAGCTTCTTGTGTCTTCGTGATATCTCGCCTTTACCAAGGACGCTCCTTAGATAGCAACATGTATCGTTGGCAAGTCGATTCTGCATGGACGAACCAAGAAGATGACGAGAATTCTGCACCCAACCCACAACTCTATCGGAAGATCTGATGAAAGGCGATTCTGTTCTTGATCATACCTCTGACCAAAGGATTACCTTGAGTAGTAAGGACTCGAGGAACAGTGTCTCTCTTGGTCTCCAAGGCTATCCGTGGCAAGATAGATGAAGTCGCAGGAGGCCGTCGATCAAGCCCTCGCATTGTAATGTTCACCCTAGTATAGTTGAAGTGATGGTAGTGTGCGTGATGCAATCAAACCTCCAGGGATGCGATTGAGTTATCTTCAAGAGGACTTATCATACATATAAAAGTACAAGCGTCATGCATGTACGGTGAAATCGCATGTCGTTTTTCCAGAACTTTGCGATGCACGCCAAATATATTCCAACATTTGCGATGCTCCTTCTGTCACCCGAACTCCTGTGACACTGTTTTTATCCATGCCGCATCACTTCTAGCGACGTCTCTTGATACTCCATGAAACCATGAGGTATGCCTTTTTCTCGAAGCCTATCCTCTCTTGCCCACCCCAATTGTGCTTGGATGCATCCAGATATCTCTAGGCTTTTCATCACCACCCAGCACCACTTCACTTCTTCTGCTTCGACCCAGGCGTATGCAGATACTTTGCCCTAATCGCCTGCTGCTCATTCGTGCCATACGAACCGATCAAATCCATCAAACTCTCCTGCTTCACAGCCTTGGGTTTCGCTTTCGGTACCTCGCGTGCTTCCTCACCCAACGCGTCTTCCGTCTTTTCCACCTGTTCTCAGTCAGCCAACGCCCCGTCCAGACACATCCCAGTCCTTGAGAAACGAAGTGAACTCACATCATCAATGCCACTCTGCTCCGTGTCCCCATCCCACCCTCGTCCAAATTTACTTCTAAAACTCCTCAGCTTCCCCGCGTCATCTGCTTCAATGTTCTGCAGGCTCTCGACCGTGGGATTCCATAGAGGCGAATTGCGGACATCCTTTGTCGCTCTGTAAACGGGAGAGGGAGAGGTGGTGCGATGGAGGTAGGTGCTGCCATCTGTGAGGGTTACGAGTTGGGTAAAGGTGTATGGCCGCTTCGGACGGCGAATAAGGGTCGCGTGGCGGACTTGCTGGTTTATGGGCGGTGAGGCGGGGACGGTGAGACGACGAATGGTAGGGGAGAGGAGAGACATTGTTGGCGATTGTGGTTGTGGTTGTGAACTGTTTGGTTCTCAGAGTCGGAGGCGGCGATGAGGTTTTGGCCGCAGATTTGAGACTCGGCTATAATTTTCCTCTTTTGGCCGCTACGACAACAATTGTCCTCTTGCGCACGTAATTCCTGCGTTCCAAGAATTTCACAAAGATTGTCATCGTAACTCCTCCAACCCTGATGGCTGCGCGATAACTCCCATCCTATACTCTCCTCGGTCCTCTTCCACAACGTCTACACCATGAAACACCCCAGAAGCCTAGCTAAAATAAAATGGAGGACGCCATGTGTCTACAGACGTAAGGATCTCGAAGGCATTTCTAGCGCAGCTCTCGGTGGCTGATCGAACACACAGACATCCGCCTTTTTGCGCATAAACCAAATGGTGTTCGTGGTCGTGATGATGGTGGTCGTGATATTGGTGGCATTGAACGTTGGGAGAATGTCAAAACAGATTCGACTTGGCCGTCACCTCGTAGTGACGAAGGAATCAGCAACACTGTCCGCAAGGCCATGCGGAACCTTCCTCATTCTGTCGCCGTCGTGACCTCTCTCGCCGACTCTCCATCCCTACAGCAATGTTCATCCATCGATCCCACAACAGACCATACCGAACTGCTGTCTCCATACTACCAGGACTTCTGCGGTGCGACAATCTCCTCTTTGCAGACTGTCACACTCGGTCCTCCAGCCATCATTTCGTTCAATCTGAAGATGCCGTCACGAACTCTTAGCGGCTTACTTCATCATAAACAATTTGGAGTGCACCTCTTGAAGGCAGACCGGCAAGGAAGCGAGATTGCAGACACCTTCATCCAACAGCGACATCGTGAGGCATTTCGACTCCTGTCACAAAACGGTCGCTGGGTCGGCTTGGGCCTCGGTCCTCTTGAACGAGTGGAAGATCTCGAGAAACGAGTCCCGTTGATCAGAGGAGGTGGCGTCTTCAGCTTCATGAGATGCGAGGTCCTATCCGACAAAAGTGTTCAGGTTGGAGATCACATGTTGGTGATTGCCAAAGTTGCTTCGATTGGATTGAGAGTTTCTGACGCACAAATGCCGTATCAAAGCACTCTTGCCTACGTACATGGAGACTACCATGGTGTCAATATGGGAACTCAGTTGGGGAAGGGACCAGAGCTGTCTGAGATCCCGTGTATCCGGATCAACAGCCTTCGCGTTCACAATGATGTCTTGGGGTTATCCACGTTCAGCATGGAGCATACGCTGGCACAATTTTGTCACAAGGTTCGACGCGAGCTGCCTGCAGAGCTCCAAGATGAAGTCGACAAATACTTGGTCCAGGACATGAGATGGACAACAAAGGCGCTTATTGTTCAACGCGCAAAAGAGAGCCACGCCAGAAGCGAAAGCCCAAAGTTGGAAACCAGATACCGAGTAGAAGAGAAGTTGCTTTACGCAAGTTTCCAGGCTCGTCGTCCCTGGAATTTCTGGGGTCACCATTTAGATGATTGGCCAAGCACAAGTCCTCCTTGGGCTGATGGTAACGAAGTAGCAGTGGTTCCTGACAAAAGCGGTAAGTATGTTTTGTTCGGCCGTGTCAGAACTCAACGCGTCAAAAATGTACATGTACCAAGCCAAATTGGTGAGCAAGCTCTGCCAACGATTGAGAACCCGCCGAATCGTGGGTCAAATCCATCGGGCGCTACTGGTGGAGAGGAAGAGGACGATGACAGCTCTGTTCATGACACAAGCCAAAATCGTCAGGAATCTTTGCCGACGATGGACAGCACGGCGAATCAGGGTTCAGATCCATTGGGCGTCACTGGTGAGGAAGACGAGGACGGGGACATGTCAGGTTTGAACGAAGAAGGATATCGAATCTTGGCCGAGAAACTAGCAGCACAAACTCAACGGCAGGATGAAGGTAAGGAAGGCACAGCTGAGGAAGAGCCACAAGGAAAGTCGGCAGAAGACGTGCAAGAGCCGGCTGGGTCAGTGCCAAATTCCAAGCCGACGAATACTGGTATCCCATCTCAGGAAGAACAGGTCTTGAAGAATTCTCCTTCATGAAACTGGTCAACCCCTGTGGCACCCTCCCAGTATAGTCTTCGATGACGCCACCATCATTCGTGCAATCCAGAAGCGGCATCGAGTTGGTGTTCAATTCGTTATGGTGTGAGGCCTTAACTTTTCCTTACCGCTGGCACCATGAATGCCAGACAGCCAGTTCCCATCTCTCGACAACCCACATCTCGATGAACAGGCCGGCCATGTGCAGCATCAATGAAGAGATCAGGACTCAACTACAGCCATGTCGAAGTTAATCAAAATATCCATCACACATCAACGCCACAACGCCGGATACGCTCACCGCCAGCGATTTCACTTTAAATCTCAAAGGCCGCCCCACCATCCTTTTCTGCCAATCGCCCCTTTTCCTCATCTTCCCGTCATCACCCCGGCCTTGGACATCAGATTGGGGAGATGCGGTGGTCTGGGTGTGATTGGGAAATGGTCCCGGAAAAGGCATGGGAACATCAGGAAAATCCATTGCGATATGGGACTTTCTACGATTGACGTGGGGAAGATGAGAATGGCATGTTGTTCCAAGGCCGAAATAAGCGTATCAAACCGTAAGCAAGTTCCTCAGGCTCGATCGTTTCAAGACTCTGTCTCTCTGGCCGCAGCAAGTAACGACACGAGTTCCAGCCCTTATGGGATCAGATTGGCGTGACCTGTCGCTTTTGATTCGTTACCCGGCTTTGGAGGGGAGGGGAGGGGAGGGGAGGGACGGCGACGTAGCTAGTTGAGGTCTACGGATCAAAATGTAACCTGGTAATTCCACTCTTCTCCCCGTCCGTATATAACCCTTCGTGAACTTATCGCTTTCTCTTTCCCCCTCTCCCTCTCCCTCGTGCATCCGCATCCGCATCCGCATCCGCATCCGCATCCGCATCCGCATCCGCATCCGCATCCGCATCCGCATCCGCATATCCCCTTAAAAAACCATGACCCCTCCCCCACCTCAACACCCAACCATCAACCTCACCCAAAACCCAAAACCCAAAACCCACACGCCAAGGTAGCCATCCTAATCATCCTTCCACCCCCCATCTCTCTCCCTCCCCCATCCCCCTCTCCCTCGCACAACGAAAAGAAACCAACCAACCAACCAACCCCCCACTCTCCCAAAAGAACCCGCCGTAAAAAAAAAAACCGGACAAACAAAACCTCCTAATAACAAAAATAAAGTACCACAGTATCCATCATATCCATCCCCTTCATCCCTCTATCCCTCCCTCCAAATTAAAAAACAGGGAAAAACATCCCCGTTGGCCCGGGTCCAGGGGGGGGGGGGGGGGAAACGACTCGAGTCAGTAAGAATCTCCGTCTGGTGAGTTGAGAGTGCGAGAGGAAAGAAGGAGAGGAGGGGTGCGGTCATATACCCGGAGTAAAGCCATATTTTTCGTGGTGACGGCTTGGTTATTTCTAAAAAAGATATGACGTGGGATGAGCACTTCTCCCGGGGTACTTGGATATTTACGGAATGCCTCTCTCCCAGAGCATTGGGGTGGGGGGGGAGGAAAGAAGAGAAGGATGCATAGCCATAAAATCGCCATCAGCGAAAAGTTGCACATCTACTCAATTGATAAGCTAACGGTTCTCAGATCGCAGCACAGAAAGACAAGAAAGGTGTAAATATATCGTTGCTCACCACGCACAAGAATGCAAGCCATCAAAGCGGCGAATCTACATATGTACAACCAACATCCACAGCTCGAAGATCCACCTTGAAAAATCATACCATTCCACATAATCGCGATGCGCGCAAGCAAAACTCTCGAATCCAACCAGCGCAACCCGAAGCACACCAAAATGAGAAAGAGTACAACCCACTACGAGCTGCACCCACCTCTGCACCAGTCTAATACTTGTACTCCCCAGGCACGTGTAAATCACTGACACTGACATCGGTATTGTGCCTCAGCACAGCCGGGAAAATATGACCCGTCGGATGCGCATTCACCCTCCCGTCTCTCGCAGTGTCATACTGCGTGTGCAACGTGTTGCCCGTTGGCAGGAGATCGTCCACACTCTCTCGCTCACTCGTGATGGCGGAAGTACCGGTGATAGGCTCCAGCGCTTCAGCAGCAGACGTTGGAGGAACAGAAAGAGGCGCAGAACCAGGAATGCTGCCTTCACCCACAGTAGACGATTTCTCCGTCGTGACGCCTTGGAGTGGGACTATCGGAACAATGGTGTTGGTAGCAACGTTGTCGCCGTCGAAGGAAGTCGGTGCGGTACTATCGGTGAAGGTACTGGGACCGGACCTGACAGGCAGCTTCTCAGCGGCATCTTCATCCAGTTTGTTCGAAGTCGGATCCAGCCCCCTCGCTTCCTGCTGTGCTTCTGCATCCTTCCTGCGAGTACGCCAGTACTCTTCTGTGCCTACTGCACCGGCACCAAGAGCTGCTCCGCTAGCGGCGGGTGCCATCCAGGACTTATAGTTACTAACATGCCTAGTGTTTAAAGGTTGTTGGTTGATTCCAGTCACCAAAGGAGCTGTGTCAAGTTGAGTTTGTGGTTGCTGATTCAACGCGCTTGCATCTTGCTGTTGGTACGCCGATGCAGCCGATTGCTGAGGGAAATACTCCTGCTGGGAAGGCGCAGGATTCGCAGGCGCAAATTGCTGCAGCTTTGTGGGCCCAGAAGATCCTGCAGTTGCATGACCACCGCCTTGATTGTTGTCGTAAGAGGTGCCTTGCAATCCGCCAGCAGCCGTTGTCAAATCTTGGTCCGCCACAGAACTTCCACTAGATGGCGACAAAGGAGGTTGTAAGTGACGCGAAACCTGGAGATCGGATGGGAAGCGCCCACCTGGTTGTGGACGAGCTGTTACAGGCGGAACCTCACCCTGCTTCGATATCATGGATGCATTAGTTGAGAATGGCACTTCATCTGCCTCGTCCTCTTCCATACCGCTATCGGACGCCGTTCGGCTCAAGCTGTTACCGCTGAAGCTTCGGGCATGCTTGCGAACGAATGCGTTGCGCTCCTCGCCAGTTTTCTCCGTCAAGGCTTCAATGTCATCATACCATGCAAGCATGGTGTCATAGGATTCGGCGCGGAACACCCAGGAATGTCCTCGGTGCACACCGCCTGCCTGTTTGCCTTTGAGGATGAACTTGTGAGATGACGAGCCAGGTTGTGACTTTGAGCCCAGCTTCTGTTCGGAGAGAAGAAGTGACATGATCGGCGGCTGCGAGTAGATCCGATCGGCGGACTTAAACTCATGTAGATGCGTCGGCGACAAAACGTACCTGAGTAATGTTAGCAAACGGGAGCATCTTAAATGGAGTGAGGAGGCCATACCATCCAGGCGCATAACTCTTCAGATACTTGCTCTTGCGCTCAAGCATACCAGCGCGCACCTCAGCAGCTGCTGGATGATGCTTGCCGGGGTACGAGATGTCTTCGACTTTTCGGACAGGCAATTCCGGGCTCACGAAGTGAGGATCGTGTTCCACGAACTGGCTCCATTCGTAATCCTTTGCCAACGTGATGGGGCCGGATCGCAAGGAATCAATGGCTTCATATGCCGCGTCTGCCTCGCGCTTCATGATTCCAGCATATGCATTGTAAGCCTTCTGTATCTCGCCAACGACGATGGATTCTAGTTCGCGGCCGGAGCTTTCGAGGTTGAGGTATGCCTGGAGGTTTGTTATTACAGATCGTATGCGAAAAACTCGCATACATACCCGATGAAGGTAGTTCTCCTCATCGACTTGCTTCTCCACCTGCCTCTCCACGTTCAATCGAATGAGAAAAGGATCATCCTTTCCAGCAATAGCGTGCGGATTGGTATCCACAACTGCCAAAGCCTCTTGATACGTGTTCACAGCCTTCCTTGTATGATCCTTCTCTTTGTCGACTGAATTCTTGAAGTCGCCCGATAAAGACTTGATCTCTTTGATCTTCTGTGCCAAGTCCCCCCTCAAACCACTCAACTGATTGATAACATCGGTTTCAATATCTCTCGCCTTGGTAGCTTCAGCAACTGATTGCTTGTGGTAATCGCGTAGGATGCGGTTGGCCTCGTTTAATCCACCATCCGTCATGAGCATGGACGGCGCATTGATATTGTTGACCACATTGGAGACCTTGAGCAATGCCTTGCCTCTCGTCTCATAACTCGACTGTATCTCGCGGAAATACACAATCAACTCTTTCAAGAACTTGCGCCACGCTATGATATGTCAGTGACTCTATTACGGCCGCATTTCGCTTCCAACAACACGAGAAGAAAGCCCAGAAATGTCAGACTCACATTGGAACCTGTTCGCCAAAATCTCCGTCGGCGTCCCAGTGGTCGGAATAGGCGTATGAAAAACACTGTTATACTCCTTATCCCCACCAGCCCCCGTCATGGTCTTGATGCTTCCAGCAGCCACACTCTTGCGGCTCCCACTCCTCTTCACACTGGCTTTCCTAGACACGCTCTTGGATTTCTTCAACGTATTGCTTCGCGAGACACCACCAACCGCTGTTCCAGACTTCGAAGAGCCATATGAGAGTGTTCGTTGTAGGCCCGTGCCGTCTTCATCTTGGTCCTGGTTCTGATGCGGTGGTTGTTTGCCAGCCTGTGAAGCACTGCGAGAGTGAGAGGGGTTCCTCGCATATCCGCGCTCATCCGGCGCGTCGAGGTCACTCATGCCTCCCTGGTGGTATGACTGTGCCAGTGGAGATGTTTCGCTGGGACGACCGGCGGCTGGTGCTGGTATACCTCGCGCACCAGCTCCGTCTAACGCGGACCCAGAACTCCCAGCAGCAGGCGCGGCAAAATCAGCTGGAGCAATGCCATACCCTTTACGCACCAGATTCGCATCGGGAAGTGGGACATCCCGCAGGGGTCTTGCCGACATGGTGGATGCTTGTTCGCTTCACAAATCAACGCCTGTGCGCGGCAGCATTCAACAAGCAAATAAAAGCTCTCTTTTCTATCCGGGCGCGCGTCGGGGTGGGTGCCTTTGTGGGGATATCGGAAGGGGGGATATATGGGAGATATATGGGAGATATATGCGATTCAACGAGGATTGTCAGCTGGAGGTGGAGGTAGTGATGGCGATGGGGGAGAGGGAGCGAGGAGCATTCGCGACTGTTGGTCTCTGGGGATAGGGAGATTTGGACGACGTGACGTAGGCGGAGCAGAGTAGTTGCACCGGCGTGAAGAACGCGAAGAAATCATGATGATCCATGATGCGACAACCTTAGTCAGCCACTCGGATCTTCATTGCTGGCTACCATGACCATGACGATCCGAAATATAGTCCAAAAATGCCGCCTTTCCTGTACGTCCCGCGGTGTATCATCCAGTGAGCTGCCCGTGGGGAAATCAAAAAGAAAATAAAGCCTCCCATCATCGGATATAACTGTACAACCATCACCCATTAAAAGACAGAGCTGTCTGGCCACGTTCTGGGTCGCTCATTCTATCCACGTTAGTAATCTCTAAACTAAACGGGAACTTCTCCACCTACTTAATGATCTTGACATCGTCACGAGACGTGATATTGCCCATCGCCTGCGGTGTGATGAAGACAAATTGACGACTGGTTGACGACCGCGCCGTCTCAATCAACATCCTCATGCTGACATCGCGATTGACCTGATCCATGAATACGTCGCTGTGTCCTCGTTAGTCATGTGCTGGATCATTGCACCCATCTTCAACTCACAATTCGTCCAAGCATCGAATTGGTGAGCCCATTGACTCCCAGATGGCAAGGAGCAGACAAATAGTCGAAAATGATTTCTCTCCACCAGATAATGTCGTTGTCTTCCGCCCCGCCCCGCTGTCTTTCGTTATATCCGGTTCAATGTTCATGTTCAGTACCTTCCTGTCATGGTCAAACTTCAATTCACCACGGAACTGCCGTTCCAAAAGTAAGTAATTGAATTGAGTCTTGGCTCCGATGCTCATAAACTTTCGGAATTTATCCCACCGATCACGACGTATCAGCAAAGCCCTGGAAAGAACCTGCCACTGGTCAGCATTCATGAAAACACCTATACACCAGAGCATCATACTTCAAGCGTCAACTTTAATTCTCTGTATTCATAATCCTTTTCTTGAAACGCTGCCTGCGCCGAGGCGTGTTGTTCGATAAGTTCTTCGCGGGAGCCACCATCGCTGTCAAAATTAGCTTTATAATATCTAGCTCACCCAACTGCACTTACCTTTCTTGCGCATCTCTAATAGTCTGAAGAAGTACCGTCAATGAATTCTCGAAATCCCTAGTCGACTTTCCAAGGTCCAGTGGAACCCGCTCAGAATGCTTGCTGGCTTCAGCAGTCGCTGCCTGTAGCTCGTCCTGTGCCTCTTGACGGTTGTCTTGAAGTCCTGTAAGTCGCATTTGTGCATCCTCCACGGCTTGCACAGCTTGATTCTTCTCCAAAAGAGAATTATATCGTTTTTGCTCTAGATCATCGCGCCTTGTCTGAACATCTCGCACTTCTTGTTCGGCCGTCTCCAGTTCGTTGTCAATCACTCTCAACTGGTCTTTGAGCTCTCTTGCTTGTCCGTTGAGCCTCCGCTTCTCGATTACAAAGTCCTCGAACTGATTGCTGAGAATGCCCTCGTCTGATTCGGCAACTGTCAGATCTTCCCGGTAGCTATCAAGAAGGCCTGTCTGCGGTGTGGCCTCTTCCAGGACATCTTTCAACTGAGTCACCTTTTCTTCCTGACGCTGGATCTGGACTACAAGATCTTTGACAGCCCTGTCGTGTCTGCGTAACTCTTGTTGCGCTGCGAGCACGCGGTTCTTCGCCTCGCGAAGAGACCCTTCGGCCTGTGACAAATCCTGCTTGAGGTTTACCAGATTTTGTCGCTCCATTCTGCGCAAAGTTAATCAAAAGACTCATGGTATTTTCGCACGCGGGTAACTAACGCAATCCTAGCCTCTTTGTCTGTCTGCATTCTGGGACGACCATTCCACCTGTCGATGGGAGCCTGTGTTTGATTACCTGTCTGAGTCCATCCGAATCGAATGCCTCCACCATTTCGACCATTCAGTGTGAAAACCTGGCGGATCTTCTGCCGATGTGCTTCCGTTGATCCCATCATGGCTATCGCGGCACCATCTTCTTGATTTGAAGCGAGCACAGTTTGATCGATTGCTTGCCCAATGATGAGCTGGTTACGAGCGAGCTCGTTGTCGAATTTCAAAACTCTCAGCCACGTCATATAATTTTCTGGTGGCACGTTTCCTGTGATATCGATTGGAGTGGTCTTGGTGAGGGTATAAACCTGTCCCGGATATCTGACTTTTCTGAACATTGCAGTCAGGATTCGTTGGTCGTCGAGTGAGGTCACGATGAATCCATTCAGCGCTGCCCCGAAAGACTTTTCAAGCACGGAAGACCATCCAGCCTCCAAGAGCGAGACATGTCGACCGATAGGTCCGACGGGCATGACCGCGAACCGACGACGACTTTGTTCGATCTCGCGAAGAAGAGCTGGTAGAGAGGGGTCAAAGCCATCTTGCCAGCTCCCGTTGCTTCGAGTGAGATCTTGCAATGTTCTCTCGCATGCTTTGACCCTATTCATCGAATCATGGCACGGTTCCTGAGCTCGCTTCGCATTTTCTTCTGCCCTGAAGAATGCTTGCTGGAGTCGTTCCCGGTTACCGGTATGTGTCTGCTGCCTTTCTTTCAACTGTACGACCTCCTCTTCAGCAGCTTGAATCTCTGCGGCCAGCTCGCCATGCCGTCCGTCATCGGCATTCGCCCGTTTCTCGAGTTCCTCTTGAATTTGGCGCTTGAGATTTGCGACCTTCCTCTTCGCGGCACTTAGCTCCGTGTGATTGTCCCGAGACTGCGTTTGGTTTTGCAACAATTCGGTCCGGTTTGCCTTGAAGGACTCCTCAAGGGTGGCCTTTTCCTGCTTTTTAGGCTCCATTGCCTCGTTGAGCTGCTGTACTTCGAGCGCAGCGGCGTCACGAGTCTGTTCTGCCTCTTCGTATTTCGTGGCACATCTCAGCACCTTCTGTTCTTTGGATCTTATGTATTCCTCAGCTTCATGAACCTCACGATCAGCCGCGGCCAAGGTCTCTTCTCGATCTCGGACTTGTGACCATATGCATTGTCGTCGAATGAGATGGGCCTTCTCGTGAAGCTTATTGGTCTTCTCAGCCTTTTTGACCCTTTCTGCAGCGTCCTGCACATTTTTCTTCAGCTGCTCCTGGACCTCCTTTAAGTTGTACAACTCCTGGTTATTCCTCTCAATAGCCTCGTTCAAAACCTTGTAGTCAGAGTCAAGCCTCTCCAGATGGGTGCCTTTAATAAAGAATCTGTATTTTTCGGCTGGCGTAGAGCTGTTCAAGAATTCGCGGGCCTTGTCTTGCGTGAGCACATTCATGGGGTTGTCCAGTGCAAGGGCCAGATTATCTAGAATATCATCCAGGTCACTTTTCTTAGAGGAGACCTGCTTCCCATTGGCATTGCGTATGCTGAAGCCGCTGGAGCCACTCATGGTGAAATATCGCTGAACGATGATGGAAGTGCCGTATAGTTCTGGCATGTATGCCAATTCTCCCCGATTTTTGATCTTCACCTCCACAGTGGCGCGCTCAGATCCATGTTTGATGTACTCTTTTAAACTCTTTCCACGGTTGTTGGCGGACGCCTTCGCACCAAGACAGACGGTCAAAGCTGCCAAAATTGCGCTCTTACCACTGCCATTGTGACCAATGATGAAATTGATCAAGGGTCCCAAGGACATTGAGAGATGCGCATGACACATGAAATTTGTGGCAGTAACACTCTCGATGATGGCGCAGAGGGCAGGGTGATTTTCAGGGTTTCCACGCTTCTTTCTGGCCTCGATGTACCTCCTTGTAGCCTCCTCGTCCGAGATTTCCGGGTCATAGTCCTCCTCAGATTCTGAATCACTTCCAACGTGGTTTGATTCGTCATGCTCCGGCCCATGCGCCATGGACATATCTTCGTTGTCGGAGTCATTGGATGTGCCGGATTGAACAGAAGCATCGTCATCTGAATCGTCTGGCTTGGACAGTCGCGGTCGTTTGTTCTAAGTTCTCGGTCAGTACTGTACGCATCGAGCAGTTCTCCTGGAGCCTACACCAGAGTTTCGCTGACGGAGGTTCGAGGAGGCCTCAGCATAGCCTGAATCGTCATCCCTCTCCACTGTGTCGGCGCGAGGGCGTCTTCTTTTGGTCCCGTTCATCGGCGCCATCTCGCCGAGCGTGAGGGTGTGTACAGCGAAAAGGAGTGGTTCGTGGTTGGTGGGAGGAGATAGGTCGGAGCTGGCGTGTACGCGACGCGATTTGAGACTAATTGTTGCGCCGCGATCAGTCCACACACTATCACGTGCAAGACACGCAAGACTCGGATGCTCTGAACGGCCGGATCTTTGCAAAGGTTTATTTGTTCCTATAAACACGACTAGATACAGATGCTACAGAAATATAGAGGTTGCGCTGAGCCTACTGTTTGTCCTTGGTTTCGTGCCGGGTCGACTGCCATACAGCCGCTAGCAAACCTTCAGTACACACTCATCAGCAGCAAGCTTCTCTATCGATCTTCACGTTCGCCAAACTTCCAACGAACTTCAGCCTAAACAGATGGAAACCTACCAAGAGTATCTGGGAAGCTGACTTACAGATTGGCCGAGCGATTGACTACTGCTGGGATTCAACCTCCATCCGCCTCGGCAAGAACACGTAAAGATACCATCTTCTCGAATTGAATTTCCGACATCTTCACGCCACGCCACAATGGTGTTTGCACATGGCATGCTTGGGAACCTGAGAAGTCCCCAAACAAAACCAAGGACATAACAAGTCCAGTGCTTGCGTCAAAAGCCGCGTACATATCCAGCACTTATTGCACAGTGTGGTTGCATCTGAAAGAGGTGGATGGATGGCAAGGACGTGGGCAAAAACCTCTATAACAGGCTGTCTAGACTCTCCACGAGACGACAATTCAATTGGAGCGTCCAGTGCTGCTTCCCTAATCTTGATGTACGCGGAGTCCTCTTTTAGTTAATCCTACTCAGGATCACGGAAACCTTAACACCTCATATAACTTCCAAAGCTCCCGTGAAAGTTTTACATCTCCTTAGATTACTCGGCACATGGCTCGTGGATGAGGGTGCGACCATTGATTATATTTCGCGCTTCTGGCATATCAAAAAAGCTGGAGTTTAAAACTAAACATTTTTCATCTAACCCACCTCGTCAGTCAAACCTTCGATTTTGGAGCGCGTGTCCTCCAAAATGGTCGTCTAGTCACTTAACCTGTCTCTACTATTCTTTGACAGCAGGCCCGACCTCAGCAAACGTGCTAACAAAATCATAACTTCCTAAACTACCACGTTCCTTTTCGCCTTTCCCCCGCCCGACTCAATCCACCTCCAAATCTCCCCAGCCTTCTCATCAACAACCTCGCCTCTCCGCTGCAAACTCATACACCGCCACCGAAAATCCCTCTCTCGAGAAAGATCCTCCTCCCGATTCCCACAGTCCTTCCCCGCACCGTCCCTTCTGATCCCAAGGTGTTTCTCGAGCTGATCCTTTATCGCCTCTTGGCTTTCGATTTGCCATCCAAGGACATCGATGGATGAACCTGTATTCGTCGGAATGGACATAGTTTTCGTGGCGTCGAGCTGCGTGGCGGGTTTCTCGTTGGGCGGTGTAGATAGCTTTTTGGGCTTTGGTTGATTTACGGCCCATATCCTGTGGTTGTGGTTATGGTTGTGGTTGCGGCTGAGTGAGTATAGATTGGAGTTTTTCTTCTATAGGTGTGCTGATGGTATGAGTTTGCTCGCGGTAAGATGGCAAGGTATCTGTTTCTAATGTTCTTCAGCATCGAGCGTTGGAGTAAAGTCATTCGCGCCAGAAATTTTCATATAGGGATACCGCCGACCGACTGTCATTTCGCAATTAGATAACTGGGATGGAGATTGGACGCTCAACCGTGGTTGATCGCCCATTCCATCAGTCTCACACCACGACCTCAAACCCGAGTCTCAACTCAATGAAAGAGAAGGAATACAGCACGAATTCGCACCACCACTTTTTCTCCCTTCCCTTTACCGAAAATTTTCTAGGCTTTCTCTGTATTCCCTGCTTTGAGAACCCCTGCCATATCATGAATAGGTCGTGATTGACCTCCCATATCTTACAAAGTCCACATCGCAACTGCCTTCCTTTCTTCGTATCCAACAGCCCCATCGCACCCAAGTAACCCCCTCATCTCCCCTTCCTACATATCCAACCACTCAATCTCCTCCTCCTCCCCCACACCTTCCCGACCCAAACTCGTCAGCTCCCTCTCCTCCATCCACCTTAAATTCCCATCCAACTTATACCTCCAACACTTCTTCTTCCCACTCCACTCCACTTTCACAACTTTGCCTTCGGTCGTATAGGCCGCCCGTCCGAACCAGAGTTGTCGTGCCGCTGGAATGACTTCGTTGATCTTGAAAATGGGCATGGGGCCCTCTGATGTTTTGGATAGATGCTGACCCATAATGGATTTGCCGGACCAAAATCTTGAGAAGGTAGAAAGACTCTTAAGGTGTTGTTATCAAGAGGTGTGATTGGAAACCTATGGTCTCCTCGTTGTAGTATTTCCGTCATGAATCCCGGGCGCAGTACCAGGTTTATTCATGTTTGCTCACTTGCACCGCGTTGCTTGTACAAGGTTACATGGACTGTGCTGAACTTCCCACGCCAACCTGGAGTTCTCTCCAAAAAGGGCGTCAGTTATTGAAGCACTCAAGTCGACGACACGAGGACGCGTTCTGCGAAGGAATCGCATGACGTGTCCCACCTTCGCCAGGGCTAGGCGTGGCGGTTGTAAGCGCTTCTTCCTCGTGCTCCGTATGCACTGCCAGCCATGCCAATCCGTGATGTATCTACAAGCCATCCGCGATACATGTCTTCTGCGTGTGTAAATACACGTGTACGTTTCCTAGCAAATCTTGTTGTCCAATAATCCGTGACCTTCTCGCCTTCCTCTTAGCTAACCGAACACTAGTGGAAGAAGGGCTGGAAGAAGGGCGTAACCCGCTTCGAAAACCCGACATAGCTAAACCTATGCGACCATCCGCGTCGACAAGCTCATGGATGATTCGAGGCTCAGCAAAAATTCACGAACACACCCCGAGAGAAGTAAACTATGATGATGATAAGTCTTTGAAAAGCAGAAAATGAGGGATCGAAGAAGGTAATGGTGGTGATGATAATGAGAAACGAAATTAAAATTAGATCTTCACCCGCACTAGCCATCAAGTACACCTAACAACTGACGACGTCCTGGGGTTGAAATCCATTGCAGTTTCGCAATGATAATCCGTGAGCTTGCTTAGAGCGAAGAGGACCATACGCCAAGTCCATAGTGATTCTAAACCGTGCTCGTGAGATTGCTGGTCGAAAGGTCAGTATTTATGCTGTACTCAATTCCAAGACCATCCCATTTTTCCACGAGCCTTTGGACAGCATGCTGGTCACCACTCTCAACACGTTTGAAGCTCATAGATCATCATCATTCCCTACCTACCTACCCACCTACCACTTCTACTTCCACTTGCACTTCCACTTGCACTACCTAGCCACCTTCGGCCTTAAATCCACAAGCTCAAACTCCAACCCTTCAAGCTCCGCCACGTGTCCCGGTCTCGTAGCATCACAATAGATATTATCAACATCATGCGGATGAAACAATCCCGTAGCTCTGCACCCCAAAATCGTCTTCAAGCCCGGTGGGTCGGTCAATCTGAAAACACCAACATCCGGAGTCTTGCTCGGAGCGCATACAATAGCAATGCTTTCCGCAAGTTGAACCTGATATCCTCCGTGTGTATGTAGATCCCTACTGCTCATAAAACAAGTTTGTGTAGGGTGTGTATGAATCCATCCTAGGGTCATGAGATCGTGTTGGTCTACGTAGTCAAAGAGGGCGGATTCATTGACGGTGTCGCAGGTATCTGATGTGGCTTCTTGTTCGGGGATTACGAGTTTAGAGATGAAGAACGCGTTGGAAATGAGGGTTCCGCAGAGGATGCCGCAGGTTTCGAGGTTCTTTTGGGTATTGTTTGAGGCGACGCGAAGGAAGTCGTGTCTTAGATGAGGGTTTATGAAAACTGTGCGCAAAGGAGCACCAGACTCGGTAAAAGCGGAGGGTACGAAGGAGTAGTCTTGGGTTTGGGGGTCTGGAGTCTGAGTGGAGGAGCGCGACGGTGGACCGGAGTAATCGGGTGTAAGGATTTTTTCTGGTCGCGGTGGTGCGAGAGGATATGTGAAGTCTGCTGGCGAGCGTTCTTTCGGCGGTAAGGGTGGCTGAGAGTCCGCAATTCGTTCTTTCGGCGGAAGCTGAGGCGCGCTCGATCGTAGAGGAGCAGAATCCCATGATATGTTGCTCTTCGGCGGTATGCTAGGCTGTTCTCGCCAATCGTAATCCTTCTTCCCGGGCACCGTTGGGTAGTTGTAATTACGCGAAGGAGTGTAGCTCTTGCTGTCCTGCCTCACCATGCCATTTTGCTCCACAGAAGTATCGTTGTTTCGTTTACCAGCTTGTATGACAAGTCTACTCAAATCGTCCACCTCGTCCTGAGAAGCAATCTGTTGTGACCTCCTCTTCCTGAACTCCTTATGTGCAAGCGACCTCGCTAGTTGATCGTGATTCTCGCCATGGCCGGTCCGGATCTCTTTCCGTTGCCTTCTCGCGCCAGAACTTGTATTTCGCTCCACATCCCTTGCTATTGAAGAGCTCGATTTTGTTTGCGGATGCTCCTTGATCCACTGCGCTTTCTCTGCCTTCCTACGCGCAACATCCTTCTGATACTGCTCATACCTTTCTTCAATCTTAGGCCTCAGCGTTTCCAGCTGTCCAAGGTTCTTCTTGATATCGGCTTTCAGCTTGGTAAAAGCGACTTTGTTCTGGGGTTGTTTCGTCTCGGGATGTACTGAGAGTTTCTCGAGTCCAAGTAGTGCATGACGCATATAGAAGAGATAGGCGTCTTGTTCGTTACCATCGCGTTCATAGGACTGCGCCTGAAGACAGTCAATACCCCTGCATACGGGTGAAAACCCTAAGAATCTCTACCTGCTTCTGCATAGCATCTGCGCTGCGCAGCCAGTATCGGAGAGGGATATCGGCATCATATTCGTAGCTGGCCGCGAGCTGCACTATGCTGGCCACGTTCATGGGCTCCTTGCCAAAGCCATTACTGGCAGCTCCAGTAAGCGCCATACCAAGGTCTTTAGAGGTCGGCGATAATCTGGTTGTCAAATATGCTTTCGTGGAGGTGTAGCACTCCGAATTGCGGTTCGGTGGAGTTGGCTTGACTGGAATCAAGTGGTGAGACGGTTGGTTTGATTTGTTTGTAGCCTCTCGCGAGATGTGTCACGTATTTGAGAGAGGCTCTCTTGGTATGTATAGGTCGGGTCGTGTAGGAGAGGGATGATGGGAGACATTTTGGTTAATTGTGATGCCTGGGATGGCGGATGAGGAACAGCCACGAACTGTTTCGGGCAGCAACACGCGTGACGTAGCTACTATCACGAAACAATTTGCGGACAGAAAAAAGCACTCTCAGGCAAGCTGAATCCTGGAGTAGAGAATCTCACACAAATTCAGCGTGTTCAGCCGTACTCAATCCGTGATTCTCTGAGAGACAAGCGTGTAGAAACCCGAAGGTCGGTTTTTGTATTTAGAAATTGAGAGCTTGCTGATATCAGGATAAATGACAAGCGGTCGATTTCATGAAGTACTACATTTCATTCTTGGCAATTCAAAAGGGAGAGTATTGCCATAATTTCACTGCCATCTATCTGATTCAGGCAGACTCGTCATCCTCTACGAATGTCCAACAATAGCCTTCGGCTCATAAGGCTCCTCCAAGTACTTCACCTCCTCGTCCGATAAGGACTTCCCTTTAACCTGACAAGCCTCCTCCAGGCGTCCCAGGTTGCTGAAGCCAACAATAGGCACAGTACCCTTTTGAATAATCCACACTAACGCCACATGGCTCATTTTCCACCCCTTCTTGTCTGCCAGCTCCTGAACACGCTTGATGATCTCTGGGTCTGCGCCGCTGAGATCTTTGAACATTCCGCTCTTCTTCGTAGCATCAAGACGGGCAGTGGTTTCAGAGCCGAGAGGACGCGCGAGGTGGCCACGATAGAGAGGCGCCCAGGGAATGATGCCGACGCCTGTTGCGTGGCAGTACTTAATCATTTCGCGTTCTTCCTCGCGGTACTATACTAATGTTAGCTGACTCCATTCAAAGTAGATCGGTTATACATACGCATAGCGAATAGTGATTCTGCATCGACACAAACTTTGTCCAATTGTGCTGCTCTGCCACAACCTGCATCTGCTGAAACTGCCATGTCCACATCGAACTGGCGCCAATATATCTGACCTTGCCAGACTCTACGAGGTCATGCAAAGCCTTCATCGTCTCCTCGATTGGAACCGTCGTGTCGAATCTGTGGATCTGAAGCAGATCGATGTAGTCGGTCTGCAATCTCGCCAGGCTAGCATTAACAGCGTTGAAGATAGCTGCCCTGCTCAAACCACCTTGATTGACATAGTCCTTCGTCTCCTTCAATTGCGGATACCTCATATGAACCACTGCCGGCGTCTCTCCAACAGTTCCAAAACACTTCGTCAAAATCGTCAACTTATGTCTCGGAAGACTATGCTTCTTGATAACGTTGCCAATCATGATTTCTGAAACGCCATTGGAGTACACATTTGCCGTGTCCCACGTTGTGAGGCCGACATCGTAAGCGCCTTTGAGCAGTTTATCGACTTCAGCCTCGTCATCAACGACCCATGGTTGCCAGTCTTTGTGGCCAAAGGACATGGCGCCTAGGATTGGGACGGAGACGCGTAGACCGGATTTGCCAAGCTGTGCATAGCTGACCTTTGTCGCTTCGATGGATTTTTGCAGTTCTGCTGGGACGTCTGCCATGATTTCTGTGGGAACGAAGAAGGCGTGGAAAGTGCGGATTAAGGTTCGAGGTGGAATTCGAGTAGTAAGATAGAAATCGAGGAGATTGAAACAGAAGTTCTGCAAGGCAAAAGGCGCATATATACTGTATGCTCCCCTCAGTACTTCCTTAAGGTTAAGCAAAGCCAACGGACTTTGCTTAAGCCCGTCCGATTGTTGACGTTGACGCAATGTGAATAAGGTAATATATTAGAAACCAACCCCGCATCTCCGTCTCGTCTTGCCCGCCTCGTCGGAAACATCTAATGACGATCTCGCGACGCGATAAGAACGCGTACACGGTACTTTATCGATGTCGCGTCATGGCTAAACGCTCACTCGTGCTTCGGAAGGATTAATGAAATCCTGTTGGTTAGATGGTATCTTCAGAGTTCCGGCTTTAACACTGACGAAGGGAGGCGGGGGAGATGGACTGCATGAAATCGCGCGTTGTGCAGGTGTCGAGAGCAAGGAGAGGAAGATCGAGAGCTCCGATGATCGGCAGTGGACATGAAGACCCGCCACGAGACGAAAGCAATGCAAAGGAAGTCCTTGATCGAATTTCAGTTTCTGATTTTCAGAGAAAGTGTCGCATTGAATCTCGATTCCTCACTTCCAGGTTGAGATCAACGGACATCTGACGATTTCGTCTTAAGAAATTTGCCAGGAATGCATCGCCAGTATGGTTTGACTGGCTATAAATGCCTTGTCGAGGGAGAAACTAGGCATGCTGATATAATCCAGAAAATGGGCAGAAGTATAACGACTTCGACTCTGCGTTGGAAGAAAACTTCACAAATCTAACTTGCCTCCAAAAGTCCCGGTGCCTTGTCCATCTTATGGGATCGTATGGGATAGGTCTTTGGGGAAAAAAAAATCTGGAAGATAGAGACATCTGGTATGATGTAGAATCTAGCAACCACTTTTTGAGAAGGAGACCAAGGCTATGGAGTACGCGGATGGCTTATATGCTGACCTTGGACGAGCATTGCCAGGTTTAAAGAGGTTTGAAGCAGCATTCTTTCAAGCCATGATAGGGATAGCCGGGACTCTTTGACTGCGGTTGAAGGAGGAAGGGTTTTTCCAGAGAAGGCACCGCTGCTTTCGCTTTTTGCTGAACAGAAAAGATGGCGAAGCATCGGACAGTCTCTGAGGGAGAGATGCTTGCAGGTGAGAGGTACCTCGTCTTAATAATAACTCGGGATTTCTGCAGGTGCTCTGGGACTTCCGATGCTCGGCATCAAATCCCGGCATGCGGCTCGGTCAAGAGGCACTTGAACATTATCTGGGAACACAACACCGTCCGAATTGTTTCTCAGCTGTCGTTATCTTTTCGTGTTTTGTTTATTTCGTAATACCGTTTCTTTACCACTGTCATTTGTGATGGCCCCGCGCCTACGCACCGCTGTAGAATATGCACTCATTTGCATTCCCGTCTACCTTTTTGTCCTTTCTCCCTTGTTAAAGACCATTGCTCCATCGCTCTTCAGCGAGCCTGCCTCCCTCAATTACCAATCCTTTGAATTGTCAGATTCCCTCGTCATACCCAGTAACAACCTGACCTGTCCGCCGCATAAGTTTAATGTCCGTATACTTAATCGCGCTCCTTTAATCCTATACATTGATGGCTTCCTGAGCGAGGCAGAGACAGCACATCTTGTCAATGAAGCGTAGGAAACCAGCTTCTTCCCTTTCTACAGGATCCCGTTAACATCTGGACAGTAATGCAAACTACAAACCCTCAACAATATTCACCGGCTCGGAGGAATCCTTCGACGCCACCGTGCGCAATTCGAGCAAAGCCCTCTTGCCTCGCGATACCACCGTCCAATGTATAGAATCCCGTGCCCGCGAATTTCAAGGCTGGAGATCAGATGTCTATATCGAGCGCCTGTGGGCACAGCGCTACGACGCGGGAGGGCATTACACCTACCATTTCGACTGGAGCGGAGATCTGGGACGCCGAGGAGGTAGAATAAGTACGTTCATGGTCTACCTCGACGATGACTGCACAGGAGGAGGCACGAAATTTCCACGTCTGCAGAAACCACCAGGAGACGTCTGGTGTAACGTCCTGGACTGTGAGGATCCAGAGGGCATAACGTTCAAGCCTGTCAAGGGAAATGCGGTATACTGGGAGAATTACAAGCCCGATGGGAAGGGTTTTGAGGAGACGTGGCATGCTGGCTTGCCTGTGAAGAGCGGGGTCAAGGTTGGGTTGAACATTTGGAGTTACCTCCTGCCTGGATATGCGGAGAGTTTGGAACGACAAGCGAATGCGCAAGAGCTTTGATAGACTTATTTCTAATGGCTCACATGATTCACATGACCACATTGCCCCGGGTCTGCTGCTTTGTTCTGGTTCACAGGACCAGATTTGACAGGTTAAGGTTCAGGTTTGCAGGCCGAACCATGAACCGTGGTAGAATGTCTGCTCTTCCGCATGACCTTGACTCTACCTCCGATCATTACGGCTATGCATCCAGCTCGAAGGCTGGTCGAAGGACAATCTGTCGCGAAGTGCGTCCAGAAGACAGGTGACAGGTGGACAAGTGCCCATCTTGTCTTTGAACTGCAATCCTTCCATTGTACTAACGTTACCATAATTCGATGACGTCGCCTTGATTTTGATGAAAGACCCAAAGGATCTCGACACGGCAGTCGAAAACCTTGAAGCAGATAAGTTCGATCTAAGAATCCAAGATATTATCTATTGCCAACATCAAATCGATCTCGGATTTGGTGCTCCTAAGGAAGACCCTGGTATGTTGACCCTCCATCTTCTCCTTCTCTTTCCCCCTTTCCCTTGGTAAAGGACCTTGCTTGGAGACGGTAGTGTGAGTTGCAAATACTAGGAGCACGAGAATGGAAAGCCACGGATCGAATCGGCCATCAGCACGAGCGACGTAGCACAAGTATTGAATGCAGCATAAGCAGTAACGTAGCACCAATGCCAGACTGTAATAGATTTTGTATCAGGAAAAGACATCCGAAGCGCCCTTCATAAGGAGGCAAAGAGCTTGGATTTCGAACAACTGGTTTAAAGTAGTCATCCGTGGAAGAGAGACTTTCAAAAGGCGCTCCTAGGTATGGACGGGCTCATCTCAGCACGCGCTGGAAAAAGCCGCTCACACGCTTACGCCCGGTCTTGTTGCTCCCGCAGTTTGCGTTAATTTCTTACTACGCTGCGGTGGAACCAGTCCTACTGAGCAGAGAAGCAAGCTTCAGAAGCTGATTTCGGGTCTTTGTCCACGGTCTCGCGCTTCGACCCTTTCTCCAAATATTTCCTCGAGACACAACAAAAGCCAAAGTACGGTATGAAGGACACTTTCGACAACTACTTCTTTACCTCCAACGCTTCCAGCTTCACCTGCCCTGGATTTCCCTGGACGTGCGAACCGTTGACATGTGCATGTGCAAGAGACTCGGATATTGGCAAACGGTACAGCTGCGACTTTGCTAATCAATGTACTAAGCCGCCTTGCTTTGCTAACGTGTGCTGGACTGGTTCAACGCCTTGCAAGACTGACGGCTCTACATTCAATTGCGGCGATGGGTCTAATTCCTGGTGCTGTTTAAATGAAAGGTTCGTGCTGTATATCTGTCCTTCGATACCGATGCAAGGCACTGATATTGCTTCCTCAGAGAAACGTGCACCGAAAACTTAGGACAAATCAATATGTGCTGGCATTCGGCACACGATACCCTTACGAATATCAGCGTCAAATCTTTGAATCTGTTATACTCATCCCTCTCCTCCGTCAAGCCGTCAGCTAGCTCCTTCACGTTCGATCCGCTTGTGTTGATTGCAGCCACGGCGACGACCTCGGCCCCATCTCGCTCCATACCTGGATCGTCTATAATCTCCGGAGTCAATTCTCTGACCTCGAGTACGACTTCCACATCCGCATCCGCCCTGGCGACATCGTCACCACCCTCTTCACTATCTGTGAGCACGATCGTGGGCGTGGTAATAGGGGCGCTTGCCGCATTCGCCCTTCTTGCTGGCGGATTCTACATGTTCGCAAGACACAAGAGGCGAAAGAACGCACCAGGCCAAGAGAGCACATACGAAGTTGACGCGAAGGAAAGACAAGAATTGGCTGGAGGAGAAAGGTTAGAATTGCCGGTATCGAAACCGGCTGCATCGGAAATGCAGGGGAACTTCTCAGATCGCATGGCGATACCTGAGACGGAGCCGTAAGAGCTGCCTGCATACTCTGAGGAAATCAATCGATAGGAAATTCACTAGAGAAAATGGCCAAACTGAGGCAGAATGTAAGATTCCATGCAGCCCAGACAGATAGTGTCACGTGATCTTCATCATGATTTCGAATTCAGCACCCAACGCGTTTGTCAGTGCCATAAGCATGATGCAGTACCAGTATATCTACAGTATCTCGTCCCTCTTTGATGTCACAGCCTGATTTTGTAGTGTCACCGCCGTCGTGGTGATAGTGCTGGAGTTGGAAGTCGTCGGAACGAAACGCGAACGAGGAGCGGCTACAGGACTAGAACGCGCGGCCCGTTAGCAATGCGAGTACGAACTGCAGGGTGAATATCATCTTCAACGTCGTGGGTATCCCTTTCACTCACGCCGTCACTGTGGTCGTGGTGTTGGATTGGAAATAGGCGGACATCGAATGTAGGCGATCGGCAGCGATGATGATTGCGAGCGCGGAAGGCTTTGGGTGGTCTTAGGATTCGAGAAGCGGCGTTCGATAGGCGTATATCGTCCTATTATGTATTGTGTCGTTGGGATGGTGGTAAGTAGTAGAGTATGGGTTTGGTGGTCCACCAAAACGTGGAAAATGTGGCACTGTCAGTCCGCAGGCGTAAATCTGAGCAGACGTATGAAGAACATCTCGTACAGAGCCAGCAGAAAATCCTCTATTCTTCGATTTATAAGTTAAAGAAATTAGCGCTATGAATGATTCATGAAGGGTTACTCCAGCATTTGTTGATGCAAAGATGGTGACTATCGTGAACTTCATCATGTCCATTTCCCGTTGTATGATATGATGCATCAGGCTGAAGTGCAAATCGCGTTACAAAAAGCCAACCAACGAACTCCAATGCCCAATGCAATCTCTCGACGCCAAATTTCCCAGGGTATCCAACATAATTCAGACAGTTTCATGATACGTCGTAGCCTCCAAACACGAGATGAGATCAGATCGTCTTCATCTTCTGCCGTCCGGCAAGTTGTGATTTTGCACTATCACGAAGTTCGTCGAGTTCTCGATTCATATTGATGGAATTTTCTGAATAGCAGTAGTCGAAGTCTCCGGCAGAAGATGGGAATAACAGATCGATGTCGTCCAGCAGACGACTTTTTGGTGATTTGAGCGTGTGATCGTCCGAGCTTCCGCCGAGGCTGAGGCGAGTTGATGTGATTGGATCCTCATCTTGAAGATAACGTGACATGGAGGATTCTATCGACGATCAGAAGGAATTTCTTTGGAACAACACTTTCAGATGGACGAACCAGAGGGTATTTGTGCAAGGTTTTGCGCGAAAGCATCTGTATTTGTGTTTGACGTGTTTGAAACTGGTCTTGGACTGTTGGGTCGTTGGAAAGACATGCCAGGCAGATAAATATTGAAGGCAGATGAGATTTTGGTAGCGAAGAGCGAGCGCTCATCGCTGTCTTTTTAAAGACATTGAGGGCTGTACAGCTGCCCGACAGCAGCGCTCTTCGCGCTGTCCTCACTGAGGCCGGCCTCAGCCAAGAGCCAGAGACGTAATGCCCAGATCGATAGCTCGTCTTTCGTGGCCAATGGTAGGCAAAATTCGGAGAAGTCGGCATGGGGAGCCAGCTGAGAGATGGGGTCCTTTGGGCTCTGATTTGCTGCGCACTTCGCGTTGCTCTTCGATGGCCCACGCAGCAGGTGGGCACTGCTGTCGTCTAAGCCCAATCCTCCCATCTCGCTAGACTTTCGGGCAAGGAGATTGGGCATTTTGCATTGAAATCCAATGCTGTGCTGAAGGATGAGATGAAATTGAAAAGCGAACGCAAGTAGCAAGAGCAATCTCTCTATCTTTGAGAATGGCAGACCCTAAGCTTCGAGACAAGAACGACATTAGGGGCGGTATGCCCACAGCATGGAGGTGAGAGGAGCGCGAAGATGATTCCACCTGCAGGTTCACAGCCACATATTGTTAGGAGGCAGTGCACGCTAGGCCGGCAACATGCAAGATCCACGCTCTTACGAAGGTACCAGCAAACCGCAGTCGTGCGGCTCTTCTCATCAACCAACCCATCAACTATGACAACGACGCGTGATGGCAGTCACGACACCGCGTTGCCCACACTCATCCTAAATCGTAGCCGGCCTGCCGACGCGCCGCAACCGAAGTGCTTCTACTGCATACAGGATAGGCAGAAGGTGAGACGAAAACTTACCCGAATTATCATCTGCAACACAAGATCAATAGCGGTGAATTTCTGGTGACGTTCGGGAAGTATTCTCGCCAGAAATTTTTCGATATTGATGCCAAGTCTGTGAGGTTTAGTTGGAATGAAAACATCGTGATATTCGCACTCAGGGACACTAATTGATCGTTTCAGTGTGACTGGGAAGGTGGTCGGAGATGCAGTCGCTGCGAACGCCTCAACTACCCGTGTGCCATCGACAATGTGCCAGCAGCAGTAGAAAATCCTCGGCGGACTCTTCGGTTTGAGAAATGTTCTTTTTGTCGCTCGGCAAGGCAGAAGGTACGCATGTTTATGTCCGAATATAACATTCGTAACTTGGGATCGATAATGATAAATGTCTGGCGGCGCTGGGGAATCATCTTGCCATAAATTTGTCAATATCAATCTTAAGTTGCGGATGGAAAATCGTTTAAGATTTATGTCACCTTCTGACAGATTCCTTCGATAGTGTCTTCCAGTTGACCGTATATGGCCTGCACGATGCGATCGATG
Source organism: Venturia asperata (assembly GCA_003689335.1). NCBI lineage: Eukaryota > Fungi > Ascomycota > Dothideomycetes > Venturiales > Venturiaceae > Venturia > Venturia asperata. The sequence goes on from QWWL01000020.1 coordinate 112,502, forward strand.
CGTTGCCAGAGGACTTGAGTGCTCCGAGCCTCAGACAAAGAATGCAGAAAAGCATACAGAACCTCGAAAGCGACCTGCGAATGGTTTCGTATCGCCCCATCGCCCGGCTTCTCCTTCAAGTGTGCAACAAGAGCCTCTTCAAAAACGGCAGAGGGTTCAACCACCGCCACTTCGACGCGACACCTCTCAGTTAGAGTTTGGATATGTTCCTCTCGACAAAGGTGAATTCCGCCTGCTCGAATTGAAGAATGGATCTCGAGGTGATCCTCTTGTTTGCGAATTGCAAAAATGGGACGGTATCACGAAATACGAAGCTGTCTCATACCTGCGATCGACCAAACCAGGTCTCGACCTTACACTCGGGAGAAAGCTGTTGTCAAAGGTCGTAATGCCTAATTTGCACGCAGCGCTAAAACATTTGCGGTTGCCCAACCGCTCAAGATTCCTTTGGGTCAATGCCATATGTATAGACCATGGAAACACTGACGAGCGAAGCCACCATGTACACCTAATGCACAGGATCTTCAACCAGGCCTCTCAAGTCTGTCTCTGGCTAGGAGATGTGAATGGATCAACCGACGGCGATACTCGAATTGCATTCCACTTCGCAAAGCAACTCCTTGCTCCCAATTTTTTCGATGCGGCAGCCAACAACGTGAGGGCTGCAAGACAATGGAAAGCGCTTTTAGACCTGATCATGCACCCATTGTTCGAGCGGCGCTGGGTTGCGCAAGAGGTGGCAGTGGCAGGTCAAGCGACACTGCATTATGGTGAAGATATGATGAACTGGTCAGATTTTGCGGACGTTGTCACCATGTTCGAGCACGCTGAAAAACAGAATCAGGCCATCTCACGCCTTTTTAAAAGATCGCCAGATTTCAATCAATATCCAGATCTGATAGGAGATGTGCAGGCTTTAGGCGCTTCACGCTTCATAAATTTGACCAGTAACATATTCAAGCCGTCAAGATATGTCTCGGAAGCTAGCGATTCTGCGAAAAGTCTTCTCAGCCTGGAGGATCTTGTTTTTCAGCTTGCTTCCTTCAAGGGAGCAGATCCGCACGATGTTATATACGCATGTGTTCCGCTATCGCAAGAGTCTCACGGCATCGGTTCTGCTTTATCTGAACAACCTCGTGTAATTCGAAAAGCCGCAGACAAATTCCTAGGATTGCTCCGTCGAAAAGTGCGCTGGGACGAGAAGCCGACCCCATTGAGACCTGGTCAGGTACGATCTGTTACAGATGCTACTACATCTCTGCTCCGCCGTGAACGCTCAGATTACGATGCCAAAAGGGAGATCGACACTTTCGTAAGTCGAGGCCAACAAGGGCGATGCGATCAAGATTGCGATGGTAAACGAGATGCCAAGTGCGAAGGGCGATGTGATGCAAGATGTCATCGACAGTGTGGCCAAAAGTGCGGCAGAAGAGATGACAGCTCTAGTGTGGCCAGCGTCCAGGAGCTTGGATTCAGCACTTCGAACATCAATGGCTCGAGTGACCGAGAATGTGATGGGAGGTGCCACCGGAAATGCTATCGAATGCCGTATAACGCCAATTACGACCTACCAGTCCTTTGTACATACAAAGAGTTCATTGCTCACGTGATCAGAACAGGGAAGTCTGTGGACATATTATGCCGGCCATGGGCACCGCCCACACAGGTGTTGAATGATTACATCGACGGTGGAGTGCCATCGTGGATATCGACTTTAGATCGAGCAGCATTTGGAAAGTCGCCTCGCTCCTTCACAAGCTATGTGCGGATCAATGCAGATCCACTTATTGGGCTTCCTGGCAAAGCTTCTTACAAGGCTTCTCTCAATCTGCCGGCATGCTGGGACTTTCCTGCTCTGCTCAATCATAGCCGAATTCTGCACGTTGATGGTTTCGTTCTCACAACAATTTCGGATAAGAGAACCGAGGCCCTAGGAGGCAACATCCCATTCAAATGGCTACAGTTTGCGGGTTGGGAACGCCGCGATGAAGATCTGAACATGGAAAAGGAATCAGAACAAGATGTAGACCAGGGCACGAACAGTGACGATCTACCCCCAGAGTCGCTATGGCGCACGCTTGTCGCTGATCGTGGGCCCAATGGCGGCCATGCACCGCCCTTTTACAGACGCGCATGTCAATTCGCGTTCAAGCACATTGGCGTGGCTTCAGCCATCAACACGGAGCAACTCCTCGAAAGCACATCACTTCCCATGGTGAAGGAATTCTTACAACGCGTTCAAGAGGTCGTGTGGAACAGGCAGTTGATAAAAACCAAGCGCGGTTACTTGGGATTGGCACCCGACACAGCAGATAAAGGCGATATGGTCTGTATTCTTTATGGTTGCAGTGTCCCCGTTGTCATACGCGAAGCAGAGAATGGCAACCACGAGCTCGTCGGAGAGTGTTATATCGACGGCATGATGGATGGCGCTGCGTTGGCTGTGCAGACGTCACAGAGGATTCCCAAGAAGACTTTCAAGCTGCAATGAGACTGTCTTTTCTCACGTCGTACTTTTATGCGACACTGATGCCACTGGGGAAGAGGCAATAGCACCCCCATTCTCCAAAGCACTCTATTGTCCCTGGCTAGGAGCCGAGATGTACGACTCCGCTGCAACCATCAAGGCACAATCCGAAGCGAAAAGAGGCTACGAGCATGGCAACCGGTCTGTTTCATCTGGTTTTCGAAGCTCCGATAGCTCGCGTTGTTGAGAATTTGCAATTGGAGAGTTCCCGGAGTGCACCGGGGCGCTGAAGTGGTTTCGCTTTACCACACCGCAGACCCCCTAAGAAGTTGCAGAAACCTCTTTCTCCTTTGGCACAGCATCGTAAAGGTCATGAAGGGTCGGTTTTTTTGAAAGGACTTTGATAACAGGGATAAACATTTGGACGAGGCGGATGACGGACCATCAGATTGTGGGTGCTGGGAAGCCCGATGAAGGCGAAAGAGATGTCATTTCGGATGATTCGATGTAGGAAATTGACTTTTTGTTCTTGGAGATGAGGGAGAAGATAAGGATGCAGCTCGAATCAGACTGATGCCGGAACTGCCAGAACAGTGACTCTGGAGCAATCTAGGCTGGGATTTTTGAAAGTTGGATCATTCCTCTGAGCTTCGGACCAAATACCAGTGGTTTGATCGCTCCTTTCTGTCCAATTTACAAATCTACCAATTTTCATAACTCCCCATAAGCTCCAGAAACATATACTTTCTCCCTCTTCTCAAGCTCGAATCCGCCTCGGCCTCTTTCACCCTCCGCTCCCATTTTTATCTGTAGTTCCAAAGGCAGGACCATGGGCCGTTTGAAGTTCACTTCCAAGAACCAAGGTTTCTCCGTCTGCCAGAACAGACTTCCGCCGATATCTCGCTGTTTTTCAACGACAAGCGCTGCGGCATGATTGCCATGTGCAATCTTCCCCGGAAACCCGAACAACCTCGCTGCTAACGAACTCATATGGATCGGATTTTCATCTTTGCACACCCTGGCCCATTCCCTCGGCGCCGTCGCAGAGAGTCCGAGTTCACCAACGACTTTCATCTCCACAGATCTGATTATCGATTCCTCAATAGATCCCGAAGCGTCTTCTTTCCACAAAGGCTTCCTAGATCTCGGCAAACTAACCAAAATCCCAATGATTTGCCGAAAGATGATTTTCCTCTCCGCCTTCCCGAACCTCACCATCATCGCCTCCACTTCGACGACAATCTCAAACTCCATTCCCCGCTTCACTCGCCTGCCCGACGACTCATCACCACCCAGGTACGCAGTCACACTGGCGTCTTTGAGAGAAGTGACGGAACGGCAAGCCAGCGGATCCAAGAACTCGAAGCGATTCTTCGTGTTGACGGCGCCGAAGGGGAACATCGGACAATGGCGATTCGACAACATGATCAGCAGGAGTGGCGTCGTCACCGCTGGAAGGAAGAGTGGTGAATTTCCCTTGTTTCCATCTTTGCGGTTTTCTCGAGTCTGTGTTGTTTGATGGACTGCGAGGGCGAAGTTTTCGAGGTCGGTTTTGGTGACGTAGAGGGGGGCTGAGAGGGTGAGTTTGGGTAGGGCGAATCCGCTACCGTCTTTTGAGATTTTGCATGGTGGGTGGAGACCAAGGAGTTTGGTGATGTATTTGTAGATTACCAAGACCACGAGCGTGGTTATGTCGAGGGCGGAGAGGCGTGTTGGTGTGAAGGATAGGCGGGCATTCGTTTGCCCGGTCGCGTGGATAATGTTGATGGTATGATGGGGAGGTATGGTTATGAAACTGTAGACCGAGATAATCGCGATAGCGAATAGAATGAGCATCAATATCATGTTCTGAGTTGATGTTCGGGTGTTTGTGAAGATGTTGGCAGGTTCCTTCGATACGATCTGCACTTTACCTGATGCGTGAAGCCGAGGTTCTTTGTGGTCTCGTTGAAGATTACAGATGTCACATTGTTTCCATCAAGATAATTGGAATCTAAACATCGCTATGTGATCTTACAGCTGCTAGAGCGATCATGGTTCGGAGAGTACGTTGAGACCGCCTGAGTTGTATGAAGTAGCTGATGACCCGGCTGCGCATTACTCAGCCTGGCCGCCTGGGAGGTCAAGAGACCCACGAACATTTGCCCCTTTTTCCCATCAACCGTCAAATTGTTATCACAAAACTACATGATTACAGACACCCCTGAGTCCAGTAGGTTCTGGCTGTCTGACCGTCTCTCCTCCCTTTCCAGATTCTTCCGCAGTCTTATGCTCTTCGGTGCAAACTCGAGTCCTTGCGACGGATCCCGTAACAAAGCAATGGAACGTAAGTTCTACGGTAGTACTACTAGGAAAGTAGGCAAGCAACCCTCCGCTGGTCACCATCACGACACGAGTAAGACGCGCGGAAAATCGACCCTCTCCTTAGTTTCCCTCTTTCCTCCAATTCACATCGCTACAACGCAGAACATCAGTTAGAATCTGGTTGATTTGCGTTTGTGCGGCCAGATGTTCAGCAGAGCACGCAGTGGGCTAGTGGGATTATCGAGAAAGCAGCTGATGGCGGTAGCAGCGGCTATGGTGTAATAAGACTCGTCAAACATGACGGAAGCTGCATGACCATGCTACGGAAACTCTCTTTCCCGTTCCTCACCGTGAGGAAAGGCCTTGAGATCTTTACACGGTACGGAGTTCGCTAGTCCTACGCGCTCCCCTCTGAAAGTCCGTATTCAGCACTCTTCTTTCCCACATCAAGATACCCCCTTTCTAAGTCCTTCTCAGCAAAGTATATCAACCTTCTCGATATCGCGCACAGTATCAAAGCAACCTCATCCACCGTGTCACGAGGCACCTCGTCAGGTTGGGACCGATACTCGTCCAAAACATCGATTTCTGGCTCGGCGCGGAACCTTGTTGACGAGGAGATGAAGGAATTCTCGTTTCAAGGCGGCGCAGACGTAGTTCAAGATTTACCGTGTACACAGTACCTTTTGGTTACACTGTCATTTCGGAAAATTTAAACCTACAAAGGAGCATTGTCGCAATAAGAGGGGAATTATGCGTGGGTCGGGTTGGGCACAGGACATTTGTTCGACGCAATTGCAGGAGAGGATGATGGCATGTGGTGACAAAATGTGTTTAGAACGAGGGCTCTGCCCAGTCCTCGGTTTTTTCACCGCGATTGCCCTCATCCTCATCCAAAGTGTGACATCTCGAATGCGGTGCCCCAAGCCGGACTTTCTTTTAACCGCGGAACAGCAGTTAACAAAGCCGGGAATCGAAGTTTCTAGGAATAGATTCTCTGGTCAGAAGTCTCCAAGTGTTTGAAACGGTGGACCTGCATGTTTGGGACTGTAAGGCCGGCATGTGTCAGGGCAGGATTGAGAAGAGCCTTATGGACTTGATTTCACGTTTCTCCAACATCTGCTTACTAAGGTCATTCGATGGGTTCGTCGCAGGTACACAACTTTTTTCGTATTCATACCCAATGATATTCCCCCTCAACAGAACTCAATCCCCAGGATCGTCTCGATCGCTATCCCCCAAGCATCTTTGATTGCTGTCTTCTGACGGTACTGTGTAGATCGGCCGAGATCATCATCTCTCCACGATATGTCGAATTCATCCTTGTCATTTGTGAACCCGCATCCTCATCAACGAATCATTCAGCATCCTCATGGTTGTCGGGAGCGTTGTGCGGAGCAACCTGATTTCCAAGATCGCACCACATTACACATGGCGTCGATCCAGAACTCCACCGTCTTCCATGGGAGCATGGGGCTCCGTATGCTTGTTGCCGATGGAAGCTTTCGTGAAAGGGTGTGGATCATCAATTATCCTCTCGACGACTCTGCAGAATGATACGTTGAGTTGAAGGGAATGCCAGAAGAGGCTTAGCCAGGAACATGGTTTGGCTGCTAGGTAAAACTGCTTTCAATGTAAAAGGGTCGTGCTGAACATTGTCCAGCCTCCTACGCCATCAACCATTTCACGTGGAATGTTTCGAGTGCGAAGTACTTGTTGAGAAGATAATTTTGTAGTGGTAGTGGCGTGTCTGCGTGAGCCTTGGCGATCAGATTTGCGGACATCCGGGAACCGAGCGAGATGTTCGGATTGAACAGAGGGGAATTGTATCGCTGAAAAATGATCGAGCTTTCCGCGGATGCGAATCTAGCTGCCGTTGACATCCGACCGGACGCAGCCGAACCAAATGGTTTGCTGTCGCAGGCAAGACCAACTGCAGGGCACACGTTGTCGTGTTGTTGCTTGTCACTGCGCCGAATTAATGAAGTATCGACCGCGGATTTGCCATGTGCTAAAAATATCAAGGTTCGTCGCATGCGGCAGGGCATCTTGCCCTTGCACATGCGAAGGTCCATCGCAACACTCCCTCTTTTAATCGATGAGATTCACAGGCGCGTGAAAGTCACGGGGATAACAGACCAATGAGAGGACCGAGAATCGTTAATCTTGCCTCTTTGGGTAGAGTCTGGGATTCCTGGCTAGCTCTCTGGTTTGCCACGTGAGAAGGGAGCAGACCCTCACGTCCCAGCTTTTGACGATGGTCAGCCAACACTCAAGGCTTCCTTGTTTTTTCTTACTCCATTAATGTGAATTGATCAATCGGCTGTCGCTCGATCTCCTCAATTTTTCCGGATTCTATTGACTGACGTGATAGTTCTCACAACTCTTGAAGAGAGCTAGTGTTTATTTTCCGTAGATCGTTGTTTGCCTGGCTTGTGCTTGTACCGTGCCTTGCTTTACGTTGGATCTTCACAGTACTCGTTGAAACTGGCGGTTGATTGAGCAATATGTGAGATCTGCGCGTTCATCAGCCTCTGTGTACATATAAATCTACCTTCTTGAACCTCTCTCGTAACTCTCAACTCATCAGCCGCACAGATTTTCCAACTACAATCATCCTACCATTCCTTCGTAGAATACCCTCATTCAAATCTCAACAAGATGCGCTTCGCTTACTTCGTCTTGCCCTCGTTGGCCTTGGCTCTGCCAGTTGTCAACGAAATGGCCGGCCAACCCAACTTCTTCAACGACTTGAACAAGCTCGGCGGACAGGCCACCAAGGACCTCCAGAAAGGAGCGCAACAGTACCAGAAGGGAGCAACCCAACTCGGTAACCAAGGAGTTAAGGAATTCCAGAAGGGAGCGAAAGGTTTGGAGAAGGGATACGCTCAGGGAGCGAAAAATTTGGAGAAGGGTTACACCCAAGCATTGAAAGGTTTCAAAATCCCAGGAATCAAGACCGTGGACAACGCCGGTATGGATCCCTATCAGACATGTTGGTTATGTTCGTTTGCTAACAAAGAACCTCCAGAAGACGTCGAGCAGGAATAGATAAAACACATCTACCCTGATTCCAATTCAGAGTCTGCGTGAGCCATTGAGAGGCACTGACCTGATGCGCCGATACAATTATTGTTCAGTGGAATTAATGAGCGAGTTTCTGGAAACGGATTTGATTCTGCTAGGCCCAAGCTTGGAATGGGATTGTTGATGAGGGGTATATTAGGACGTTGATGGGAAGTGTGGCGAGTTCATACAAGCCTCAATTCCCAGAGAGCAAAGCAATTCAACATGCCAATAGATTTTCAAACCTCTTATCCTCCACCAACTTTTTGACCCATCTAGGATTGGATAGGAGGCAGCGCCATATTCATCTAGATAGTGAACTTGATCGAAAATACTTGAAGTGCGATTTCCTTAAAAGATGTCAGAACAAGACTGCAAGTGTTGTCAGCAATCTGTCACAGCAGATTAAGCAGAAAATCGAACTCAGCGATGCGCTGATCATTTTGCATAATATCTCAAGACCAGTATCGAGCAAGCGCTGGTCTTTTCACTTCTTCAAAAGCGCCATGGGTTCATGATCTTGGCGTCTTTAAATAGGTTCAAATCTTTCTGGGTGGTGCCAAGAGATGCCTTTCTCTGGTGGCAATAAGATTGTTTTATGCTGGCTGAAGAAGACGGCGAGACAGGCGAGTTCTGACGCTTTGGCAGAGAGGGTATGCATCGCTAGTGGTTTGTAACCGCGTCAGCTGCTCGCTGGATCAGGGGCAGCGTTGGAACGGGCAGACTCAGCTAGTTGGAGGATGCGCGCTATAAATATAGGCGCCGGCCGTTTCACCGCAACGTCTCCTGTCATTTCGTCTCTTTTCAAGTGCAATTTGCCGGATGTGATCTTGTCTGAGTGTTGTGAATAAAGCTCCATGTCTATCTCCAATGGAGGATGTTATTGTTGATGAGCTGGTGGAGAAGACAGTTGACAGACTTCGAATTTGAAATTTGATCAGAGGACATTCTGAGATACTCGCACACGTGACGTATTCTACTGTTTAGTATCTGGGCACCCTCTGCCGACACCAACACCAGGATCAGTTTCACCTCAATTCAATTCTTATACCTTCCGATTGACCTTGCTAACATAGGATCGTCGCGTATTAGGAGGACGATATGTGTATCGGGATTCCCTTAGCGACAAGCCACGACTTGCCATCTCTGTATCACTCACTTGGCCAACCATAAGCCACGACCCGCCCGCCCATTGGAGCACGACTATCGAGAGCATCCCGACCTACGGGACAACAACGGAGACTGGGCTGGACATTGATACAGGGGATATTCCTGCAGTTGGATCCTATTTTTGATGGTGGATATGCGCAAGCATGGGCGATACGGCGTTGCCGAATCATGAAAGAACTATCCATTTGCGATGACCGTGGAATGTCCTGAGCATTTACTGATTAACCCCTTTCTCACTTCTTCACTTCGGCACTGCACGCTCGCATCCCCTTTGGCAGTCGACGCTCGCTTCCCCTTTACTAGATGCCGCATGCGCGTGCGTATGCGACATGAGGCTCCTCACTAGCGGACGCCTCATATTCTCCGTCCAGTCCGTCTCCACCCTCCTGGTACCTCCTAAGGCTTAGGTCGCGTCGACTCGCGTGACCTGTTTCACTCCGGCCCGATCAGAGACAATCACCCCCAAAGCTTCGACTTAGCTTCGACTTCGCTTCTCCACTACAGCACTACAGCACTGCACATCGAACACATTATCCACCATCAGCCTTACAATCCCAGAGATGCATCAGAGGACACGGACAGTCGTCCCTCTTCCCTCACCAACTCTTCACAAGCTCCAGTTTGACGACGTCGACGACCTGGCCGACTCGCTGCTGTTGGTCCATAGAACTAGAAGTCTCCTGAAATCCTGTCCCTCACTCAGACCTAGAACCTGTCTCGCCAAGGTTGTCGACGCCACGGCTGAGAGAAAGTGATTTATGGAGTGCAAGACAAGCCCGGGCTGACTGTTGCTTTTCGCAGCCTAGGTATCAATCACGCTAAATCTACTTGTCCGATATAACCTCCCGCTGTTTTCGCCCGACCGCTGATGTCGAGGCACGACAGAGGGGCTGGATTGTAGGACTAGCCATCTAGACGCGCTTTAGCACACGCTTAGCTGCAAGATTCCATGCGAGCATGGTCTATCCGGACTGTTGACAGACAGCCACCGTGCGACCTCAAGGCGCGCCGTTACTAGGATTGCCGATCGATTTGTCGAATCGCGTGCCCTCGCATGCTGTGATGGACATTTTATGAACAAGCAGCGTTCCCTCTTCCATTCCCTCATTGTTCTTGACAACGACGCTCTTTCATTCGAGATGCATCTCTCACCCAAGTCTTTCGTTTCTGCTCTCCTCAGTCTGTCGCTATTTCCCTCTCTTTCCTTGGCTCAGCAGTATGCCGGTGATAAGATAAACAACACCCTTCAGGCCGTGGCGGGCTCAGAACTTGCCTTCTTCAAGATTCACGACTCCAAGAACCAGACTGCAACCTTGCTCAATTATTATTCTTTGGCATCGAATGGATCCCGAATTGATCCTGCCAACGCCAAACGCGCCGTCATCATCATACATGGTCTCCTTCGCGATCCCTATCTGTACATCAACAATGTCATGAAAGCTCTTGCCATGGTCCCCGATCCGGCCATTAACAAGGACAATGTATATTCTACAATGCTAACCAATTGATGTTGTGCTTGCCGCTCACTTCGTATAGGTAGCCATGATCGCACCTTACTTTACCAATGGCGACGACAAGGGAGTCGCATATCCTTGGACAACAGGCCTCAAGCCTGGGAGGGGCTCAACCTCTAATGCTCTTGTGTGGTCCGGCTCCCAATGGGCCTCCGGTGCAGACAATCAGTATCCTGCATACCCGACAAACATCACCACTATATCGTCCTACGATGTCCTAGACCAACTCATCCAGTATTTCGACGATGCCACCCTTTTCCCCAACATGAATCAAATTGTCATCGCTGGACACTCTCTTGGAGCCCAAACAGTGCAGCGATACGGTGAGTTGCATATGACAGTTTCCCCGGCAAAAGCAGTTCACTGACAAAGCATTAGCTGCCGTCGGCAATGTGCTCAAGACCCGATCTGCAGTGACATACTGGTGTGGAAATCCTGATAGCTATGCTTGGTTCTCCACGGATAAACCGCTGGGTACCTCGAATTGCTCCACATACGATGACTGGCGTTTCGGTTTCAGCAACTACAACATCAGGTATGGAACTAGTCTGGTAGCCCAAGGCCGAGCCGCTGTACTGGCCAGAATCAACTCCCGTAGGATCACCTATGGTCGCGGTACCTTGGATTTTGGGGACGATTCCACCAACTGTGCTCCCAGCACAACAGGTCTTAATCGTGGCGAGCGTTTCTTCAATCTGATCAAGCAGTTTCCCATCTCTTGTACCAACCCAACCGTTCCCGGAGGGTCTTGCGCAACGGTCGACTATGTCAAAATCGCCCATGATGCCGGCGGTATGATGTCTTCCCCGGCAGGGCTTGCACGTCTCTTCCAGGACAATTTCAACGGCAATGGCTCGTTTGCTTACAATTTTGGCTATCCCAGGCTACAAGCTGGTGACGACCAATACCCGAATCCTGTCCTCGCTCCAGCAGCCAAAAATTGGACAACCATTGTCTATCCAAGCAACATGACTTATCAAGGTTGCTACACAAATAGCACCCTCACCACTCTTTCGTACACTGCATACCGAGGCAACACCAATACAACAGTTGGAGGGTGCACAAGCCTTTGCTTGGGAGCGGGATATAGTACTGCAGGGTTGGCTTGGGGTGAGTATCCTGGGCCTCTACGCTTTCTATAATGGCAACACTAACACGCATCAGGGTATGATTGCTACTGCGGCAATTCAGTCTCCCCCGCGACTATCAAGACCGCCGATGGCGCCTGCACAAACCCATGCAGCGGTAGTACCGACGATTTCTGCGGCGGTCAAGACGTCCTCGCCATCTACAACACCACAACCATACCACCCACGAGCAAAGGGGCAAACGTCACCTGCACCAACAACGCCTCCAATGGCACAATATACCAAGCTGCCAATGGGGGTACCTACCAAATCCTCTGCTCGCAGGACTCGTACGGCGGCGACATTTCCGGCGCCGCATCTCCCAGTCTCGCCGCCTGCATCGACACCTGCGACAAGACCACCGACTGCGTCGACGTCAGCTACACCGGCGGCTCATGCTGGTTGAAACGCCAACTCTCCGGCCTCTACAGCAACACCGCCGTCGCCTCCGCCCAAAAGGTGTCTCTCTCGTGCACGAATGGCGCGGGCAACGGCACCGTCGTCACCGCTTCCAACGGGGGTACTTACACAATCCTCTGCTCGCAGGACTCGTACGGCGGCGACATCTCCGGCGCCGCATCTCCTTCCCTTGCCGCTTGCCTGGATACTTGCGATCAGACAAGCGGGTGCATAGACGTCAGTTACACGGGTGGGAACTGCTGGCTCAAATCCTCCATATCGGGGTACTACACCAACGCCAACGTCATCTCCGGCAAGAAATCGATTGCCGCCACCCCGACCCCGTCGCCGGCGGCGAATACGACGGCTCTGTCCTGCACGAATAATGCTTCCAATGGGACGACGTACAAAGCTGCTAATGGTGGCTCCTACGTTATCCGCTGTCAAACGGATCATTACGGTGGCGATATCGGTTCGCGCACTACGACCTCGTTATCGGAGTGTGTCGACGCTTGTGACGCTACCAGTGGCTGTGTTGATATTTCGTATATGAGCGGATCTCCGAATTGCTGGTTGAAGGGATCGCCGTTGGCGGCGGCGTATGCCAATGCCAATGTTTCCACTGCGGAGAAGGTCGTTACCTGATGAATTTTTTCTTTGTGTTCTTCTTTTGGGAGAGCGGTTTAGCGTTAATGGTTTTTTTTGGCGAAGGGAAAGGAGATCGCTTCGAGCGTGTGACGGACTCAAAAATTATACTGGTTTATTTTCAGGCGGTTTTGTGAAGCGCACCTTTACTCTCAATAAAGATTCCCCCGCTTGAAGCGTTCGCGGCTAGATTATGTGGTGAGGTTTTGGTGGTGAATAGCCGTGATATGGAGATGCTAGAAATTGCCCTTTCGAACGGGCGAGTGAAAATCTGAAGTACTCTGTGCGGCATTGACGTAGGAAACAATGTCCCAACGCCGTGCTGACCTCAAAAACCCATTCAAGCACATCTGAACCGTCCACTTCTCCCCCCTTCCTAGCCTCACCACCGCAAAACCCAACAGCGGTATCCAAGACCACGATTTCCTCGTGTTCCTCTAGCTCAGACGCAGGTCCATGTAGCCACCCGTTTCATCTCATCCGGCCAGCATAATTCGCTTGCTGCTTCTGTTTTGGATTTCTCGGTATGCGATGGCTGATAATGCGGTGGCGAGGTGTGGACTATTTTTAGCTTAGCAAAAACAGACCGTTGTGTGTTTGTGATGATGGATGGGATATTGGAGGAGCGGGGGTGGTGTGGTACAGCGGTGTGTGTGTGTGTGGATGGAGCATGGGATAAAGAAGGAGGGATTGTTGATGTGGAGGTATGGGCGCGTCGGGATTAAGTCCTGGTTCCTGGGGGACTTGGATTGGATTGGATTGACCTATCAAGGATATAATTGGTACTGTGGATGATACTGTGGATATATTTCTGTATGATATTGTTCGGGGAAAGACCTTGTTGCTCTCCCGCCTCTGATAATCCAATCACTACTTGGGTAACACCACTCCTTCCCGTCAAAAATTACGTTTCTGTCTCTGGGGTTGAGAATCGCGTGGACGCACGCGACGCCACGAAAAAATAAACGTGGATGGGCTGCATTCAATCCCCGCGTCGCATTTTCCCGTTCCTGTCAATGGAATAGGCGTTTTCCCCTGTTGTGCTACAGACCAATTATTTGACGACTGGGGACATTGGTTTTGTCTCGAAGGGGGGGGGGGATATCTTTGTTAAGATAACGGCAGAATTAATGATCACGTCCTGTATAGGTGATAGGGAATTAGAGACTGCGGCTTTGAGCGAGGGTATTCTGTGTCTGGGACCTTCTCGTCGCTATTTTCTTGCGAGAAAGCGTGTATCGGGTCGTCGTCGCTTTTCATTTCTTACCTGCTCGCCTGCTTATTTTCATGACCGGAGAAGGTATCGTGGTGGCACGCGCTGGCACGATTTACCTGCTGTGTCTGCCTGCACCTCGTGTTTCACAAACGGGGCCGGTGATTTGGAAGGGTTTGCCGTGGCTCCTGTCTTTGTGGAGGATTCTGCGGGGATTGAGTCGGGAGCCTGTGGCTTGTGAGAGGAAAGGGCAGGAAGCGATTCTGCTACCGATGTTCCTGGTCAAATTAGGTGGAGGTAACTCGTGGCTTTGGACTGGAGTTGGGGTTCATCTTTGGTCTGGACCGCGTAAGAAGGAAAGATTGATGGTTGCGATTACGCGACTCGTCTATCTGAGGTATTCAACAGAACGGCAGAGGTAGTGTTCATACCGGTGCCCGAAATCAAACGAATGATGATATAGTAACTACTTCATCCCAACCAGACAAATCTATAATGAACTCCATGGCCATGATTTTTTTAAGCGATTTTCTAAGCGATCGCCTCTAAGCGAATGCTTCTTCCAATGAGCGGTAGACCAAACATCAGCGCGCCCGTCTCAGCCAAGAAACCTAGCATGACTAGAGCAAGATCAGTAACAAGGAAACACCCGAATACCAAGTACTTGAGAACTCACGCTCTTCGCCGGCGGAGGGCAGCCGCCTTGGGCCTTCTTGTAGCACGCTACAGCGGCCGCATTTTTGCATTGGCAAACCTGTGTCGGGTCAGAGGATTTCTCGGTATCTATGGAGGACATAGGCTTACGGCTGAGGCACTCATCAGTGCCGAAGGGCAGTTCACTGGAGGGCAGTCGCATGCTTTTTTCAAGGCTGGGACGCCCTCATGTTTGTGGGTGTGGTTGCTTGCGGCCGAGACGGCGGCGACAAGAGCGAGAGTGACAAGGCTGAAGAGCTTCATGATGATATTAACGATGGACTGATTCTTTTAGGTAGAAGATGATGGTATCGAAGACGAAGTGATGAAGGAACGAGGTTGGGAAATAATGATTGCGGATTGCTTGATGGCACGAGTATTGCAAAGACTCGGGGACCGTCTGTTTAAGACGTTCATGGCCAAACCGACGAGTGCGGCCATGCTCCACCGATCGAGGGCCCTCGTTCGCCAATCCCTATGGGCTCCGGACTCTGGACTTTGGAGGGATGCGGCGAAAGCATCCAGAGCTGACGTTCTCGCCCATGATCGGGGATACTGAATCGCGGGTGCTTGTTGCACGATTCGTCGTTGCAGGGGACCGCTGCTCCAGCCCCGAACCTCGACTTTCTCCACCATCTCTCCTGAGGTCGCCTCATGTCCCACAATCCAATTTTCCGCCCAAAGCCCAAACAAAGCCTACCGTCGGCAAGACATTCGAGAACAAACGCCTCCAAACATGCCATCACTGCCCCACCGTCCCCAACCTTCTAACAATAGCCCGAGAGCCCGATTACGAGATGTCTCTCGCCTATGTGCTGAGTACAGAGTACGACATGTGGTGAACAAACGTCTCACGAGGAATGCAGGCGAGCGCCTCAGCAACGGTCAAGCATGTGCGGTACTCCAATACGAGCATACGTGCGACGGACAGTCAGATATTGGTGGTGAACGAGGCACATCACCGCTTCCCTACTGCCATTCTCTGGGATGACTCGGAGAATGTCGATTCTACCGTGCGATTCAGGTACAATCTCAGCCCTCCGCGATGAGTTCCCTTGCCATGTGGACTGGTTCCAATCCAGGCTGTCTCCGCCACTCTAAACTTGGGTTCCTAATTGCCGTCGGCGCCTCTGAGAGTCACGCCTTTTCTTCACCGTCATGCTGGCTCCGTGTCGTCGATGCTCTCAGCCTGTCTAGTGTGCCCCATTCGTGCATGACTACACCATGCACGAGTCCCTATGATGATTGGCCCCTGCAGATCGCATCTAGCCCTGCATCGTCCGATGGCAGCTCTCGAAGGATTATTATATCTACAGTCCAGGACTTCTTTCGAATGCAGCACACAGCAACGAGGACTTCGATCCATTCCATTCTTTTATTCATTCACTATCGCCTTTTATTGACCCTGTCCTGCTTTCCTGCCCATAATGGTCGGCTTTCGTGGTCTGGGAAGTGCTATCGCAGCATCTCTGTCATTTTCTTCCTTCGTTTCTGCAGCAAATACTGTCCAGAGTACCATTCTCGTCTTTGCGCGAGACGCTGCTTCGGGCTATTCAGGCACAAGTGGACTTGCTGGTTACGGCATCCCTTACCAGGTATGACAGTGCCTGCTGGGATCAATCTCGATCATGGGCTAACGTCAAAAAGCTTGTTGTCGTGCCGCAAGCAGGTATTACGCTTCCTGTTCTCAACTCAACCGGGACAGCTGGTAACTACGGAGGAATCATCATCTTGAGCGATGTCGCATACGATTATGCCAATGGCACCGGCTGGGCCTCCGCCCTCTCCCCTTCACAATGGGCTTCCCTCTATGCTTACCAGACGTCCTTTGGAGTGCGAATGGTTCGTTTGGACGTTTACCCTGGACCCGACTTTGGAACAACGACTGCAATTGCTGGCGCGGGTTGTTGTGATGCTGGAGTCGAGCAGCTCGTCTCGATTTCTAGCAACACAGCTTTCCCCGGAGCCGGCATGAAGACGTAAGTATACTTCTTGGAAGATAGTCAAGAGGTAACTCTAACGACATCGTGACAGCGGTGCTGGTGTGTCCACACAAGGTATTTGGCATTACCCTGCCACCATCAACAATGCATCCATTGCCACAGAGGTTGCGCAATACGCCCCAGCTGGCCAATTTGTCAGTGTCCCTATCAGTTTTGACAACTTCTTCAGCTGACCAGTTGCAGACCACGGCCACGACTGCAGCTGTCATCAACACTATTGGTCGCAGACAACAAATGGCCTTCTTCATGGGTTTCGCAACAGATTGGTCATCAACAAGTAGCTACTTGCAGCATGCTTATATTCACTGGATGACCCGTGGACTCTGTGAGTGGCGTCAAGCTCGATCCTCATGATGATATTCTAATGTTATTAGTCGTCGGTCGCCGTCGCATCTACTTCAACACCCAGATCGATGATATGCACCTCGAAACCGACATCTACAAGCCAGCAGGGAACTTGTACCGCGTCGTACCTGCCGATATGACCACTCATGTCTCCTGGGTTGCCGCCATCAATAGTAGACTCCCAGCCGGCTCTTCGTACAAGATCGAAATCGGCCACAATGGTAACGGCGCTGTCGAGAACGCCCTTACCGTCAATCCTAGTTCCTGCACTCCTAATTCTGCGATTGAATATGCTGATCAAATTGACACGCCCCTTGAATTCCAAAAGCCGCTTGGCTCAGGAACCAACATCTGGCCTCTTACGCCAACGACTTATCCACCTGGATGGGGCACGTCTTGCCTCAATACTGACCCTCTTGCCAACTGGTTCAAAACCCCGGCCAACAGGGACGCTTTCTTCCACATCAGTCACACATTCACCCACGAAGGTCTTAACAATGCGACTAATTCTGAGTAAGTCATCATCCGACACATAAGCACCCTGAATGATACTCATTATATGACAGCGCCGTCAAGGAGATTACCTTCAACAAACAATGGTTTAACCTCATGACCCTCGACAATTCCGCCGTCTTCTCTTCAAGCGGAATCATCCCACCAGCTATCACCGGCCTGCATAACGGAGGTTCGTATTGACAAAGACTGTTCTAATCTTGATTACGCTGCTAACATTTTCCAGACGTGATCAAGGCTTGGATGGACAATGGCATCAAACATGTCGTTGGTGATAATACCCGTCCACCTCTTATGAACACCGCCAATGAGTTCTGGCCTCTAACTTCCACCGTCCAAAACAATGGCTACGCCGGCCTAACCATCATTCCTCGATGGGCAACCACAATCTTTTTCAATTGCGACACTTCTGACTGCACAACCTCCGAATGGGTAAACACCTCCGGTGGCAGTGGCGATTTCAACAACCTCCTCGCTGATGCAAAAGCAACAAACACACGTCACTTGTTCGGTCTTCGTCAAGACGGATTTATGTTCCACCAGGCCAATATGCGTGCCGATTCGACCATACCCGCCTTCACTGTTGGGTCTCAATCCGTCAAATCGCTACTCCAGATCTGGGTCGAAACCATCACGCAGGAAATGTCCAGATTGACAACATGGCCCCTCATCTCCATCCGTCAAGACGACCTGGCCACCCAGTTCCGCAACCGCCAGACGAGAGATGGTTGCGCACCCAAAATGACGTGGAACTACTCCACCGATAACACCAAGATTGTCGGCGCCACCGTCACCGCGAACAGCAACACCTGCTCTGTTCCCATCTTTGTAAGTCTCCTCTTCTCCCGCATCTTCACCCGTTGTGAAATCTTTGCTAACATGTGCAGGCGACGTTCCCATCGGCTTTGACGACATCGCCCGGCACAAACGACGGCGTCGGGAGCGATTCTTTGCAATACCCAATCACCCTCTCCGGCTCGGCAAAGTCGTACACTTTCTCGACGCCCATTTCCGTCGTGTAGATGACTCTGGCATGTCTAGACTCTTCATCTGGCGAACATGCGGCGCGATCCGCGTGTAGCAGCATCATCAGGCGTTTTTGTCTTCTCCTTTTCTCACACTCCTTGGGAGGATTAAGAAAATTTCGGGGGTGGAGAGTGCCTGTTTAGATGGGTCTTTTGGAGGGGAAATGATTAGTACCTGTCCCGTAATTTTTGACGAATTATACTCGATTCTCTCGTTTACTACTCCTGCTGGTTCGGTGGCGGAGGGCTTATTGTGTCACAGTTGTCTGCTGTCTCTTGACATCGATACTAGAGATCAGGGAGTGCCTAAGGGGTATTTCACAAGCTTTGCAGAGGGTTGTCTCGCATATTGATTTGTTGTGCTTCTCCACGGCCATGGAAATGACATGCCTTAATTGCTATGGTGAGGAAATGTACTACTCTCAGCAGCCAAGTACTCTGCTGCTTCTTAATCACAACAATCAATCATCAGGTCGTCCATTATCACGTGCATTCAGAGATACATGTTCGACTTCTCACTGCTCATGAAGGAATCCAGCATTATGCATCACTTTCCCGAAAAATTGAAATTTGAGACGTCCAATTTCACTGTCGCCAGGCACCTTGCAGCGTGATCTGAACAGCCGATTTCTGGGCAGCAGGAGGTCTCGCGATACATGATCTTCGGTATGACCTTCGTCACTCCCGAATGAATCGTCATTTTCGCTGAGCGAATGTGCAAATGGTGCGGCTTACTGTCAGCAAGCGTCTTCGTCAGAATATCGTCGCAAGGCGTATCTAGATTGTTCCTGCAGTAATGAAGTGAGAGTCAGGGGCAGCTAGTTACTGTGGCAGACTGAGGAAATTGGCCCGTGTCGTGACGAGATATCGATTCAGCCCGATGGGTAGCAGTGGAATAGCCCTGCGAAATGCGCTCGATACCAATATCGCGTGCGTCCTGCTCATGGACAAGGATGCGGTGTCGGAACGAATGATTTGGTTGGAAAGCCCTGAGCAGAAAACGGTATTGCGGCTGATGATTCAGGTCGCGGGGAGGGATTGGTCTGGAAGAACTCGCTGGTGGCGACGATTTTGCTGAGTCGATCAAAGGATCCTACTCGCCTCTGCCCAAGGCTTGTCAGTGCAATGTCATTGAGGAACCAACCGGCTGGATGACGTGGTCCCAGGAGAGTCGAGAACATGATTGTTTAAAATTTGCGTTGACCGAGACAGTGGAGGCCGTTGATTCGGCATGCATGTTTCCAAGCATTAAAACATAGCTTACCGAAACATCTGTGCGGGCCTTTAAGCTAGATTTCAAGTGACAAGCGTGACACCAAGGATAGAGGCTCCACCTGCTAATGCACCCTTCGTAACGAAGCTGCCTTTCTCCATTGTTTGACTATGCATCGAAGTCATTTGAGGGTGAATTCTCACTCGGAACACTAGGATGTTCGCGAATTTCCATAGATGGCACGATTGGCGGCATGAGCTCAGAGCTGGTGAGGAGGCTTCAGGGGAGAAAGCGGCTGACGGAAGGGCAAAGTGGACGACAAACTCTTTAGTGTCGTGAATTGTCGGGTGTTGTATTGTGGTTGTTGCGAAGAAATTCACGTTGGTACCTATTAGGTAATGATGAATGAGCGACTGCAGGTGCTTGTTGATGCACCCCTGGTCTCGGTACTGTGCTGACTCGCTTAGGTTGGGACCGCCAGCGGCTCGGCCCGGGTGTGGAAGATGACAGGGACAAGGCATCTTTCCTCGCCAGGGTGAAGAGGCGCAGTCCCGGCCGCGTCTGGGCTTTGTTTCGATTTCGGACGCTTCGCCGTCTCCTCACCTCATGTCTCACCCAATTGCGGCTGTGTGTGTCACGACACAAGTCGGCTCCGGTTCATGATTGGGGGGCATGTGGGACAGGGGAAGGATCGCCTATGAATGGATGGGAGCGGGCAACATGGGCTTCCATTCCAAGCTGTCAGCAGCAAACATTCCTTGCCGCCGCTTACCTACCTCCATGTTCGACTTCGGAGCACATTGACACCACAATGTCTGATTTCCAGCGACTTGAAGAAGCAGATGTGATGGAGAAGACCCCGAAGACCGGTTCGTGGTGGGCTCGCCTATCAAAACGCTCCAAAATCCTTCTCGCTGCTGGCTTGGCCATAGTTATACTGGCGATTGCTTTGGGTGTGGGTCTTGGAGTTGGACTAAGTAACGGCGGCGACGACGACAGTTCCCCTTCTAGTCCTACTTCGACTTCGGAACCGCTACCGCCGACGAATGGTTCGATATGGCAGCCCAAGGTCGAAGCTACATGGCAGATTGTCCTACTGCAACCTCTTCAAATCGATTCCTCGAATCCGTCTATAACGCCTGATGTCGACGTGTACGATATCGATCTCTTCGACAACCCAAAGGCTACGTTTGATGCGCTGCATAAGCTGGGGAAGAAGGTCATTTGCTATTTCAGCGCTGGATCATACGAGGACAACAGACCCGATTCGAGCTCATTCCAGAAGGCGGACAAGGGGAAGGAACTGGATGGGTGGCCGGGAGAATACTGGTTACAACTCAACAGCAGCAATGTCCGTAGCATCATGGCCAAGAGGTTAGAATTGGCAGCAAGCAAAGGATGCGACGGCGTTGACCCAGACAATGTCGACGGTTTCGTAGGTCCCCTTACCCACTCTACCAAGGGATTTATGAGCATGGCTAATACATGCGACAGGACAACGACAACGGCCTCGGCCTAACAGAAGACTCCTCCATCTCCTTCATGTCCTTCCTCTCCACAAAAGCCGCCTCCCTAAACCTCTCCATCGGCCTCAAAAACGCCGCCGCCATCATCCCCTCCGTCCTCCCCGCGATACAATTTTCGGTGAACGAACAGTGCGTCGAGAATAGCGAGTGTGACGATTTCTCAGGTTTCGTGAATGCGTCCAAGCCCGTTTTCCACATCGAGTATCCAAAGGAGAAGGCGGGGGCGAAGGTGGCGAGTCAGGTTTGTGGTAATACCGGGGACGCGGAGGGGAGTCGCGGGTTCTCGACTGTGAAGAAGAATATGAATTTGGATGGGTGGGTGGAGTATTGTAATGGGACGACTTTCACTACGAGTTTGATGGCCAAGGCGTCGTAGCTCTG
Source organism: Venturia asperata (assembly GCA_003689335.1). Classification (NCBI taxonomy): domain Eukaryota; kingdom Fungi; phylum Ascomycota; class Dothideomycetes; order Venturiales; family Venturiaceae; genus Venturia; species Venturia asperata. Next base: position 134,106 of record QWWL01000020.1, read on the forward strand.
GTTGCGTGGGATCGGGGGGATACATAGAGTAATGTTAAATCATGGACACTTGTCCTTTTTCGTGAGTACAAGACATCTCAAGAATATCCACCGGCTTGAAAGATTCTTCTGCATTTGATCAGTCGTTCTTCTCACACCATCGAAGCAATTACCATCCCCTCCTCGCCGAGCGAGAAACGCCTCCAGACAGCGAGAGCACCGTGCTCTGCAACATCACTTTAGCTTTACATCTTCGCCATCCATCTCAACGCCGTCCACCAAGCACAAACTCCCAACACCAGACCAGCATCCAAGACCAATAATCCCGAGTCACAGTCTAGCCACACTCTCCCTCTCCTTACTCTTCCAGTCAATGGTCTAGCATTCCTTCCCACAAGTCCCTTCACACTCCTCTTCTCCCTTCCCTCCTCCACAGATTGACTTATCCTCCATAGCTTGATTTCCCCCCCACCACCTCATCACCACCCTCCAAACAAAAGCAAAACCCCATCAAACCCCACCATTCACTCCACACGACCCCTCACCAAACCTTCCTTCCCTTCAAAACAAGCAAACCCCACACACAAACAAAAACATCTCGCAATACCGAATACTGCCTTCCGAGAACCCCGTCATCGCCGTCATCAAAAAGAGGCGGCGAACAATTCCACAGTCCACTCTTATACCTTGTGAAAGAACAAGACATCAGAATGAGGCGGTTTGGATTGTGTTAGTGGAATCCTAGGAGGAGCCTGCAATGATTTCAAGTGCATAGACCGTTTTATTGTTGTGCTCCTTGTGGCGCTGGCGACGAAGGTCGGTTTGATTGGAAGCTGTAGGGGGGAGGGCGGCTGTTTGGCTGATGAGGGAAAGAGTGTAGGGTGAGAGGATGCATGTTGTTGTTGCAGAGAGTGTTTGATGAGAGAAAGAGAGGCAGAGAGAGACAGATGTAACGAAAAGGCGTAAGCACATGTAGCGATCGCTATCCAGATTTAGTAACTTGGGCGGCGTCGATAGCATCGATAGTGTCCAGGGTCAAGAACTAAAGAAACTTTTTTGATGATTCCTGCCCTACAGCTAGATCTAACTGGCCTGGTAATGAAGAACCATACTCATCAATTATGACATGCCATTTGGAGATACGCCCAGCCTGCCCAATACACTGCGAACAATTCATCGGACTTTGCTGCCAGAAATATCGTCTCCATCTCTCGCAAAATTGAAGTCCCAACCGGCTCCAATCATCCCATGCATTCGACGTGCTCAGATAGCTGCAAACATGGTGAAGAACAACCATCCCAGAACGACGCCTCTGCAAATTGTGTTAGCACTAGCTCCACCAGATGAGACTGTTGTAGAAGTAGCGACAGACGGCTTGCTAGTGGAAGATCCAGCGCTGAAGGTGGTGATAGAGCCAGAGGTAGTTGGGCTGGTGGTCAGGACACCATCGGTTAGAGTGGTGAAGGATGGGGTCATGGTCATGATGGTGCCATCGGAGGTGATTGTGGTGAGCGCGGAGGAGACAACGCTGCTGCCTGGAGTGCCTGGGATGCCAGGTACCAGTGTAGTGCCTGGAGCAGAGACTATTGGTGGGGTCACAGTGCTCAAGCTAGTAGCAGGAGTAGCAGGAACGGAGGCATCAGAGGTGGCTGGAGCAGTGGAGCATGGGGTCGTAATGGTGACGGTCGAGAAGACAGTGACCGGAGCCGGATCATCATGGGCCCAACGTTTGATGACTTTGCCATCGTTGATGTCGACAACGGAAGCAGAGACTATGAGGTGTCAATTGAGAGTGAAGAAGGTGGATGGAAGAGAAGCCACTCACCTATACCAGCAGCCATGACGGCGACAGCGAAAACCTTCATGAAGACAAAGGCGAGCATTGTTGCGGTTTCGTGTCGTTGTTTGGTGTTGAGTGTGGGTGGGCGGTGTACGGGATGCTTGGAAAGAACTGGAGAGTCGAACGTTAGCAAATCTTCCTCCGACGTGAAAGGCAAACAAAGTGCGAGTGTGAGGTTAGCAGGCTAGCAACGCGATGTCGAGGGAGCTGAGCAAGTTCATCGATGATGCCAGCGTGAAGAAGATGCTCCCTTGACGGTGGCAGAAGAGGGGAGGTCTTACAATGCTTGGATGTTGGTGATGCGGATGCGTGCGAGATTATTTTGGGAAGAAGAGAGTGGCAGAGACGAGAGTGAGTTAAGTATCGATTTCTTCTACGACGCTAGGACCACCCACGAGTGTGTTTTGTCGATGCTGCCCAGGGCGGCACGTGGCATGAGTTGCAAGCCGACTGAAAGGCAGGTGAAGGGCGAGAATCACTCTGGCGAGGAAAGCGAGCTCGTCAGTGTTGAGAAGGAGGAGACCGAGTGAGAATGTGTGGCGTATAAGTGACGGGAAGTGTTACCTGGCAGTGTCTTGTCTCACTGGCACAAAACGCCCTGGCTTTTTGATACAGCGCACATGTATGTCATACCTCCAACCTCAGATCAAGCAGACGACCTCGGGAATCTCTGGCAAGATATTAAATTGACGTTGCCAGAGACTTTGATATCTTGCCAGAGATTCAGCGTTGTCAATCTCAGGTAGAGGGACTTTGATGGAGAGGGAGTGTCTATGTCTGTCGTCGTCAATGGGCCCCAACGTATGCTTGCAAGCGCAGGACAAGCAATCTGCATGCTGTGGAATGGGTTTGTCAAGTTTGCGATGGCGCCGTGAAGATCCATAGCTTCAATTGGAAACTCAAAATCGAGCTCCATGCCGTGGCCCGTAGAGGGGGTTGGGCGTGTAACCCCTTTGGTCGTACATGGCCCTCTTGACCAAACGTCCAAAGTCTTCGTACACTTACTCCAGCGGCCTTTACCGGCTTCTAACATGATGTTCTGCCTTTGTTTCTTAAACCGATCTGCTGCAGCTTCTCGGTATTGGAGAAGCAACTCAGCCTCGCCTCGGAATTATGGATTTGACAAGGAACGCCCGTACCAAAGACGACATTGGACGGCACTGTTGACTGCGATTGTCTCACCAGACTAGGTTACTAGGTCCATGAAGGCGGAGACGAGCTTCTTTCAGTCTGCTCCAAGTCCAAAGAACGACCCGCCCAAAGTCTTTACATCTCTTCGCAACAAGTAACGGCCTCGAGATGCTGGGCATCCCAGAGCCGGACGACGAGCTGGATAAGACATTTCTCTCGACTGCAAGACTCTACTTTGGACTGCTTTCAGCAGCTCTCGACAGAGGCTCTTCCGATCAGCAACTCAACTGAAGACTAGCCAGCCCAGCGTTGTGAAGCTTGAACAGACTCGGAGCTCTTTGATTGGCTAAGCACCTCTGCAGTCACGTGTGAGGCTGTAACTTCTGTCCGGACGATCGTCTCTGTGAGGGCTGGTCAAAGACAGAACCCGTGAAGCTGGAGATCTGTTCAGAAGCTTGGGCTTGATAATGGATAATGAGAGAAGAGAAGGCCTCGCCCATGGGCATGACGAAGGGGCAATATCGAAGCATCCATCACCTACCTCTTTCCCGAGTAATGGAGATAGGCGAGGAGATCCAGGAAAGTGTATCCAGCAATCTGCCCAGAGGGCAACGCAACTCCAAGCTCTTCCCGCTGTGCCTTCTTCTTCTCCTATCCGATATCAGATAAGCAAAGCAGGTACAGCCAATGCTCTGTTCATGACAACAATACCCGTCGTCTTTTCGTCCTCCCTCCTCGACTCAACAACAACTTCACACTCCACTCTCTTCAAGTCCCATCCCAGCTTTTGGCTTCTGACTTTTTGGTCCTCCCTTTCGTTTTCCACGGTCTACATTTGTTGTCAACGCATCCACGTCCACTTACTGCAGCTTCTACTCTCTTTGCACTCGAAATGAAAGGCATCGCCATCACAGCCGCCATGGCAGCTCTTGCACCGCTTGCTGGTGCTCAAGGTGAGTTGAACACTCCTCTCTAGTGACAACATTGAAAAGGTCTGACGAGCTACAGGAGGTGGAAGCCAAGTAGTCGTCCACAAGACCTTGACCAGTGTCGTCGTCGTGGACCTCTTCCCTGCAGTTTCCACCTCGACAGCATACGCAACCTCCTTGGTCACCATTCTTGGTTGTCCGCCATGGGAGACCAAATGCCCTGTCCGTCACAACAGCGTTGCAGTCGTCACGCTCAACACGGCCATTTCGACCACTGTCTGTCCACTCACCCTGACTTCCTCTCGACTCAGTTCGTTCGAACACGACGTCGTCTCCACTGACGCCCCAACTCCACCGTTCTTGCCCACCGTTTCTACGACCACGTCGACTTGGGCATCGAATTCACCTCTGCCATCGCACTACCCGCCTCTCAGCATTCCGGATATGGTCTGGGCATCACAGTCTGACATTTCACTTGGAGAGCCAACTGGACCTCTCGCTGGTGAAAAGGGCAATCCAGCAGCCACATCATTGGGAAGTGACTTCCTCGACCCGCCAGATGCATCTGTCGACTCCTCGGCACTTTCAAGTCTCTCATCCGCCCTGAGCAGCGTCTCATCAACAGCAGCGGCCGCATCTCCAGCTTCAGCCACGCTTTCTGGTGCGGCCTCGCCAGCTCCATCTGCCACCGCTTCCCCATCTCCAACAAGCAGCGTGTCCTCGGCGGCATCTGGCAGTGTTATCTCAGTTCTGGGTGGCGGCAGTGTCACACTCGACAACGGCTCCGGAGGTTTATCTGGCGGCGCTTCTTCCGCTTCCTCGGCTGTTGCGTCCAACAATGTTATTTCGATCCTAGGCGGCAGCAGTGTCACCTTTGACAGTGGCTCCACAGCCTCATCTGATGTCGCTTCAGGTAGCTCTGGTTCTTCATCCCCAGTCACCACTGTAATAGTCGGCGTACCTGATGCTGTGACCGACGGCTCCGGCAACATACTGTCCACTCAGGTCTCAGCGCACACCGACATCACCACGATCTCCGGTCCTTCAGGGGTGACTGTCAGCATCAGCACTGGATCGGTTACCATCCTCGTTGGCAACAACACCACATCTGTTATTCGGAACTTCCTCCCATACACATACTCCGCCAATCAGAGCACTGTTACCTTTCCAAGTGTCACATACTTGCCGACTGCTACGGGCAACATTACCTCCAACAGCAGCATGTCTACTTCCGCTCCTCTCTTCTCCAACGATGGCACATCAGCTCCTGTCAACATGTTCAGCGTTTGCCTGGCCATCGTTGCGTTGGTTCTGGTGCTTTGAGGACGCTCCTGAACAGCTCGTGGATCGTCGTTGACACGACGACATCAGGATACACTTTCGAGCCTCTGAGTATGGTTAATTGCTCATCATCCTACACCAAATTGACGACATGTTTTGGTTCGCGGCTGAAATAGAAGTTTGCTGGGAAGGTATAGACTTACTCTTGTTTTCTTCTCATGTTGTTATCTTGTCTCTTGTACCACAGCAGGCTCCTTTATCTAGCTACCAGACATGGGCCAATATGATATAGAATAATCACAATGCATTGTCTTTGATGGCCGTATTCCGATGTCCTGTTGCCAGCCTCGTCCTGGCTTTTTTGACTTCGTACCGCCCGGACTTGACTACTCTCCTCGAACGGTTGCCCTTGTGCTGATAGTGAGTATGTCGCCACTGCCTGGAAAAGTTGCACCTCGATCACTGTTTCCAGCTGATGTGGACAGCAGGACAATAATCAAGCTGAAGAACGGAAGTGCGCCACCTTCGAGTTTTGGACTTTCAGGGCCCCCTGGACCCACCCCCATTTTCTACAGATCCCCGCCTGGCTATAACCTCACCCTCCCACTTCGACCAATAAAAACTGTCGTCCTGGGATCGGATTACTTTGCGAAGAGACGGTACTGTGGTAGATCCTTCGCAAATGGCTGCACAAATTGAGAGTTGGGGGTCAAGAAAGAAAGATCCCGAAGTCTCTCCACATAGTTCCCGCCACATTTCCTGTCAGCAGCCATTTTTCTGTTCAGAAACAACGTCCATCCAACCGAGAGCTTAGCAACGCGCCTCCGTTCTCATAACAGGGTTTATACGTGTCCAGTGGGACGATGCTGACCTCTCTGTCAGCAGTCTCAACACATCTTGTCCAACGGATGAATCTCAAATACGCCCTCGAGACGCCTTTGCGCGGATCAGACCAATAGAGACCTTGAACAATGCAGCCACCTCCAATTGCAGACATCGGCGAAAGGTTCGGTACTGTGGCCACATTGTGCCGCAGTTGCGGGAACTCACTGCGCCTGGACGACCACCTTTATACGGATTTGGACAATGGTGTTCATGCTGTGAGGCTCTGCTAAGGAGTAGAGGTTGCTGACGAAGAATCAAGATGGCTTTCTTATTATCGCGGTCTGGTCTTCACAATCTCGCTCTTTCGCATCTTCCACTCACTCGCGAGCTCATTCCTTCAATTGTTTTGCTACTTACGAGCAGGGCGTATTGGCTGCAGAAAGAGTACACTCAGCCGACCTCAGCCGCACCCAGGATCTCGACCACTGCGATAATATAACACGACGTGCTCCTACTTGAACCACGAGGCTCTCTCGAGAACCATCGGTCATACTCCTTAAAGAAGTCGCAAATCGCAACGCAAAGAATCGCAAATATGGCCAGCAATACCTACTATTCCCATCTACCGTCTGAGACGGACCTGGCAGCACCACATTCAACGCAGTCCTCGCCTCTGAAACCTATGTTTCTGGCTGGGAATAAAATGGTGGCCCAGCACGATGCTGAGGATGAGATAGCACATGTGCGGCAGGATGATATGGTATACCTGTGCCAAACAGTCAGAAGCCAGAAGATCAAGCTAACAAGGCTTGGTGTTACAGCGGTTAAAAAGATCCATCCGTATCCTCCGCGTCGGCCAACGAATCCTAGCCACTGGACTTTCACTCGCGGCTCTCGTGCCTATCACCATGACCCTCATCAAATTCCTCCAGACAAAAGATGTATACAAGGATGTGCAGATGCCAAATGGCACTACAGTGAACCGCACAGCTTGGGCGGGTAACACAAAGGCATGGCCGACATACATGTACTTCTTCGTCGCGGCCACCTCGTTCATCATGAACCTCGGAACCCTGATTGGCTACTTTTGGGGTACCAAAGCCGCCAATTATGTTTCCTCCGTAGGCTCCGTGTTCAATTACACAATCATGGCTGTAAACATAACTGTTTGGATCGTGGTAGCGGGCATTTATAAATACGAGAAGCAGATTTTGACGGATGGCTTACACAGGGATCTTTGGGGATGGAGTTGCAGTACTGCTGCTGACGCACTGCAGCATGCTTTTGTGGACGTGGTGCCATTTGACAAGTATTGTACTGTTCAAACTGGATCTTGGAATGCCGGGCTAGCGCATATTGCGTCCATGGTCTTGGCAGTGGTTATAACGCTGTTGACCGGGACGAGAAGGAGAACCAAGGGGGCTGTGAAGAGGAGGACGCAGGAGTTCGAGGGACAATTTGGAGGGCCGGGGAGCTACGGTGGTGCACCACAGTATGGACATTGAAGTCGTCAGAATGAGATGGCTGTAGTCTGCATTATGGGGCGCTGCTTTCATGTTCACGTTTATGGACCTGGAAAGCATGTTGGATCTTGGCTGTATGGTCGACATCGCTTTGGCTAGAGTATGAGTGTAGAGGTATGATGACATGAAAAAAATAGAGGGCACTGATCATAGTTCGAGTAGGAGCTTGGTGTTCAGTACTGGCAGAATGCGGGCTCCACAAATTTGACTCGGATACAGGACGTGGGGGGGCGCGGTGACTGGTCCAGGTTTTTCGGAGTTCTCTCCTCGGCAAGATATACAATCTTAAACAGCAATTCAGGTCGTATTTCTACAGTCAGGTCGTATTTCTACAGCCTTCACCTTCTTCAATGAACACGGCCCACAAAGATCGATGCCCTGAGCCAGACAGACAGACAGGTCCTCTACCAAACGGCAGTCTCGAAGAACGCTAACCGTCTAATGCCTGTTTTGGATCCTGGTGGGAGACCATTAAGTATACGAAACTGTAAAACTCCAAGGCTGACATGATAATGGGGTAGAGATGGTCTTAAGCTTTGGAAAGCGGTATTCAAGCTTTGGGTGAGTCCCGCACCCACGACTTGATCTTTGGCGTCGCTGGCTCAACGTTCTTAGGTAGCATGTTAGAGAGCAGCGGTCATACAAGTTGTGAGACTCTTTCTGACTACTGCTAGAGGATTTGATGGAACCGGTTCCAAGACATGGCACTATCACCATAACAGGCATTTCAGTTGACGGTCGGCAAGCATGCCGTTCCTAAGCTTTGCGAGTATGGGAGAGCATTCGAGTCTCTTACTAGTCGATCATCCATTGACATCTGAAGGTTTGTAGCCAAGCAGGAGCTTCCAGAAGATTGGCGAGGTTCTTCTGCCGTGCTTATAGGCCTGGTAGCGCTATTCCATGGGTATCTGTGTGTTTCTATATTTACAATGACCTCCTACTGATTTTAGTCGGGAATACGGGCTGGGATAATCTCCCATATTAAGGATCCGAATTCGACCCACTCCACGTGTCTACAATTTTCCTTTCTAGGTCTGGTCACCAAGTCTCATGGGAGTGCTGCTTGGATCGGGCCTCGCTATGGGGAAGTGGAGTTTTCACCTATTTGGAGAGTGTGTCTCACCAGACCATCCTCATTTGAGCACCGTGAGACCCTGAGAGTTTGGTCTGGGCATACCGAATTCGATAGTGATTGGTTCCAACCCAGGCTGGTCAACAGACGTTCAACTATATTGGGCTGCCGGTCTGATTCTCGACGTGTCTGGACGGAGCCTTAGCCGACCTAGCAACTGTAGCTGACGGGTCACACGAGCTAGACGCTCAGTTTCAGAGCCTCAGCTCTTGGTTGTTGGTTACTGGGCGAGAACCTGGTACTGGACGATACCGTTGATTGCCTCCAACTCAGGAACACGAGATCGTGACCACCTACTACATTTGTCCTTGCGCTCAAGAAGATAAGCTGGGTAAAGACCGGCGGACGGCCATTCTATATAGGAAATCATTGTTGCTGTCGAATCGGAAACTCTACAGCTCACAATCTACTTCATTCGTTCTGCATATCATTCCTCGGACAACCTTCAACAGTTGATTCCACTCGCTCAAATCAATCCGCACACCAGCAATCTCCGACAATGCGTTTCCAAAGCGTTCTCGCCCTTCCCCTTTTCCTCACCGGAGCCTTGGCAGCACCAACCGTCGGTGATTCTCTGGCCGAACGTGGTGTGGAGCAAGTGAATGCCGCGGAGAAGATCTGCGTCTTCGGAAAATGCGTTAATATCGGCAAGGGCGGGCCCAAGTGCAACCTTGATCGTGAATATTCCCCCCACCCCGGGAAGAACTCGAACAGGAACTGATTATCTTCCATCTAGAATGTTTTGCATCGCAGACTGGTACCATCGTCGCCTGCGCTCAGGCAGTCGCCAAACCGAATGTTTTCAATGAAGCCTATTGTGCTGCTGCTATCCTCCAATTGGGCTTCAACATGGTTAGTTCCCTTCCTACCTCTTGAGCATCGCATCGCTTGCGCATCCGAGTCCATTGGCTAACTCGATTCGTTTTCTTTTTTTCAGCCGCAATCGTGCAAGGATTGTGCGGCTAAATTGGCTTCCTTGAAGATTCACTAGATGATGGTGCGGGACGCCTTGTTGTTTGCATGGATCATGTCCATTCTGTGAATGCTGGATTAGACATGTGCTGTGATCTTTGGAAGGCTGGCAGGCTCTCGACTGGATCGGGATGTACTTTTCCCTTCTTTCTCTTCATCGATCTCCTTGGACGCTTTTTGGTTTGGGGAATGGCATGACATGTCCAACACATGGTTCTTGGACTTCTTAAATAGGTCGATGTGTGCTGCGGCTTTTTCTGGATGATTCTTCATGAAATCAATCTTCGAGGCCACTTCGTCGAGTCTTTCCTTTGATCTTCTGTTTTCACTGTGCGTTGTGATATATCCATGTGGTCTGCCTAGGCTCAGCCTTGCATGCCGATGTTGTAGGCCCTCGTGCGAGCAACATCGCACTTTTCTTTCGAAACAGGCACTAGATTGCGCGCAATCAAATGCCGATTCCTGTTCTGACGGAGGCAACACCTGGCACGTTTACCCACAGGTCGAAAGTTCTGCTTTCCCGAGAGCAGTCTTGATGCCGTTCGCTCTGCTTATTGTTCCGTGTTGAATTAATGGCAATGTTGGTGTTTTACTCGTATGTATCAGCGATCGAGTCGCCTTTGCTGTTATTTTTGACGATGCTCTTTTGCCGGCGATCACAAGGAGCTTGGTCGTCCCTCTATCAAGGTTTAGTTGGAGGCGAAGGACGAGTCTACCCATCATAGTGGAGTGTCTTGGCTAAAAGACAGAGCCCGATGACTCAAGAAGGGCATGCTATCGCGCAGAATCATAGTAGAGAAATTGAAAAGCAAACAAAGGGATGTTGGTGACAGGCCAAGATTTGTGTAAGAAGATAAGTTGTAAGGTAGCTTCATAATCATTGGTGACACGAAGGATGTCTTGCCTGTCCAATTGCTTCGTGTTGATTGCAGACGAATACTGTGTAAGCCCATCCTCAAAATCGATTCAGTGCGTTGAAGATGTTGGGTCTTGAAGTTGCTGGTAAGCGTGAAACAGAAAAGTGAGGGCGTGTTCGAGCCAGAGTTGTCGAGGGCAGGTTTGGCGGATGTGGCGGATCTGGAGGGGGTTTGTTCGAGGAGTTAGCGAGCAGCTTACTAGAAGGTAGCCATCTTCTGTATTGTAACAAACCTACGCCGAACAGCGTTACCTTTGTTAAATTTGTTGGAATTCGCCGCCAAATTCCAACAAATCTGAGACCAACAAATCTGGCTCGAACAGGCCCTGATACTGTCACTCTAGAGTAGCTCAGGAATATTATAGAAGGACTCGTACAGACTCGAGGCTCCACAGCCCGCGTGACCACAAATCTCGAAACTTCAACCCTCTTGCCGTAGCTATCACTAACACTAACATCGACATACCATCAGTATCATGTAGACCATGCAAGACGAAGCGATGCGAGTCATACGATGATAGCACTTCGTTCTCCACTCCAGCACTCACAACTGCAACGCAAGATACGGCGCGCCAAAGCCATCGACCCGGAATCCCACACGTAAGCGCTGCTATTACCAAAAAGAGCGAGCAAACACTACTACCCACGCCAGAACAGGACCACGACAGAAGCAAATCCAACAAGATTGAACAGACTCATCCGTGTTAAAAGCAGCAATGAAAAATATTGCATCGAGTATCAAGACTCCCCACTTTGGAAGACCCGCGGGGAAGCTCACGCTGGTCTAGGACTACTCTCGATTTGGACATGTTTAAAGCTTACGATATTAAAGAGTTAGACAATTCGATATTATGAGGGTGCTGGAGGTACCGTGGAACTTACGTAAAGCTTGAGCTCGCCTTCTTGAGATTGATCACGGACACGCTTTACGAGCCATTACCAAATTTCAGTTTTCAAGATGACTAGTCGAAGTCTTTTGTAGACATGACGGTGACTAGTGAAGGAGCTTGGCTTTTAATGGGGTTGCGATTACGAGGAGAGGAGTTCACAGCCCTAATTTTCTATGCTTCCTTTTCGCATCTCGCCCATAGCTGATATTACTGTGTTCACTTGAACCCTCTCAATCTAGGCCAATTTTTGGGGACTAGTCCAATTGGGACGCGGGTTGTGGAAAGGTTGGGACGGGTTCACAGTGAGCATTCCATTAGTTGGTGTTGAGGGCATGTTTCAAGTGGTATAGTGCGGATTGATCGAAAAGGAAAGGGTCAATTAAGAGTAGCCCTTGGTTACTACCACACAAATCACATGTCCAGCGGTTGGTAAAATACGAGAAGCGCTTGGAACGGCTTTGCAGAATATAATAGAGAATGGATACCTCTCTCAGACGATTCCGTCGCTAGCTCACATCATTCCCACGCTCACATCCATCTCCGAGACCATTACAACGAGCAAGACGACAAGCACCATGCATTTCCGAACCATCGTCACTCTCAGCCTCGCCAGCCTCGCCCTGGCCGCCGAATCCGCCGAATCCGCCATCATGGACGGCCCAGCCGTAAAAGCGTTCCTGGGCAACATGCAAACCCAAGTCGCAGCTCTGGACAAAACCATCTCCGGCCTGACAGAAGCAAACATAGCAGTCCAAGGCCCGATCCTCCTACAGAACCTGAACAGTCTAAACGACGTCATGGTCTCCGGCGCCACCAAGATCAAAGCCACAAAAGCCCTCGGAATCTTCGAGATGAACGGCCTGTCCTCCAGCGTCTCGCCGCTCGTGACGTCCTCGATGAGTCTCTTCAACAACATCATTTCCAAACGTTCCGTCGTCGTTGCCGGGAACCAGGTCGAGGCTTTGGCTGAGGGTTTCAAGAAGCAGCAGGCCGGTGCTAATGCTCTTGGGGAGGCGCTGGGCACACAGCTCCCCTCGTCTCTTGCTTCTCAGATTCCCAAAGGCGCTGTGCCACCCGGCCTTGCTACTGTCAATCAAAACAAGCTGACGGATACGATGTTTGAGATTGGGATTGCGCTTTTCAAGGGCCAGGACGCTAAGATTGATGTTGCTGGGTCCACTATTTGGCCTCTGGCTGGTAAGGGCGGGAAGAGGGCGGTGGAGTTCTCGGCGTAGAGGAGGGGGGTGGAGGGGCTGGAGTGATGGTCTGTCAAGTCTTAGTCTACTCTATCATTAAAAAGAACCCGTTTCTCGCAATGGGTATCCGTGGTTATCATGCCGGGTCTGTGCAAAGGGAGATGATTTCATGGCTTCGGTTAGGAAATCCCACGCTTCCAGTAGATATCCCATCCATGCGTACCGAGCCCTCAACAATCCTTCCTTGCCGCAATACACGGGAAGGAGGAGTCAACATAACCACCGAAATCTACTTGTCAGCCGTAATAGAATCCTTCCAATTCTCCTTCCATTACTTGATCCGCAGTGGCCTCACTGCTTCAGCCTTCCCCAGTCTCCTGGCAGCACGATGTCCTTTCAAATCTGAACCTTACTAAATGAGGATCCAAATCGACAAGCTTTAGCGAGACTATTTCTTAAACGTCGCCAGGAATTTACATTATTGATCTTGAAGTACAGATGATGGACCGAGTAAGACTTACTATATATTACCTCCGTGGTATATCCAAGGACGTAGAGACAGAGACGGTGAACTCGCCGTGCCACTACCCTTCTTTCCGTATAAGAGCAAGAGAATGGCTTGCAGTCTTAGCCATTCTCCATGTACTTGTTAACCAAAATTGACGCCACAGCAAGACTCAACATCGTTCTCCTAGACGAGGCAGATTTGGGATTCTCCTGCTGTAAGATCATTGAATCAACAGCTCGCGTTCTGGCCTCCTTGACCAAGTCTTCTTTTTCCTTCCTCGTACGGGAAGTTCAACTCTCAAAGCCCTTTCCGAAGGTTATCGTACTTGCTCTCCGGACACGCAATTACGTTCTCCCTTTTCTCAATCCCCATCCCACATGCAGCCAATCGATCGAAAGTCAGTGCAATCAAACTGTCCGCTCCCGATTTGTCTCCAGACGATTCCCACCACATGGCTCCACCGAGCTGCCAATCGCGGATGAATTCTGATTTCTGGTGGGCGACGGGGGGAGTGTCGTACGTGACCATTTCTTTGGAGGCGGGACTGTAGGACCATGAGGCGCCGAGGTGCGCGTCGTGGTGTTCTTGGGCGCCGGGACGGGGGAGAGCCTGTATAGTATTAGAGTATTATGTATGTGTGAATAGACGAGGAATTGGTGACGAACCTTGTAATCCCAGACGCCTTTTTCCCAGCTTCCATCGCCTGTGCCTGAGTACGGTTTTCCTGGGCCTTCGGTAGCCATGAATGACCGTCCATACAATGGCATCCCTATCACCATCTTGTTTGGCGGGACTCCGTGTTCGGTGTAATATTTTACTGCTCTAGCGGTGCTGCAAGGTGTACAAGCAGGGAGCTGTTCATCTGAGTAAAGATTTCCCTGATGGCCGGCACAGGAACACCAGGACCCGGCATAGTCGTAAGCCATCAAATTGATGAAGTCCAATAGGGGAGCCATTTCTCTCAGGAGCAACTTTTCGTAGTTATTTGGGCCAGCTGGGGCAGCGATAGTGAGTAGGAAATGTGCTGCTCGTCCATTCGATTGTACCGGTAGCGTCGCAGCATAGCCATCGAGTTCTCGTCGGCATGCTCCGAGGAGGAGAAGAAGATCCTGCGCCTCTGCGCCAGATTTTGGGTATTCCCACTATGTTTATGATTAGACAGTCAGACTCCCCTTCTCAGTACCGGTTGTAAGTTGGTCGTATGCGTACATCGATATCCAAGCCATCCAGACCCAGATCTTTAACCAATCTCACAGCGCTCTCTGCAAACTTCCTTCTCCCCGCATCGGTGGAACACGGTGCAGCGAAATTAGCCGAATAGGTCCATCCACCAATACTCAACAAAAGCTTGAGATTTCGGTTTCTTTTCTTGAGGATGTTGAACTGCTTGATGCAGCCGTAGACGTTGGTACCGACATCGTTCCACGAATCTGTGGGATAATGTTTCTCGACATCGGACCACGAATCAGTCATGTAGACTTCTCCAGAATCAGGTTTGACATTGGCGAATGCGTAGAGGATGTGTGTCAGCTTCTCCACGGGCAAGTCCTGAGGCTGGTGATTGCGGCCATAAATCGCCTGTTGTTTCGTCAGTCAGTCTTTTGATGGGTGATTGGAAAGGAAAGATCGTAATACCCAATTCACAAAGTAAGCGACTGTGCGGAAGCCATCGTGTTCAGCCATGGCGGAGTTGGAGGTGAGATTTTCGGTCGCAGGGGTTATGACGTCGCTGAGAGGGAATTGAGAATTTGAAAAAGGGTTAAGAAAGGCCAAAATGCCGATGGGTTTATATAGAAAGATGAAGAGCAGGAAGAGTAGATGCATGGTCAACCTCAAAGAGGCTCAGTATATAAATGTGGATCGTTGTGGCGCAGTGCATAACCCACTTTACGAGGGCAATTTAGCTAGAGATGTTATGCAAGGAATGAGATGACGGCGAAGAGGCGGACACACTCTTTGTTCTATTTCTTTACTGTTGTGCAGAAGATGCAATATTGAGGGTTGGGCAGGCAGTTTAAGTTGCAGCAAGAAAAAGCATCGGGGCAGGCACCAGAGTTCAAAAATGACATCACAGTGTCATTCAGCTTTTCAATGCCTTCTCCTATCCTATTGGGTATATCCGGTGAGATTGCCTGCTATCTCTATCGCGTTCTCCCTTTGCCTTTCCCTTTGGACTTCGCCTTTCCAGTGCTTTTCTTGACAGACCCGCCAGCACCACCGCTATTCTGCTTCTTCGGATCGTGCAGATCTAGAAGCTCATCCAATACCCCCTCATCCATCAGGTCCATCAGTTGCCATTGGATAAGAGGACCAAAATCACGTCGCCTTATGTTCACCTGTGCCTGTCTCTTATCTTCTTCAGCCTTGCCCGATCTAATGCTAGACTTGAGCATTTTCTGTTGTGATATCAGGCTTCTCTTCAGTTTCAGAAGCGAACCAACGCTGTCTGATTTCTTCAGATCTTCCAAATTCCCGTGTGAAATGGCTGCTTCGCCAATGATTTCTTCGGTGATATTGTAGTCCTCTGAAGGCCCTTCCAGTGATTCATCTGCCAGACAATCCCCGGCGTCCTCGTGCATGGGCCAGTCTGGATCCACTGCTGCCAGCTTTTCGTCCATTTGCTGCATCGTCTTGATGTTTGCTGCCAAATCCATCATGTCGTTGTAGAGTGGATCCTGCACAACAGCAAGAAGACTGAAATCGATGCTTTCTTGGCTCAGATCAGCCATGCTCGCTTGGATAAGAGGCGCGACAGAGTCAATCCAAGCAGTAGCATCGCATGGACCCAGATTTAGCGGCTCATCATCCATGCCATCGAGCTTCCAGATCTCGCCCTTGATGGGCAGATAGGCCACGTAGTGGTGTCGCGCTCTTGCTAGCGCATCAGCCTTCTTTTTCGCGGCAGCCTTGGCCGTAGCTGGTGTTTCTTTCTTGGGCTCTTTGGCCACAACCATCTTCTTCTTGATGTTGGCAGCATTGGCTTTTTTCGTTGGTGCTTTCTTGATCGTCGCCACTCCAGGTCGAGCCACGCCACCGGCCAGTTTGCTGATGCTCGAGCCTCGGGGGCCTTCCGGAGACAGTTCGTCAGGAAACGCTTTTCTCGCGGCTCTGGCTGCAGCTCTCTGCTGTTTTCTGGCCGCCTTCTCTGCTGCTTTCTTCTTCTTTATTGCCAATCTTGCTTTCATCTTCTTTTTCGCTTCACTATCTGCTTTTTTCGCCCATGTCACGTAGTCTTTCTCAGCTGCAAGATCATCCTCCATCATTTCGGTAACGTGGACGAAGGAATTGTGCACGGCTTTGATCGGGCGGAAATTGTTGAGGTAGTCACCACGCTCAACTGCATTCATCGCCTGCGTATCCGACCTGAACGATCGCAAGGCTGGCCCAAGCTTGGCATTCGGCACATTGTTGATGATGTTCATAAGCGCGACAGTCCCGCAAGCATTCGTACCGTCGACTTGGTTGGCGAACCACACGTGGTCTGGACATGGGTCCATTTGTTCGCTCCAGTCGCCGTCTCGGTAAGGATAGCAGAAGATAAGGCCATGTACTGGCTGAGGTAGAACGACAAGATCTTCTGGCTCGAGTGACCAAACATCGATCGCTTTCATACCCCGAACCCCCCATTCTTGCATCATGACAGTAAGTGTTTCTGGGCTGGATTCCATCTCAAGCCAACCTTCCCATCCTTCGATTTCCAACTCGGTGGCCTCATCGTATGGGAGCTCGACGTCGTCAGGGTCGAACTCGATGACTGTCTTGCCTCCAGTTCTAGCTCGCTTGGAACGGCGAAGGGGCTCTATAGTGGCAGTTTCGACATCATCCGCAGAAGCAGCAACTTCGTCGAGCTTGGAAGCTAGATCGTCTTGTGACGAGATTGACGGGGATTCGCTCTTTGCCGTTCTGCGAGGCCTCGCAATCGCTCTGGAATGATCGGCTTTGACGGGCGGATCAGTAAAAGCCAATTCATCAGCGGACGATATGCTTCGTTTTCTGGAACAAGTGTGGCTTTCGGTGCTGTTTGGTGCAGAGACGTCCACTGTTGTGCAAAGATCTGAAGCCGTGGCATTACAACGCTCCTTTCCGGATATATCTGCTTGCGCGACCGTGTCGTCTATTACCCCGGCAATCTCCTCGGAACCCGAAGGACTACCGACGGATCCAGTCGCTCGTTTCTCATGTTCTCTTTGGACGGGAGAACTTGATGATGACCCGCGACTTGACCAATTGAAGTATTCATCAAGCGCCTCTTTCATAGAGACTGTCGGAGATGATAGCGGCGAGTCTGGTATTCCTTCATAGTCGATAGATAATTCGGCAAGATTAGCTTTCGTGAGCTCATCTGAGACGGATGTTCGGAATCGCTTGCCAGCTTCGGTAACTTTTTGCGGTGGTGTAGAAGGACCCTTCTTCTCGTTGCTGGCGGGTGTCTCAATTTTTGGTTCGCCGTTAGACGTTGTAGCATCTATGAGATTCTGTGGAGCAAGAGTGCTGCCTTGGCTTGCTTTGCTGGCAGGAGTTTGAGATCGTGTTCCCATTCTGCTTGAATATAGTTCCGGCTGTTCATTCTGGCGTGAGGTGGTGATTTTTCGCCTAGGAGCCATGTTCAGAGGCTGTATCTGAAGTTGTGTAGAATCAGAAGAGTTGATCAATTGACCCGCGACTAACTCTCATCTGGCGATCTGCGTGACGAGTGACGGCGTGTTTGACGGAGTGTTATGTCAAGTTTTGGGGTTTTCACTTCAAGTGGGAAGCAGCAAGGCGAAGGAGGAATCAGGACGAGTTCGAGATATCATCTTCGTCCCGGCGTATTGGCTTTATAGTGGACTACGGCACAATAGCACTCTGACAATAGTAGAATTTCTATTCAAGCCGTATGCGGGGGCTCAAGGCGCAGGCAAAGGGAGATAAAGTGAAGCTTCGGGGTCAAAGTGAGGTCGTATGCACTGCAGAAGAGTCCATTTGCTCGGAAAAGGATATATAGCGAAGGGAGCATGTGGAAAGCGAGAAGGGAGGAATGTGAGTTTAGGTGTAGGCCGTGTTTGGTGGGACAAAGCAACGGCCGTCGGTTCGACCGCAGCGTTGCGTTAAGGTGTTTTGTTGTTTCAACAACACCAGCGCGTCCTCCAAGCTCCCCTCTGACAATTTCTCGATAATCTTGCCATCGCCGTATTCCCGCACGTCGCGACCTTCTCTGATCCTCCTTCACGATGCAATGAACGGCACTCCACGACTACGCGCTGGGGCATTCCCGTCAACGCCCCAAACCCTCCCAGGCCAACCGAGTCCGTCCGGAAGATTTACTTCGAGCACATCGCCCTCGAATGGCACTCCGCAACGCCCGAGAAAAAAGCTTCCTGCCATCCAGAAGCTGAGGAACTTCCCTCCGCCAGATCCTCCTCAAGAACCTCTCATCTCCTTGGAGACGGTGGATGCTGCCACCCAGCGCTTTTTCGTAGTATCTTTTTACGCTGCTCTCTGGGCATATCGAATATATGACTTTTACACCCTGGTGTCTGGACGCAACGACGAGCAGCTATGGCTGTTTTTGAAATGGGTTCTTATGGATGGCATCTTCCTGTTTGCAATTCCATCCTTGAGAATACCATGGTTGGAACCATCGTCGCCAGCCTTGGTCGTTATGTTTCTGGGGCACGTCCTAATCAATGGCATGATGATGTTTCAAGTTTCGGTATGTTGGGGATGTAGTAATCCAAGAGACGTAGAGTATGCTAACCAATACAGATACCCCTCGTCGGATGGATGGCTTCCATAGGCAAAGCGCTCTACAATCCTGGCGAAGAATCTCTTGGTGGACATACAGTCAAACGCGAGGCCTTGTACAATGATCCCAGATCCATTCAAGGCAAGGTGATTGTCAACATTCTGCCAGAAGGGTAAGTTCCATCGCAAAATGCAACGCTAGTTCTTCAAATGCTGACTGAATTACAGCTCTGCCATCATCAATCCTAACCAGGAGTCTTTCTGCCTAGGTGGTTCCAAACACCACATCGACTTGCCTATCCTAATCAACCAGACTGAGCCCACGCGCATCGAGCTCGAACGAATCGATTTGGACACCTCCGAGGCTGAGACCATCACAATTGCAGCCAAGGCAGCGAAGACCCTTATGGCGACTGCTAGGAAGATCCAGAAGCCCCAAGACTCCAGCGAACCTCTGACCCTACACTTTGCCGTGAAGAAGCCTGGACGATATACTTTGCAGAAAGTTGTGGACAAGACGTCGATGGAGGTGACAGGAAGAAGTTCAGAGGCTATTGTGGTGCAGTGTCCATCCGCTCGCCTCCTCACGACTAGCGGGGACAAATGCAAAGGGGAGCTGTCGGATATCTCGTTCGAAGTCATTGGAACGCCTCCGTTGAAGCTAAAGTATCGGAAGATGGTCAACTCTGCGCCCACCGAGGCATCCTTTCAAAGCATCCAGCCCGAGGATTTCATATCTCCGTTCGCACGGCAACAACAAGAATTGGGAGTTGTCACTACGTCTGGCGATCAGGACATGACTTGGGCACGCACAAGATCCATCAGAGTCCCTGTGAATGAGACCTTGTTCAATAGCGGCAGCTGGTGGTATACGATCGATCAGGTTGAGGATGCCATCGGGAACACTGTTGCATATAAATCCGAACCCGAGGACTATGCGCAATCCAAAAGCAAGCTTCTAGAGACTCAGCAGGTCTTCACTGTCCACGAACGACCCAGAATTTCACTCGATGGTTGTGATTCTCAGCACCCTTTGAAAGTGGCGAAAGGAAATACCGTGCAGCTTCCTGTTTCATTCGAAGCGGATGGCCGTCCGACAGAGATCGATGCTCCACATCACGTCCAATATTACTTCACCCCAGAAGAAGATTTGAAGTCACTAGGAGAGCACAATCCTGCCACGCAACAGGCACTGAAACACAACTTCCGGAGTCCGCGGGACACTCTCCTGATCAGCAGTAGTGGGCTATACTCCTTGAAGTCAGTGTCGACCAAATTCTGCTCCGGAGAGATAAGAGAGCCTGCATCCTGCTTGCTTCAGAACCCCCCTGAACCAAAGCTGGAAATCAGCGCAACGAATCTTACCGACAAGTGCGCTGGAAATCCAGTCGGGCTCCAGGTTACCTTAGATCTTGTGGGCACACCACCGTTCGAAGTATGGTACAGAACTGAACGCAAAGGCCATGGCATACAGAAGAAGCAGGAGAAGATGATGTCGCATCGTCAACAAATTCAGCTCCAACCCATCGACGCAGGTGATTACATTTACACATTTCTCGAAATCAGCGATTACTACTACAAGGCTCAAAAAGTGGACCACCGCCTCGAGCAGACTGTCAAACCATCTGCTTCTGCACACTTCATCCATGACGACCCTGACTCCACCAAGGCCTCTTCTACGCTGTGTCTTTCTCAAACAGCCACCTTCAAAGTCCGACTTGGTGGCGAAGGTCCCTGGAATCTTGGCTATGAGCTTGTTCATGGAGGACAACGCAAAAAGCAGTCAAAGATTGGTATCACTTCGGAGGACTACATTATCGAGACCGAAGCCCTGGAGAGTGGTGGTGACTACACGCTAGTCTTGACCAGCATTGAGGCAGGCGGATGTAAGGAACAAATGAAGGAGGAAATCTCCTTCAAGGTTCGCCATCAGCGTCCCAAGGTCTCCTTTGGTCTTATGGACGGCAAGCGCAGCGTCATCGCCCTGGCAGACAAGCAGATAGCTTTACCAGTGAGGTTGTCTGGTGAAAGACCGTGGAAGGTGGAATACCGCAACGCAGATGAGCCTACCCAGCCCAGCATTGTCGAAGAGATGTACAATGAAAACTTCTCGTTGCTCGTCAAGAATAAGGGCACGTACGAGCTTATGAGCGTTCACGACAATACTTGTCCGGGAACCATCGATGAGGCTGCCGACAGATTCGAGGTCACTTGGATACAGCGACCGACCATGGCATTGTCAGAAGCGAGTCGAGTGAGCAGAGACGAGAAGCGCAACCTTTGGGTGAAGAACGAGGTCTGCGAGGGCGATGAGGCGTCCGTGGAGCTTTCATTCACTGGTAAGTGGAGCTGGGTTTCATTGGTGATCTGACTAAGTGTTGTGACTAACCACATCGCAGGCAATCCGCAGTTCAGTGTCCGGTACGAAGAAACGGCCAAACCCAACCAAGGCCAAAAGAGTGTGCGCAAGCGAGACATCACCGCCGCGCTTCCCAAGGCATCAATTCGACTTGATACCGAGAAGGCTGGAGAGTACACATACAGGTTCCACGAATTGGCCGACGCCAACTATGATCCTGAAAGCCAGCCCCCAATCGTGCTCACCCAACGTGTAAATTCTCGTCCAACAGCTCGATTTGCGGTACCTGGCAAGGTCTACAACTTTTGTGCCGTCAACGTCCCAGAGGAAGAAGTCATCCCCATCGTGCTCGAAGGGGTTCCTCCTTTCAACGTTGAGCTCGACGTCAAGCATGCAGGGTCTGCAAAGGGAGAGTGGATTCCGTACAAGGATATTGCAACGAACAAGTACGACTTGAGGATAGAACCAAAATATCTAAAACATGGGCACCAGACTGTTACCATCAAGCAGGTCACGGACTCCAGAGGGTGTCGTAGCAGACCAGAAATTGCTGCTGCCAGGCCGCGGGTACAGGTCTCGGTTCACGATCCCCCAACTATCTCCGATTTGACCGCGAGGAGTGATCTTTGCGTCGGTAATCATGTGGAGTTTCAACTGGCAGGCACCGCACCATTTGTGGTTCACTACACGTTTGATGGCAAGAGTCGCAAGGCCAACGTTGGGGCAGGTGCAATTTTCAAGAAGCTTGCCGGCGAGGCCGGCATTTTTACCATCGATGCAGTGTCTGATTCTGCATCGCATTGCAGAGCGGCTGTTTCTTCATTGCAAAAGATCGTCCACCCGCTGCCGCGTGGAAAGCTGGCTAAGGGTCGTGTGTCTCATGTCGACATACATGAAGGCCATGAGACGGACATCATCTTCGACTTTGAGGGCACTCCACCTTTTGAATTCACATACACTCGATCCACGGAACCTAAACGAGGAGTCAAGCAGGTTGTGCTTGAGACAAAGACGGAGACGACTTGGGATAAGCGCGTGCAGAGAAAAGTGTCGAGCGAAGGAGAGTATGAGCTCATCGGTGTCAAAGATGCTCACTGCTCGGTCAAGAAGGGTGGAGAGTCTGGACCCATCAAAAAGGGACAGAAGAGGTTGATGAACTAGGCACGCATGGATTGACGGGCAGAAATGGCGTTTGGGAGAGCAAACTTTTGCATTGGCGGAGTATGGTTTGGATGTGGAAGTCCTTTTGATCTTGTCGTTGATACTGATACCGTGTTCTATATGTACGTTGTGACAGCGATGGGTTAGCGTCAGGTTGAGATTGATACCTTTGTCTGATGACCTTGAGAGGTCAAGACCATTTACTAACTTTCGTTCGTCGAAACCGTCTGTGAACTTCAAACGTGCGTGTAGCTAATTCACATTTCTCATTACAATGAATGCTGTCGTTTGGCTTAGCCAATTCGGAGGCGTTTCGTCGTCTAGGAGTTTGCAAGAAAGAACCTCATCTCTATTGTCTCTGCCTAATCAACGATGTATAGATGTGTTTTGTGAGTGAACAGCTGCATAAGCAGCCAGGGTATCAAGTCTATGTATAACAACGAGCCGTCAGATGCGTCTCTATTCCGTCTCCTTTTCTGATCTCTCGATGCCCAATTCCTTTTCCAGGAAGCGTCGCATCAAGTGTTCCATGCTTTCCGGATCGCGAGCTTCTTTCATATGGCCGTACATCCTTCCCAACTCGAAGACGACCTCGATGGCGATGAGAATGATGATGATCCATTCTAGCCGCAGGTTGTGCCGTTCGATGAGTGTTTCTCTCAGTACTGAAGCGATTTCTTGGGCGTAGTCGAGTTTGTCATTCAGTACTTTGATGCGGACACCGACATCTAGCGCTTTTCCGACGTGGGAGTAGTAATCTTCCAGGCCTAGCTCATGCTTGCTGTCCCAAAACAGATCTGGTAATGAATCTGTCAGTTCGCTGTAAAGGTTCAGCTGGGCACGGATGCTCAACAGCTCCCCTGTTTTCCTGAGCATGAATGGACGCGAGAAGGGTAGGCGAGATCCGAGACCCATTGTCTCGCATGCTTTTCTCAGTAGCGCGGGACGTGTGATGGGAAGGGATGTGCCTTGGCTGAGGATTGTCGGGATAGTGCGGGTAGATGAGAAGTAGGCTTCTGTCAATCTTTCTAGGACTGCCAGCTTGGTGGAGCGAGCAAGGCCGGAGGAAAAGGCGATTTTGGCTAAGACAGTGGAGAGTTCGGGAGACTCGGTCTCTGGTAGATTTGTTTCTTCCAGTCCTGGAGTTGAGTCTAGCGATACAGGTGGCGTAGAGGATTGTTCTGAGGCGAGCCGAGACTCGGATTTGGTGCCTAAAATTATCGTATCGCCAATGATTGCAGACCGGTCTTTAGACGCGTCCACTATATATTCCAGATCCTCTGTTTCCATCTGCAGACTACCTGAATGCGAGTTTACAGCCGCCGGTGGGAGCACTCTTTCAACCAGTCGCAATGCGATTCGCTCGGGGACATTCCATGCCACAACTGTGCCCGAGGGAAAGATGAACAGGTCGCCATGTTCTTGATGTCGAGGATCGAGAGCAAGGGGATCTGGAGGAAGGATCGGTGTTTGGATATGGATGACTTGAGGATAAAGGGTCGTATTGTAGGGATCGAGATCGAAGCCATCTGCCTCGACAAGACGGGCCGCAATGGATATGTTGTATTCCTCAGCTCCACAGTAGGCTGTTACTTTCTGCCATATATATCAGCAGAGCAGACAGAGTCGATGGGCGGGATGTCATACTCTGGTCTGAACATCTGGATCTACAACCTGCACTCCTCCTCTACGCCGGACCACCACTCTTGACCTCTCTGCTTCCAGACCAACTCTTCTCAACGAGGTCTTGCGTGGAAGGAGTTTAGGTCCCCCATTCTGCTCGACAGGCGGGTCATCTTTCACCAATGGGTCCTGCTTCTTCTTCAAGCTTCGTGGGATGCTCAAATGGCGTTGGGTTTGATTCCGTTGCAGTAGATATCGCTGGATCAGCCGGGCTTCCGTTCTCAGACCCGTCTTCTTCGCTCCTTGTAGCCACATATGCAGTTGTTACGCTCCAATGATGAGAGTTGGTGCATTGCTGGGAGTTTGTATTCCGTCTCGACCCCCCACAAAAAGCTACTGGTCGCATCATCTACGCTCAAGTCACGTGTAGCCCCTGCGGGTCGACGATCGTGCTTGGACTTCGCGAAGCTCCAACGCGCGACCAATTTCAGGCGCACGAGTGCCAACACGCTATACAAACACAAGAGACCCTCCTGTCGCTACACACCAAGTCGCCTTTCCCTGTAAATCTCCAAATCATCGAACATGGCGACGGATCGCGCCTCCAAATCTCCATCGCCCATACCAACCACAGAGCTCGGTCAGGATGGCAGCACTGTTACAGATTCGCAATGGGCTGCCATGCAAACCGTTCTCAACTTCATATACCAATACAGGACCCCTGAAGGCGAAGACCCCTCGAAACTATTCCAGCGCAAGGTCAACAAGCGCGTTCTGCCAGATTACTACTCTGTGATCAAAGAGCCCATGGCATTGAGCATCATCAAGGCGAATATACACAGCAAAGTATACAAGAACTTTGAGGCATATGTGAGGGACTTCGCCCTTGTCTCGCACAATGCGCAAGTATATAATCGACCGGATTCTGGGGCGTATCAGGATGCGCTGATAATCAAGGAGTTGTTGGAGAAGGAGCTGGCAAAGCTCGTGAAGGATAATGTTATCACCGCGGAGCAGGCGAAGTTGCCATTCTTGGGAGAAATTCCGACGCAAGAGGATATCGTCATGGAAGAAGTCGAGGAAGAGGACGACGCGGATCCTGAGGCTTCGGACGTTGAAGAGGAGGAAGACGAGGATGATGATGTGGACGATTCTGATGAGGAGGGTGGAAAGCGCAAGCGTAGAAAAGGTGCTAGAGGTACCGGTGCAATTACAAAACGCGAAAAGAAAAAGGATGTTGACAAAGAAGATGACGATCCAGAGTCGAGGAAAAAGCGCGGTCGGCCTCCGCGAGTCGATACGCCTATGGAAGCACGCATCAAGGAGATTCTTAAAGGCATGCGCAAGTTCAAGAACTCAAGTAACACGCTTATGGTCTACCACTTCGAGCGATTACCCGACAAGGCTGTCATGCCAGAGTATTACAATGAAGTCAAGACACCTATGGCATTGGACATGATCAAGAAGAAGCTTAAGAGGAAAAAGTATACGACTGTGGACCAGTGCATGAAGGACCTGGAGACCATGTTTGAGAACGCAAAGAGCTACAACCAAGACGAGAGCCAGGTATACAAAGATGCCGTATACCTTCAGAAAGAGACCAAGAAGCTCGCCGACGAGGTGAAGGCTAAACCAGACACTGATTATGTGATGGAGGATGGTCGGTTACCCATGCCAGATGGCATCTTACATAACGGCGAGCTGTGGAAAGTTGGTATGTGTGAAGTGATACCTCCCTCTAGCTCCTACTAATATTTTGAAAGGCGACTGGGTCCATATTCAGAACGCGAACGACCTCACGAAGCCAATTGTTGCCCAAATTTATCGTACGTGGCAAGATCAAGATGGAGCCAAATGGATCAATGCATGTTGGTACTATCGACCTGAGCAGACCGTCCATCGGTACGATCGTCATTTTTTCGAAGACGAGGTTGTCAAGACTGGCCAATATCGAGACCACCCAATAGATGAGATTGTGGACAGGTGTTTCGTCATGTTTTTCACGCGTTACAACAAGGGACGACCTCGTAATTTTCCAGCAGACAAAGAGATCTATGTTTGTGAAGCGCGATACAATGAGGAAAAGCACAAGCTGAACAAGATCAAAACGTGGGCGAGCTGCTTGCCCGATGAGGTTCGCGACAAGGACTACGAGATGGACTTGTTTGAGACGCAGAAGAAGATGAAGAAGGTGCCGAGTCCAATCAAGTATCTGTTTAAGGAGGACGAGCAGAAAGAGACAGACGAACTGCCAAAGCCAGTCTGGGGTGCACCAAATGCTCCCCCTAAGATAGGAGCTGTTCACATGAGGCCCCGGGATCCAAAGGTGGGTAGCCGCAGGCAGCATTCTTCACTTCAGCTTCAAAGTTCTGTCCATCCTGCTAACAACATTTTAGGACTCACCACCTCCCGAGCCAACTCCAACACCGCCGCCTCCTCCACCTCCTCCAGCACCGCGACCTGCTATGCCAACTCATTCAAGTTCATATAATTCCGAACATCGTCCGACCAACATTAATATCTCTGGAGCAAACATGCATCAACAGGCGAGCGCTCATACGCCACTTCACCCACAACCAAGCCCAGCCACTTACACACCTTCGCATCGCTCGCAATACCAAAATCACTCCGCTTCGCCAGCACCATTACAACCAATGCCGCCGCAGCAACAAGGACAATTCCATCCGCCACCCTTGACTCCGCATTCCAGTTACAAGGCTCCCGCGGCTCAGGCCCAGGTCGGACAATATTCGTCCCCTCAAACGAATTATGCTCAGCCAAGAGGTGCCATGCCGCCTGCTGCTGGGTATAGCGCTGCGCTACCTCCACCGATCGAAGTCTGGCATCTACCTGATTCGGCGAATACAAGTATCCCAGAGGATGTGAGAAATCAGTTCCAGTGTGATGAGGCGGGAAGGGTATTGTTTTTTACGGCACCGCCTGCTGCTAGTGAGCCGAGGACTAAATTGGGACACACCGCCAAATATCTCGCCTACAAATCGAAACGCGAGGAGATGCTCAGGGAGAAACGAAAGGCGGAGACACTCGATGCTGGCCGTGACGGAGAAACGAGGAAGAGGGCGAAGAGTGAAAAATTGGTCATGCAGGAGAGGGTCAAGGAGCAAGCACGGCACAAGGCAATGGAGGTTATGGAGGATGCGCTTGCCGATGCTACCATTGCTGAGTTTCGGGCTGAGTACGGGGAGAGCTGGAAAGAGGCGATGGAGCGCGAGTTGCAGCAGCTGGAGAGGAAACAGCATGAGGCGATGAAGGAGAGGGAGGAGAGGGAGAGGGTCGAGGATGAGTGGAAGGCTAGGGAGAGGGAGGCGCTTGCGATCAGAGGCTTGGGTGGTAATCTTGAGCTTTCGGTGAAGAGGTAGGCGAAAGAGACAGGCGATTATTAAGAAGCATTTGTGCGGTAGAACTATACGTTGAGTCCCATTGGCGCGGGAGTCTCGAGCCTGAATTCGACTTGCACGATGACTGGATGGATCTTATTTGCCTACCCTCAAGAAAAGAGAGGATTCGCATCTTTTCTCCCTTTCTTTCCTGCCATTTTTTCTGCGCACCCGCTATTGACCTTTTCCAACCGAGCCCATCCTTCACCGGGGGCGGAACGAGCCGTGGCAGGACACTTTCTCTCCCGAAGCGCTAAGTATAAAAAGATCAAGAACTCGGTCCCTTGTCGCGACAGGAAAAGATTGGGTCGCTCTTCGTCTATAGCGCCGTCGTCTTTCAGCTGCTGGTTTTTAGCTTTACAGTACAATCATGCTGCGCTTTTTGGAACATGGTGATCTAGTTGGTGGTTCGTGTGTCGTTGGTGGTGGTGGTGGTGGGTGGAGTTGATGATACTGGAGTTGATGATACTGAAGTTGATGATACTGGAGTTGATGATACTGGAGTTGATGATACTGAAGTTGATGATACTGAAGTTGATGATACTGAAGTTGATGATACTGAAGTTAATAATACTAAAGTTGATGATACTAAAGTTAATAATACTAAAGTTGATGATACTAAAGTTAATAATCTACTAATAGTGCCTTCCTCCCTGTCATAGTGCCGACCTACACACTGCCTTCCTTATCAAATGCCGGCTTTTTCCAAAGACTGCTACGTCCTCGTAGCTATCTCGAAGGTACCTACCTTATAGGTAGGTGTTTATATACAAACAAGACGTATTATATTCGTCACTATAAAATTTTTGGAGGAAGCCGTTATGCTGCCTGTTTCTTTGCTCTTGGGCTCACGAATTATGGGTTTGTTAGTTGAGTGTCAGGCTTTTGGAATTTAATCTTAGTTGCATTGTCGATGGCGATCTTCAATCTATTTCAAGTAACCCATCATGTAGGTTAGCTACAAAAAGGATAGTAATGATGTCAAATGACATTCTTGTACTACGCAGCATGCGGCAGTCCATCATTTTCTATCCCTCTCCCCCACATAGCGTGACCGATCCAGCGAATGCTAGGTCCGACCTCGACATGATAACCACTGCACAGAAACATCCTGCCCATTTCCATCAATTTTACACAGTACCCCCTTGACATTACGCTTTAGTGCATGGTCGACGAGGCTTGTTACTTCCACACCGAGAGGCTTATTGGGGTTCATCTTCCCCCATGTCTTCCATATATCGTTAACAATACCGTCCACCTTGATATGAAGTTGCAGCTGTGGCCCTTGGTTGGCTTCTAGATACGCCATCACCCTTCGCCATTGCGTGCTAGTGTCTTGTACCAGTGCAAGAATCCCGATTTCTCCTCCTATGAGCTGCAAAGGCGTTTGGATCTGAAGATGCTTGATGGTTCTGAAAGAGTCGGGGGTTATGCTGTTGAGTGTTTTCTCAAACAAGCGAACGTGCTCGTGAGTGTAGAATGTATTCTGGGACCAGTATAGTCGAAGCGCTTCGGCACGGAGATCTTTCGAGACGGAGAAGATACTGTCCGATCGCCAGACACAACGGCAGCTGGTGGAGTAAGATTCCAAACTGGAACATCGGCAGATCTCGGCGACATAGCCGGATGAATTTTCGTGCCCGCGACAGTGACCACAACAGTGCGTGAGATACCTGATTCCATCTGAACCGATAAATGAACGTTGGCCGTTCGGTCTGCCGTTGTTAAGCGGCAATGGTCTCTCGGTGACGACGAGATGGGAAAGGATCATGGACTGTAGCTCGAACGGCAATGCTGAGAGGCGAGATGAGCCTAGGGCAGAGACCGGAACTTTCTTGACAAGCGCCACGGAGCATTCTCTCATCATGTTTCGGATGATTATCTTCTCCTCTTGCGTGGACGGGAGCTGGATGTTGATTTTTCCACGGCCAATTTTAGGATGTGGCCAATTCCGGGTCGCCATACAAACCTGCTTCGGTAGTCCAGCCAGCGGCTTCATAGAATCCAAGATCTGCAGTACCTCCGCTGGCGCATGTCTGGTAAAATCAAAGGCGACTTTACAGGTTTTCGATAAGACTCGCGCCAGGTGGTCCACAAGAGTCTGCAAGCATTTGAGCGCCTGAGTAAAGCCGGTGCTTATGCTGGGACAGAACTTGATGTGGACTTCTTGGACCGATGAAGTTCTTCTCAAGTGGGAGAAGATGGCAAGCATCTTTGCCTCGAATTCGACCTCGTCTTTCCCCCAAAGTAAGAGATGAATATCTTTCCGCGGGAAATCAATGTAGATGTCATGGTCGCAGGCCCTACGGGTACGCATGTTAGTCATTTTAAAGGAATCTGCAGACATTGTACGCGGATCTGTAGACATTGTACGCGGATCTGTGGTTGTGGATGTGGTTGTGAAAGACAGAATGGAACGAGGGGAGAGCAGAAACATAAATACTGAAGACTCGACCATCGCTTTGAGGACGGCGCGAGATGGTCAGAGTGAGCGCGTTTCAATAGCGGCGGGTAGCTTCTGGCACAGACCAAAATATTTGAGAACGGGTCCGAGCGCTCCTTCCAGATCTCATCATCCCCCCAACCTCGCCAACTCAAGGCACAAACATACTTCCATCATTTTTTTATCCCATGATACAGCCCTTCCCTTCATTCGGATCAGATTTCTTTTATTCTCTTCAAAGTAGCTGCTTGAATCGGATATTCTGTATTTGCTCGCCAAGCATTGTAAAATGGACGGCCAATGAAGAAGTAGTATTCGGGTCTCTCGGGAGTCTACTGGGTGCAGTGGTCACGAATGAGCCACAAGTCTTTATCTTCCTTGAATTAAAGGGCCAGCTATTAGCTGTTGGATGCTATCGTCCTCACGTCTGCGTACCGCCCACTTGATCCACCCACGCCAATTGTACCCGACTTACACTTCGTGCATAACTCTTATTCGTAAACACGAACTCGCTAAACATGATAGCTTCAACCTTTTTGCCAAAGAGAGTACTAGAAGGGTGAATGGCAACTGTTTGGGAGCCCGAAAGCGTCTTGTAGCTCCCATCTGGCATCAGGCGAGCCGTGTTCGACGCAAAGCCTGCAAGCAAGCTCTGAAGGATGTGTTCGTTGTGAGCTTCGGAGAGGATTGTGTCGTCGATGTCGTCCAATGCAGCCGACTCTGGGAGGAGCTTGAGTTGTTTGCACTGGGAGAAGAGTTGTTTGCGGATGTCCTGGACTTGTTAGCAGAAGGGATTTATTGGATGGGTAGCAAGAGGGTGATATACCATGACATTCTGCATAGCTCGATGCGAAATGAAGTACTTCTCTGCCCACGCTTTCCGATCTGTTCGTTCAGTGGCATAGGCTTTGACAGTTGCCAGCATTGTCAAATGGTCCCCATCCCTCCTCATGAGCTCTTTTCTTGAGATATCAGCCTCCTCTTTTTTCTCCTCCGTCTGCACTTGGAGGAAAATATTTTCGACGCTTAGACACGCAACGATGTCAATAACATCAAGTATGCAGTCTTTCTCTGGCCTCGCTGCTTCCACAAGCACCCTTCCCAGAGACGGCGTCAATGGCAATTTCGCAATTGTCTGTCCAACTTCATTGATTTTCCCATTCCCATCCAGCGCGCCAAGTTCCAATAACTGGAAATACGCCTTCTCGATGGCCTCCCTAGGTGGCTTATCCAGAAAGGGAAAGTTGAAAACATCGTCAATTCCTCGACTCATCATCGTGATAATTGCTTGCGCAAGATCGCACCTTAAAATCTCTGGCGTTGTTGTCTTCTGCAACGTCTCATAGTCCTTCTCCGTGAACAGCCTATGACATTGTCCTGGCCCTTCACGACCAGCTCGACCCTTTCTTTGAATGGCTGACGATTGTGAGACGGGTTTGACGAGAAGAGAGTCTAAGCCGAGACGGTTGCGAAATTGCTTTATTTTCACTTTGCCACTATCAATCACGTAGCGAACGCCGGGAACAGTGACGGATGTTTCTGCAATGTTGGTTGATAATATGACTTTCCGTGTCTTTGGAGGTGCTGGTTGGAATATTTTTTGTTGGGCGGTTTGTGGCATGGCAGCAAATAATGGGAGTGTAAGGATCTACCAAGGTGTCAGAAGATTGCGACATTCAAGCATTGATTTTATTACCTTGGGGAATTTCGTGTCCATTGAAGCACCATATTCGTTG
This sequence comes from Venturia asperata, assembly GCA_003689335.1. Taxonomy (NCBI): domain Eukaryota; kingdom Fungi; phylum Ascomycota; class Dothideomycetes; order Venturiales; family Venturiaceae; genus Venturia; species Venturia asperata. Next base: position 165,672 of record QWWL01000020.1, read on the forward strand.
ACAAGCCTTTCCAACCCCTCCACTGTGTCTTGCCCGGTTAGAAAAACTAGTATGTCTCCTGGGAGAGGCTCTCTTTGGTGAATGAGGAATATTTTCTTGAGCGCTGCCTCCACGAAATCTTGAACGGGTGTGGGTAGATAGATTGTTTGGACAGGATACTGCCGTCCTTCAATGTGACAAATCGAGATGGATTTCGAGGTCTTAGCCAACGAGTCTAGCTCAGCTGGCAGTTTTGGCATCGATGTGATCAAACTTCTGTCCAGGCTCTCTTCATAAGAGTTGTCCCCCAGTATTTCGTCTACGACCTCGATTTCTTTCACAGAGGACGTTAACGCGGGGCCGGGATTGAAGAAGTTGAAGAGGCTTTCCACGTCAGCAGTAGCACTCATAACAACCACTTTCAATGGCTTCCCTTTCCGACCCTTTTGGTCACCATTGATGAGGTTGCGGAGGAAACCCAAAATAAGATCTACATTGACGCTACGTTCGTGCACCTCGTCTACAACGACTGCGCTGTACTGCCGCAACGATGGATCTCGAAGCATTTCTTGCAAAAGCATACCCTCGGTCAAGAATTTGATCTTTGTACTCGGCGAGACAGAGGTATCAAAACGGACAGAGTAGCCGACTTTACTTGCAGGAGAAGCAGAGCCTAGAGGCGTTCCCATCTCTTCTGCCACCCGTCTTGCTAGAGACACGGCTGCCACCCGACGCGGCTGTGTTATCGCTATTGTTCCCCTACACCACGGCTCATCGAGCAGAAATTGAGGGACTTGTGTACTCTTTCCGCTACCAGTCTCACCAACAAGCAGCATGACGTTCTTGTCGTCGCGCAGACTTTGCCGTATCCTGTCCTTGTGATTCCATATTGGCAAATCCTTCCGCGTCCGTAGCAATTCCTTGCTCTTATCGCTGAGTGATTTGTGTGGTATGTTTCGCGGTGCTTGTGCTTGTAATTTTGCTTGTGTTTCTTGTGCTTGTGCTGCTACTCGAGCTCGTTTCTGTGCATACGTCTGCCTCTCTCGTCCATTGGGTCGTCTATTCGCGGCAGGGTCGGCTCCTGAGGGAGAGTCTGCTACACTCTTCTGTAGATCTTCATTATTGGCGTCAGAGATAGGCTTCTTGGTCGGAGGCTCTAAGGTCCCATTCTTCTCAGCGCGTTTGCGCTTTTTGCTCTGGGTTTTCGATTCTACTGGCTGCGGGACGGATGGGGTGGTTTCCTCGACAACAGGGTCGTCATCAAATCGAGTATGTACTCTCTCCGGCATTTCGAAGTGCAACAGGATAGTTGCGGCTGGATTTAGAGTAGGGAACTTCTTCTCACTCGCAATGTCGACTTCTGAGAAATTTGAGCACGGGCCAACCGTAAATCCTCGCGGCCGACGACCACCATCTCTTTGAAATCATCATCAACTCAAGTCGAACTCATGATGCAGTGATTCTCTATACACCGGGAAGATTGTTTGCTTTGGTTCAGGCCAGTCCAGCTTTGTCAACAATGCGATCTAGGGGACAAATTCCTTTTCCTTCTCGCTACCCTTTGATCTTCCCCTTTCCCTTCAGCACTGTATAATGCTCTTCAAGGTCATTTTCAATTCTACCCTGAGTATATACCCACAGCCAAAATAACCGTTTATATGGCTTTCCACAAATACAAGAAGAAGCAGAAACGGCCCAATCTAGACGCCCATATACTCATCAATCAACCTCATCGACTTACAGTAATATTGACACGGACAATAGCAATAAGAACTTGAAATGGATTTCTCACACCACCAAAAACACCTCTCACCACTTCTTAAATCTCGAGCCTTCAAGAATATAGCTCGAACCTCCGTGATGCTAGCTGTAAGCGCCATGAGCGTTCATCATGACACCCATAACCGGAAGCTCAGTCGCGGTACGTGGTTCAATCGCGTTGTCGGCGAGTTTCTACCTACAGCAGCTTTGAATACGGTGCTGGAATATGGAGAGTGTCGATTTCGGCTTTGGTTTTGGGATTGGTTCAGTCGGGATGGGTTTTGGTCGTAGATGTTTATCGGCACCATATCAGACCCACGGCTATTATATCGAAGATTATTTTCTCTCGAAGCCTTAGATCTTGCTTTGGTAATACCAAGATGTCCTCTCGACTCGCTCTTTGCAACCTTCCGATCTTGATTTCAACACTTTCAGTGTCGCCAATTTCCAATTAAAAATACCTTGGACTTCATTGCATCTAGCTATTCGATTGCCATCCCTTCGCTTGCCATGAACCGCTCACAGCTCTTGCACTTACCGTCGACATTCCCTAGGACTCAGCGCGTTGCTCGTAGCGCACAACAAAGGTAGAATGATAATCTTGAAGAAGGAATGGAGACTGAGGAACGCTGCCACACCCAAAATAGCAACTTGCTTTGATCTCGATCTCGAAAGCAGCCCATTCCACTTCTTCCCGTTTTCATCGACAGCTAACCTACAAGCGTCTAGATGCGAACGCTCTCTCCAGTCTTCAATCTCATAAGTATAGATATAGCCCGGTCCTCCCTCTCATCGCTACAAATCCAGTTCACATACATTCAAACATCTCACTCTCCAATCTTCCAAAAAGAGAAAAAGACCCCAGTCACTTCACCAATCTCAACTTCTAAAGTCCCAAATAACCGTCACGCCCCAACTTTCCACCAACAATGCCTCCCAACCCCGCCCCCCGCAACTCCACCCTCCTCGCCTTCCTCGAAAAGAAATGGGACTCCTCCTTCCTGTTCCGGAACGGGTTCAAACTCACCGAATCAGCGTTGATAGCCGCAGCGCACGTGAAATGGTGCCGTCCCTATTTGATAGGACGGGAACTGGGTCTGGGAGAAATGGTTGCCGTGCAGACGGTGGGCTGGTTTGTGATTACTGGGGTGTTGGATTGGGTTAAGGGTGATAATTTTTGGTGGTAGATGGGTGCGTGGGAGGGCGGCCGGATGGGCGGATTGGATTGAAGGGGATGTGGTGGGTGGGGTGGTTAGGGGAGGGTTGAAATTGATGATGGTGGTACCGAAGGATGGGTGCCCGACCAGATTGTTGTGGGCTTTGACATGGCTGGTTTCGGTGTTTTGAAGAGATTTAGAAATTGCAGCTAGTGGTAGTCGTGTACGATGAGTTGCTGGAATGTGTCGTGGGGGGACGAATCTCTGCTCTTGGTTTTTGGAGGATGTACGGTAAATTGGTATGTTGTGTCGAAATTGTTATGGTACCATGGTAATGGCTGGTCAGTGGAGAACTGCGACCATTTCATGTGTTTCCTACAGATCTAGCTCCCTCGCAAAGTCAATCAATCTCAATCTCTTCGCATCCTTGGGATGAAATTGCGCGACCTTTGCTCTCACCACGAACCTGGCTACAGCTGTGTCCCGCTTCAAATCAACGTATCCGCCCTTCGCCTCGAGCAATTCCTCCAGCAACTCTCTCACTTCCTCAGCCGCGGCGTCTTTCTCATTCTCATGTTGATTCTCTTCTTCCCCACCCCAGATCTCATCTATGCGCCTTTGCCTCTTCGCTTCTCCATTAGCTGTCATCTCTTTCTTCGAAGTCTTTGGTTTTCCTTGATTCGAAAATCCCGCCATAAGCATGTCTTCATCTACATCAGCAATTTCGCCCACCACGGGACCTCCCAGCTCCTCAGCGGCAACCATAGCGGCAAGACGTTGTTCAATAAAGTCATCGAGACCCTTCCGGAGCAGATTGACCTCGCGTTGGAAATCCTGTTTCCGCTTGTTCTTCGCACGGATCAGGTCTTTTGCTTTGTCACTTGATGACTGCCCTGCTTTTTCTTCCTGCACATTTTGAAGACGAATTGTTCGTGAGGAGAGACTAGTAGTGAGTGTTTTGAAGTCTGCGAGTTGTGATTCTTCGTAGCTGATCTGGCGGTTGCACGATTCCAATTGAGACTGAGATGATTCGATGTTTTGCTTGGTAGAGAGGGTTGATTGCTTGACTGTTCTGGTTGCTAAAAGGGTTGGCAAAGCGGATCCAAGAGAGGGCATTTCGGGCTTTTCTGGGGTCATTTCTTCGTAGGCTATTTTGATTAACCGCAGTTGCTTGAGTCGTTCTCTTGGATCTGTTGATGGAAATTTCGGTGCAACAGTATTCGAGGAAGCTTGTAGCTAGGCAGGTTGTTAGATAACAAAAGTATGTCCTACGCGTTTTGAAATATTGCTTGGAGATGGGACGAACACAGATTGTATTCAAAGCATTACAAAGTCTCGTCAGTGCCGCCCCTCGTATGGAGTAGTATCAGACAGCGATGGTCGTCCATTCCGACAATTTATAGCAGGTGGTAAGATTAACAAAATGCCTACCTTCTCCAGTTCCAGCTTCCTTGCTCTTAATCGCTCCTGAAGCTCCTTGATAGTCTGATCAAGACGCGCTTCTGTCCTTGCGTCCGGCGCATCAGTCTCCATCTCCTGGTCTCGCCACCCTCGTGCTTCCACACCATAGTTTCTGATTTTATCGATCGAATTGCTCATTGTGACACTGTTCAAGTCACGGTGATGCGAGACGGCAGACAAGAGGAGATGAGGATTGGAGTGATCGCCACACCTGTTACGCGCACGTGATGGCACTAACCCCTTCCAATAGATTACGCGAGTCCTCTGTCACTTGCCCTTGCCCTCGTACACCTCACACCTCTCACCTCAGTCCTTCCTCACAACACTCCCGTCCGTCGCGTTCCCCTCAAGACTGAGAGAGAGCAGCCGGGTCATCGAGCGTCGTTCACCATCCCGACCGGCAGTCGCAGACAGCACTACATAACATCTGACAGGAACCTCGGAATAGGTAGCTGGGGCAAGTGCAAAGGTTTCCTACTACACTTACTTCTACCACATCTTCCACTACCTACATCTCACAATCAGTGTTCATCTCTCTCCCGGCACCCGCACGATTCTTTCAGTCGCAGCCTCACATCATCTCAACACCTCACAAGCAACTTTCTCCACCTCTCAGCGCGCACTCCGACGATTCGAACACATCGTTCCCTGCTCCTTCACAAGCATTACGCAGTCCATCTTCCGATCCTCCTCCTCCGACCGCTTCACCAGCACAATTCCTCTCGAATCAGCTGTAAATAGGAACAATACGAAGCTATTCTCTAGACGATCTTGATTGCACAAGTGATTGCGACCGACTTTGCGACGACCCCATCGGCTTTCTCCACAGCACCTTTCATTCCGGGCAATCCTCCAGCGGAATTATCGTTATCCATCTCGACTTCGCGCTCACGTCATTGAGACAAATACTACGGGATTTCTGGCGAGATCCACCTTGTCCATACCAAGATACTCTCAGCTTGGTTTTCCACACCATCATGTCTGCCTCACCAACAACGGCGGCAGCGCCCTCGCAGAAGCGTCCTCTCGAAGAACCATCATCCCCAAATGGTCCTGGTGACCAGCCTGACGCCAAACGACCAGCCTTGGATAAGATCATCAAAGAGGAGGTCGCGCCAGTCGCAGCAGAACCAGTTGCAGAGGATGACTCGTCAGTCACAGCCAAGACAGAGCCTTCACCAAAAGCAGAGAATGACACCGTAGATGTTGACACCGTTGTACCCGACGCTGAAGGAGAGGCAGTTGATACCTCCCTTCCAGTCGTGGATGGTGCCCCCATTCTGAATGGAGCTCCAAACCAGGTGCAGAACCGTCATGATGAGAGCAGTTGGTTGCATGTTCGTGCCATCATTTCGAGCGCCGAGGCTGCGACAGTCATTGGCAAGGGCGGTGAGAATGTTTCTTTGATACGCAAGATGTCTGCCGCTCGGTGCACAGTCAGCGATTATGCCCGGGGTGCCGTGGAGCGAATTCTCACAGTGAGCGGTCAGGTCGATGCAGTTGCAAAGGTATGTTGTGATCGTCACTCTTGAGTACGAGTTTTTTTCTGCTCGAGGCTTTATGAAGCAGAGGACTCGGCTTCAACTCACACCATTCCACCTTTGTTGCTTTGAGCTCCATTCACTAACAGTGACAGGCATTCGGACTCATCATCCGCACTCTGAACCAGGAACCCCTCGAAGCTCCATCCACTCCTCAATCCAAGACTTATCCTCTGAGACTACTCATTCCACACATCCTGATCGGCTCAATCATTGGGAAAGGCGGAGTTCGCATCCGGGAGATTCAGGAGGCATCCGGTGCTCGACTCAACGCATCGGAATCTTGCCTTCCCTTATCTACCGAGCGCTCTTTGGTCGTACTAGGCGTCGCTGACGCTGTCCACATTGCTGCATACTACGTTGGCAGCACACTTGTTGAGCAGCTCACTGAGCGCTTTGGTGGACCGGCAGCTTCGGCATACGCTACACGCAGCGGGGGCCCGGCTGGTGTCGTTCCTGGAGGCATGCAAGTTGTGCCCTACGTCCCACAAACTGGCGGAGGTCAATGGGGTCATCCAGAGCACTTCCGAAAGAACGCTCAACCTTCACGACCAGGTCCAGCACCCGCTCCCTACGGCCAACAACCGCAGCAACCCGCGTATAACCAGCCGCCACCACAAATTCAAGGTGGTCAGCAGCCGCTTCACTTTGCTGGCTCACCACGTGCAGGTCCTGGCTACACTGGCGCCGGACCACATCAACCTGCACCGTACGGCGCTCCTCCACAGCAAGCGGGACCTGCAGGACCACCAGCCCAGCCAATGCAAGGCGTTGTCCCTGGCCAGCCAATGACACAGCAGATTTATATTCCTAACGATATGGTCGGCGCTATCATTGGAAAAGGAGGCGCAAAAATCAACGAGATACGCCAACTGAGTGGCAGTGTCATCAAGATCAACGAGCCGCAAGACAACAGCAACGAGCGCCTCGTCACAATCACAGGCACGCAAGAATGTAATCAAATGGCCTTGTACATGTTATACTCGAGGCTTGGTGAGTCCTCCAAATAGACTATTCGATCGGACACTGATGCAATTGGTTTTGCAGAGAGCGAGAAACATCGCATCTAGTCGACGGGTCACGACATCGGCAAAAGCATTTTATCAGAGGTCTACACTCTCGTTTTTCCGATGGTCATCGGGTTCCATCATTGCGGAAAAAGTAGCAGGCATTTGTACCGAAGGAGCCATTACGAGGCTGGCTCAAGACTGGGGGGTTGGTCCTGGTTCTGGGACGTATAGTATGGGTAAAGTTGCCTAATGTAAAAGTTTTTTCTCAGTTAGGTAAGAGCAGCAAGACGTTTTTGCTCAAGATCATCAGTCATACAGGTCTGGCAATTCATGATGCAGTATTAACAGAAACACTTCGCCTTCGGTGCATAACTATCTGCGACTACCATATAAAGCACTCCTGGAATGCTGTCTCCTCTCTGACTCACTTGTTACAGCTGACTCCATGCCCATTCCAGCGAAAACGTTTCGCATCGCCAAATCTGGGCTTGCTGTTTGGCGCAAACTGATTAAGACAACCTCTACCCGTCGTACACATCGGTTTCGGCTGCGCGCGCCTGCTTTTGTTCTTTCTTGCCAGTCTGCGCACGTCAAACACTACGAATGACTATTACGGATATATAGCATAAGTCATGCGCTACATGCAAGAAACATAGCCTCACGACCACCTCAGCATCTTATCCAACCCCTTATAAATTGTGTTTGCTCACTTTGCACCGCTAGACCAACAGAACAAGCACATTGTTTGACTGCAAACGCTTTCTGTTCAGTGACTTCCGGGCAGTCTCACCCACTACGATATTGCCTTCAGTTAATCAGAAGTCCTCCAAACCCTCGACATGGCACGCACCTCAGTCAGGAATACGAGAAGTGGTGCATCATCAACATCCGTCAAAGCCCGCGTAAAAGGCTTCTGCTTTCGGTAAGGAAAATCAAAGCTTCACTGCATAGCGCGCAGGGAAGTTAATGGAGCAACAGGACCCAATTCAAAACATGCGCCTCCATGGCCACCATCTTCGTTGGCGCGGAGGAGACGCCTTACAAAGTCCACCGCGACCTAATATGCAGCCAATCCCCCTTCTTCGCCGCCGCCTTCCGCGGTTCATTCCTCGAAGGTTCAACCCAGCAACTCTCACTCCCCGACGTTGATACGAAATGTTTTGACCACGTAATCTTATGGCTCTACCAAAATCGCCTGGAACCCCTCAGCTATTTCTTCAAGGATGGGAAAGCCACCTATTTCACGCTGTTGGATCTGTATGCCACAGCCGACCAACTTGACATTGAGGGCTTACGGAACGGGATCTTGGATCGGGTAGCGGAGTTGGCGGAGGAGACCAACAGTGTACCGACGCCGACGGACACGTGGATTCTTTACGATTCCATCAGGGAGTCCGCGCCGTTGAGGGAATTGGTGCTCGACCTCTTCGCCTTCAAGAAGACGGATAATCTCGTCGCCACGCACCCGGATGAATGGCACCCTTGCTTTTTGCGGGATCTGGTCTGCAGACTCAAGAAACCGGGTCTGAAGACGCTTACGAGGCATGCGCTGGAGAGGTGGGAACCGGCTGGGTGGGGCGTTGTGAAGGCGTGTGAGGTTTGCAGGTGCGTCGTTGCGCCGGGGATGTCGGGGTGGTGTTGTGAGGGGTGTAAGAAGGGGTTTTGTAAAGGGTGTGTGGCTAGTGGGAGGGGTGGTGGGGCGGGGATGGATTGGAGTTTGGTGGAGAAGGAGTGTAAACCGTGGTTGAGGGGGATGTGTGGGTATCATGAGCATATTGAGACGGAGGTTTGTTCGTCGTGAGGTTGTTTTGGGCTTGAGATTTTGAAGGGAGTGAGAGAGGTTGGATTGGGAGTGAAGAAGGGTGATCAGTAGAATTGATGGGCTTTAGGATGCTTTTTGGAGGCGGGTGAGGGTTTTTGGACGGGATTGCGAGTGAATACTCGGATGGACGAAGGGGCATTTGGAGCATCTGCTGTTTATGAGGCTCTTGATATAGCCAATCCTCGTGACGGAATAAGGCCGCTCGACCTTTTGCTGGTCAGTTGAGGTCATCCCGGCTTTCCTTGTTTGATACCGCAAGAGGGTAATAAATTGGACGACTGCGATGTTGTTCCTTTCTGATACGACACCATCGGAGATTTCCTGACAAGACTGGACGAAATGTTCATGAACGGAAACAATGTTGGGAAGAGCTGCGATATTGACGACTGGATACATTACTGCCCCGTAAAACTTTCCCTCGCCCCTTTTATATACTGATATTTTTTAGTCGCCATTGACGTCGTCGGAGAGTTTACGATCAGCACTCGTTTCGGCTTTTTGGAAAGAGGCCGTGATATCGATGGTATACTTCACGACCTCGACAATGACCTCGGATATCTTGGCTGAGTACAAAATATGCCTGTTCTAATTAATAGCTGAAGAAAAGTCCCATCTACGTTTACCTGAAATCATTCATTAAGAAATTCTTCCTCAGAGCAGTGTCTCTGATCCAACAACGTCTTTTCCGGGAAAAACAAAGCGAACACCTAGATTTCATGAATCGCTTCTTGGAAGCCTAAGAAAAATATCCCGAAATCGTCACTAACTAAGGTTTAGACGGATACGTAGCCACCAATTTCTTCGCTGGCTCGGACACCACAGCTGGTGTCCTGCGTGAGATTTCTGTACTACACCTTCAGAACGCCGGGTGTATTGGCTAAGGTTAGAAAAGAATCAGACAGCTTTGGTAAAAGCTACCAAGTCCTTTTCAAGTACTGCCCAACATCTGCCTTACCTCGACGCCACAACCCGCGAAGCAATGCATATGCACTTTATCGGCTTGTCCTCCTCGAGCGCGCCGTTTCGGCCTCTGGCTTCACTCTTCTCAACGGGACCTAGATCTCTCCAGGCACCGTCATCGGTACGACTCCCTGGACTCTAACTTTGACGAGGAAATCTGGGGTCTGGAATCCGACAGTTTCAAACCTGAGAGATGGTTACAGAGCGAAGGAGAGAAGTGCATACTGAGATGAGGGGTTTGTGATGTTTTTGTAGGTGAGCAGGTATGACCCGTGCGACGTCGTTGGATAATTAAGGTTATTAAATAAACCCTACGATCGATTCTACTTTCTGCCGTACCTTACCACTCTTTATCCTTGAAGTCCGATCAAGCAGCCCATAGCAAACTGTTTAGATTCAGAATTATCAATCCTGCTTGACCTGTTGCTCGCAAGAACCAGAAATTAATCCACTCACCGAGTGGTGGGAATAGTTAGTGTCCACAGAATATCGGCAACGACCTCCGGTCATCTACTGCTAAATACCTCACCGGTTTAGTGCTCAAATCAAGGTCTACCTGTCAATTATTGATAATCCATACAGCTATCTCAAAATATGGGTATAAAGCCACCTCCACGAACCAGAAGACTCTTCACATAAAACGGACAAAACACGACGAACCACCATCTCATGACACAGGCGTCACCTGCGCCTCCACATTCGCCGGCGTCCTGCGATGCACAATTTCCACAGGCGTCGCTCTCTTCATCTTCTTCATTCTCCCTTTCCAAGGCGGCGGGGTCCACGTCGCGACGGGTGCCACGGGTGCGACGGGTGCGATGGGTGCCCCGGGTGGCGGAACCCAGTCACCCGCACTGCCATTTCCACCATACCCATTACCACCATAGTCATTACCACCATACCCATTACCACCCTGATCATACCCACCGTTCCCACCACCGCTTACACATCCATCGCCAATGACATCCACCGCTTGCGTCGTCGTGTAGATGTAGACTTCGAAGACGGTGACGGCGCCGTAGGTGTATTGGGTACCGTCGCTGTCTTCGTAGACGGTCACTAGACCCTCTGGTGCTTCTGTTATTGTGCTCGTGTAGGAAACTTCTGTTTCGGTTGTTGTATGTTGCGTTGTTAGGGTTAGTATACAACCGGGCTTTGTAGAGTTGTTAGTATGGTAATTCATGGGTAATGCGAAGACAAGGGGAGTGGCAAGCTTACATCCTGAGCGACGGGGGGCGCCTCAATAGTGACAACGGGGATCGTCGGGATTTCCCAAGTAGGGGAAGGAATAAACTGCGTGTAATATATCGGCTCGAAGTAATTGGGTCGGTTCCAGTCCCAGCTCGCGTTGAAGGCGATGGTAACGTAATCGGGTGGGAAACCATTTACCCATCCACCGTCATTTCCGCCTATATGGTTCCATCCACTGTGGTTTCGTCAGCAAATAGTCTCCAACACAAACTGGTGTCTTGGGCACTTACTCATCACCACCGCGACCCCATTCAGATCCTTTTCCATTGTTCCAATCTGGCCTCTTGTCGTCAGGTTTCGCGCCGGGACCCCATTCGCCAAAGTTCGGCTTATCCTTATCCTTATCCTTATCTTTCTTTTCCCCTGGCTTGTTCCCGTTGCTTGGTTTTCCTCCTGCCCATGGCGTCGGAGTAGGACGTGGTGTTGGTGGTGGCCTAGGGTTTTGAGGCTTGGGTGGTTTGTAAGGATCGGGGTGTTGCTGAGGTGGTTTATAAGGATCCGAGTGCTGCTGGGGTGGTTTCTGTTTCGGCTGCGAAGGGGGTTTCGGCTGCGACGGTAGTTTCGGCTGCTGCTGAGGTGGTTTCTGTGGATGCTGCTGAGGGACTGGTGGAGAGTATGCTTTGGGTGCTTGAGGAGGGTGAGCCTAGTATCTTCGTCAGAGAACAGTATTCATCCCATATACTGCACTAGTTTGACGAGAGTTGGTGAGCTGAGGTTGAGACGTTGTGAAGCTCATTCTAGGCTCAGCGCAAAAATCAATCCCCATCGTTTTGCAGTGATCATGGTTCAACCATTGCCTTTTCAAAGTGTTGGTGGATATAAGGCAGGAGACGTGGCAATGCTCAGTTCTTGTTATCATGTAACTCCGGGGTAGATTGATCTTTTCGTTTCATAAAGGCTTTTTCAGGGTATGTGAAATCGGAATGCAGCGGCTGAGTAGGCGAAGCAAATGTCGGAAAAAGGCGTATTCCACGACGATGACTGCTACCATGACCGCCTTGGGAGTGGCTCCTTTCCAGGAGTCGATGTGAATGATCGGGAGAGAGCAAATTTGCGCCACATAATAAAAAGCCAAGGGTGTCATGGGATGTGCTTATGGAGGGGAATGTTGTCATCAACCCACGTCGTCGTCGTTGGAATGAGAAGGGTACGAATTGTGTATGAGGAAGCCCGGGGAACTGAGAACTCCCTGTAAGGGGGGCACTGCGAGGGAAGTATTCAAGGCTGCTATCCTAGAAAATCTTGCGATCCGATGGAGGGACAGTAGAAGGAACAACGTACTGGAGGACCATTGCCATGATTGCCTCCTTTCTGAGCTGCGATTTCTGAGCTATAAACGTGGTGAGTAAGTTGTCAGCTTTGAATGTGTTCAACAGTAAACACACCTCAAAATAAGCACCAGCGCGGCAGGGAAAAATCTGGTGCGCATGATCTTGGTATGTTTATTATTCAACGGGTGTTGAAGTCCTAATGCTTGGATTTGAAAACCTGCTGGAGACTACACGCCTTTGTATCTTAATATTCTACAAGCACAAAAATATTAGCTGCAAACGAGACTCCAGGTCTGCCGATCAGGCCGCACCCGGGAGTCTCGTTGCTCAGATCTCAGAACCAGGCCTGATTTAATCTACGACGGTGGGAATGACCATAGTCGCGAGATTGCACCGTGGGTGCACTGGGAGAGACTGCGAGTTAATAGTCCATGTCCCCTAAGGTTCTCATGTACGCTATCATGGATCAGTTTGAGTACTAAACTGAAGAAAACAAAGTGCGACGGCACATTGGTAACCAATAGTCAAGACGCGAAGTTAACTACCCGATAAGAACGAATGCGCATGAAAACACAATATTTAATCTACCAAATTTAGGTCAATGTGCAGCTCGTCGTTCACACAGTACTGTGGGAGATCCCAACCTACCACTATGGTACTACTACTGTGGTACATTCCATAATTTGTTGGGGCTGGAAATTGCAAATTTTTCCACAAAGCATTGACCATAGCTTGTGTCTGACCCAGTTCCTAGGATCGAATTCTGGAAAGAGGAATGGCTGCTGGTCCTCTATGTACAAGACAATATGGTATGAAAGACGGATTAGGGAAGATGGAAGGCGAGCATCTCCGAGTCGTTTCGCAGAGACAACTCACGTCCTCTGTACTCTGAGTGCTCGTTGATACCAAACTGGAAGTTCTTTGAGATACTAGGAACTAGTTTGTTGTTGCAGGCTGCCAGAAAAGGCCGAGCGTGCGGACTGACCATGTGTCATCGAGGGGTATTTTTTATTGTCCTAACTACCAGATTGTGAGCTCGTGCCAGGAGGAGACGTGAGATGGCGGTGATGCTTACGGAGAGCGATGTGATAGGAAAGGTATTGTTTGCGATGTATCATTGATATTAAGATCTGAGGAACGGTTGTCGAGAACGTGATCGCCTGCTATTTTGGGGGTGAGATGCGCCAGGCCAAGTGCGATCAATTTTGGCAAAGACAGCGCCGAGGTCTGTTGTGGAACAAGTGATAACAATGTCTTGCGGAGGTGTAGGGTCATGTGGGAGGAGAGTGAGACTGATGGAAGTCGGATGTATTTCCTTAGTCATCAGCCATTCCCTGTCCACGGGTCCCGATCCAATTCAATGATCAACAACGTCTTGTCAATTCATCACTTCTTCAAGAGTACTCAGGAAGCAGACGAGATAGTACGCAGTGGAAACCCAAGGGAGAAGTATGATCGCCAATCCCTCAACTCCTCGAATCCCAGAATTTGAACGTCTCAAAAACACTACGGAGATCGAGCTGTGCTTTTTCAGGACCAGGTTCCATTAGATCTCGTGAAGGCAAGGAGATTCCCTTCCACCCTGGAGTTTCCGCGTGTCTTAACAATCATCATTTTACATTTGTCCGAAAACTACAGCATCATGGCACTTTGGCACCGAGACATGGTTTTGGTCCCTGCGCATGTCGAGGACCTACAAGATTACCAGGAAACGATGGCACGACTTTCTCTAGAGTCTTCTGAATATCCAGCACCGCCTCATGACGGAACTGGAGAAGCGTGGGCAATTCAAGAGCCCGTTTCGCTCCTTCCCTCTGTTGATACTGCGCCCGCAAGCAACATACCAACAATTGTGCCTTGAACCAAATTTGTTCTCCTAAACCTCTACCCAGTCGGTGAAGAATCATCGGTGTTCTCGAGCTAGGGCTTGTTGACAGCACTGGTGCCACTCAACCACATGTGGGGATCAGAGGGTGAGGGGCCATATAAACGCCGCTCATAGAATGTCCCTGTGAGCAGATTTAGCTCTGCACCAACTTGTTGGCACTGTGTAATCCAAAGGATTGTAGTAAGCACAAGCTTCTCGGGTCCAGGATCACGCTCTTCCGGCTGTCCGAACACCCGATGGCCTGGATGATTTATCCATTGCTGGCTCGCTCAAATCTCCTCTTCCTTGCCTCAGACGACGGATAAGGCAACTCCATAGCATATTGCACGACGCTGTCCCACTCCTCCAAAGTCTCATACGGCGCCTTCAACCACCCTTCCACCTCATGCAAGAACAACCGGGCGTTCTCCCTTCCCAAAAATTCTTGTACCAGATCTTCTGCTCGTCCATCTGCGCCCTTGATCTGTACTTTCTTCAGTATGAGTATTATGTATTCGAGAAGTGCTTCGACGTTGTTTGACACGAGGGACCGGCTGCGCGGAGTTGCTGTATAGGTAGAGGTAGACATGGCGGAGAGAGCGTAATCCGGCGATAGAAACTCAAAAACCTGAAGTTCCCTTCTTATCCATCTTCTTGCTCTTGATTGAAGACTCGCTGAGGCAGCGAAGCATATCGGTGTCACATTTCGGAATCTCGAAACTCGATTCGTGCCGACATGCATGGAGTAGAGATTGTGTCTGTACACAAACTTCCTTCTTAGCAGCGCATGGTCAACCGCAGGCGATGGAACAAACGCTCTTCTGCGCGAGCGCACGGGTAGTGAAGCATTTCTACTGTAACTTTCGTGGGCTGTGCTGCTCTTGGAAGGGATATGAAAGGTCTTGAAATCGGTAGGGGAATTGAAGGCGTATTGAACGGATGCTACTTCAGTTTTGCCTGCGACTTTTATTAGCCATGTCTCTCTACTTGACAGAAATACTGACAAAGTGGACATTTCGCCTGCTGGTCCAAGAGCCAGCTAAGGATGCATATGAAGTCGAAGTTGAGATGGTTGCATGGCACGGTCACGGCGCGTTCAGAGATCGTTTCGAGGCAGATTACGCAGCTGTCAGCCACGGGTGGTGAATGGCTCACATCTAAGGTCGAGATGGACGTCAGATCGGTGTCCATGTGGCATTGCGAAAGTAGTCAGCTCGGCGTCGCAGTCGGATGTGAGTGTTTTGGAAATACGCCACTGGTAAGAAGATCCACTAGGCCGCAATGGGTTTATTGCCTTGTACGGCCACGGCATAGTCACACAGCGGTTGAAGTCTTAGGATCTTCGCAAATGACAAGGGAGAATTGCGTCCTTCCAGGAATATGTGCGCAATAATTAGCTCCATTTTGCACCGAATGATGGTCCAATCACAAGTACATTTGGCCGTTGTCTCCACCAGCGGTTGCTCACGAGATTGATTTCAGAACGTTATGTGAGACTGCAAGGGATGCCCTCAGTAACCTTACTTCCAAGGTTGTTGGACATAGCAAGCCAGTCCTCTAGTGATCTATGAGCTTCAGAACAACACAGGTTCTTCATTGATATCTTGGGATCTTCCCAAATGGCTACATAAATTTCTGCCCGTTGGATACATGTGCACGCAAAGCTAGCTTCGGTTTGAACCAAATCAATTTATGATTCGACTGATAACCAGGTAAATCTGACCGTTGTGTCCACCAGCTGTTGTCTACCAAGTTTCAGAACGTGCTGATCCAAAGAGCAGAGGTTCTGAAGAGCAAAGGATCTGTCCACGGCGATCACTAGATGTATAGAATGAGTCAGGTCACGGAAATCAAACCACATTCATCTCTCGAGGTTGACAAGATGCGGGCTAAAGCTTCACGGTGTTCAACATCGATGCCTTGAAGTCCTGTTCTGCAGGTCCTACCGCTTCGAATGCTCTTGTCGAGAAAGCTGAATTGTCCGACCGTCCTTTTCTCCATAAATGTCTGTCACAGTTTGGGTGACATGCAATCGACAACAGGAAACAGGTGAACCTGATCGTTGTCAGAGTATTCGATCGTAGAGCCAAACGGTTAAAATGCTCACATCACCGCTCCAGTACCCTTCGTTGCAGCCTTTTTGCAGGCAAACTCGCACATTGGCCTATGCGAACCGTTGCAATTGTCCTCGTGGAACAAACAACCCTCTCCACCGAGCTATAAAGTCAAGCAAATGACCTGCATCAAGGACACTTCTCAAAGATATAGTCTTCCGCGCATTTTCTTCACGTTCACACCTGCCTCTCTGTCACTGTCATCCGTCCACGCGGGTTCACATCGCAACTCAACATATTTTCTCTCTGCGCCGATCTCGGGATTCGAATATGAACAAAGATGAGGGAAATCCAAATCCCAAGCGGAAATTCACCGAAAAATGCCGCTCCTTGATGGGCATCTCCAAAACAAAGGAGCCTCCAGCAGCCTCGGCCATATCCTCAAAGGTGAATAGGAGACTTACGATCAACCAGGGAGAAGCGGACAATTGGCGATCGGAGCTAGATCGAGATCTCAACGAAAGACTGGAAAATATGAAGAGAGAAGAAAGAGAGCTGGGTTACAAAAGCCGGGACCCACAGTCACTACCGCCACTACCAACACTACCAGGACAGCCGCCAATTCCACCAAACCAGAAAGCAGCGAGCTCGGTCTATCCGATCAAAGAAGAAATCGACATGCTTGAGGTAGCCAAAAAGAACAAGGCCAAGAATCGAAACAGCAAGTATAGCGAAAAACGATTGAGCTGGTTGAACTGGGGAGAGCTTCTTCCGCGACGCAATGACTCTGTCACCACCGTCGTCGACGAGGATGGTGCCACCAATGTGAAGAGAGCCAGTTGGACTGATGCAATTTTCAAGCGGATAAGTCGAGACCTCACGAAGCGTTCATCTCTTTGCAAATCGGAAGAGCAAACCGCCCTTTCCAGCGAACCTCGCAAATCCTCTACACCGACGGCACAGCACCAGGACTTGGCACTCTTGGAGGTGCGCCCACCTTTGGAGGTGGAGGCAAGCCGGCCCCTAAACCCTTCTTCGGCGCGTAGTCCTCCTCTTTGCTCTTCGCCTCCCCCTCTGCCAATAAAGCATCCAGATCGCAATCAGCAGCCGGAGGAAGCTGATGGTGAACCCGCTTTTTCTTCGCCGCCACGGAAGGAGCATGACTGGCAGAACCTGCCGGAGGTGGACTCCGACTAGTGCTAGCCAAGCCGGTCATATTGGCAGGTACCAGAAATTTGGATGAAGAAACTGGAGGAGCAGCTGGCGAGGCGGACTGAAAGCCGGGAACCGGCGAGGTTGACAATGGCCGTTTTTCATCATAAGCATCGGGTGTTGAAAACATGGTTTCTCCTGGAGCTGCTGGTGGCTCGTCGAGTGGTGCTGGGATTCGGTGGAGTGCTCCAAATCCAAGGGTACAGCCCATCGCCCCTTGGCCACCCCATGAGCGAGTTGGAGTTATGTCGACGGGACGGGTCAGATTATACTCATGATTGTACACGAGGAGGCGCAATGGACGTTCCAAATGCTGAATATACAATGAGCTCGAGTACAGAGAGTAAACAAGATATGTGTGAACGATGCTACGTCTAAATGACGAGCTGGCAGGCGTGATGGAACGAATCTGGCGTGCGGGCTTTTGGGGGAGAGCAATCTATAGGCATGGAAATCATTCGAAACTCACATCTTCAATCAAGTCAGCAAGTCCACCGTCTCCCCTAACGAGAGCGTCCGGGCTGCCGATGACATAATCTCCATAAGGGAGGAGCCCAGCCAGATCGGCAGGTGAATTTGGCGTGACATCCATAATGTGCCATACATCGTCGGTGGAAGACAATGGCATCCATTGAAGTGCTAGTCCCAGAGAAGGAATCTCCTTTGGAACATTGACATAGACCTCACGAATTCGTTGACCTTTAGCAGTCCATATGCCGAGACTGACAGTCGAGCCAGCGCAGTTGCGAATCTCTGTAGCGAAGAGGTTGGGATCCGGGTTGTCCTGTTAGGCGTAAGACTTCAGTCATCTAAGGGGCTCAATGGCATGAATACAAGCGTGCGACCATTGATGCCAATGATGAAGTCGAACCAAGGCTCAAGGGGTAGCTCGGTGTTTCTATTGCGCAGTACTTGAAAGCCGCATGCTGATCCGGTCTTTGATCGTTGATCAGGAGCATCACCGTCCAGACGGGATATAAATCTGTTGAGAGCTCCGAACATGATTGCTGATGATGTTTTGATGATTCGCTTCTGGAAAACTGTCCTCAATGTCTTCGGTTGCTGATGTTTCGAGTGGACGCGAGGGCGCTAGAGGTAAGCGCGCTATGCTCATCGCTTAATGCCGCTTAACGCGTCTGCCTATCCTTTTGTGTCTGCTCGTCAACACCACGAACAATCAGCGAAAACTAAATGAGTGTTTCAAAATTACCTACCTTACTTCAGTCCCAAAGAGTGTAGTATCAGGTTGCCTGATGAAGTCACTCACAGCTTCAAAGTCGCCTTGATCCATCGCGAAAACCTGGCAAGCACCACCACAATGTCAACAGAGACCAATGGAGCCTCGAAAGGAGTGGCGCACCACTATGAGGATGTCTCAGAGGTACCGCGAAATATCACAAAGTATGGCTGCATGGTTGGTTTGATGCCTTTGACTGATGATTTGTGCAGATACTGGCAGCAACGGTACAAGATTTGGTCCAGATATGACGAAGGAATTTTGATGACAGATGACGCTTGGTTCGGAGTGACACCTGAGCCTGTAGCAAAGTGAGATTATACCGTCCGCATGAAATCCGAGAAAGCGCTGAAAGGTCAACAGGAAAATCGCCGAGCATCTCGCAAAGATACTACCACCTGAGAAGACCATTTTGATCGACGCCTTTGCCGGAGCTGGAGGTAATTCCATTGCGTTTGCACTTTCTGGCCGTTTCAAGCAGATCTTCGCAATCGAAAAAGATCCTGAGGTCATCAAATGCGCAAAACGCAATGCCGAGATCTATGGAGTGAAGAACAAAATCTTTTTCGTTAACAAGGATTGTTTCGAGATCTTACCAAAGCAATACAAGAAAACGGGTCAGAACGCGGTCATATTCGCCAGTCCACCATGGGGCGGTATATACTCCCTCACCTCGCTAACTGTTACTCGAGGTCAGAAGTTGACAATCTGCGTAGGACCCGGCTATACTGAGGACGCGATTTTCAATCTATCCACCATGGAGCCATATAACCTCGAATATCAATTTACACAATTCTCGAAAATCTCATCACATATCGCACTGTTTCTCCCGAGAACTTCGAACTTGAATCAACTTGCAAGATTTTCTTCTGAGGAAAAACAAGTCCAAGTCATGCACTACTGCATGAAGGGTGCGAGCAAGGTAAGTGAAATAAATGCCCTTGTCGGCTAGAAATTTAGGACCTGATTTACAAAGGCGCTTTGTGTATACTTCGGAGATTTCAAGTCTCTTGATGAGTCCCAAAGAGAGGAGACGCCTGTTTTGGAGACGCCTGAAGAATGAAATTGGGGCATCGCTGGGAGATCAGAGCATGTTAGCGAGGGCATAATTCAGTTAGCCTTCAAACGAAAAGTTGGAACAGAAGTCGAAGCCAAAGAAGGGCGTCTTTTCTCACAGAAAGGAGCGATCGAAATGTTCCCCAAGTGGAGCTCAGAGTCAGCCGGGATCAGTCCGGCGGAAGGTCTCGTGCTCAGACTTGGAACAGCAGGCCATAGATTGGAACGGAAGGAAGAGCTCTTCACAGACGATATCTTATTGGTAGTCACCTAAGACTTCTAGCAGTCGTGAGATACAATCGTCTCGAGCTTTAACCATGCCTCTACATATCTATATCTATGTAAATGCAAGCAACTTCATCAAATCCGCATTAAATCCTGTTCAGTGTCGCAATTTCTCAACTATCTGATTTCAGAGGCTTGCCGAATTCATTTATATCGATCTCCAGCTAGTTTTCTCGATCCAGAGACACGGCCTACACTCGGAAAAAGACTATCAGGGACATGAGCTGTTCCTAAGTTTCCCTCCAGCCTTCCAGCACGTGACTAAAGCTCTAAGCCTAATTCGGCCTATGGGCTTTGGAAATCGACGGCGGTTCGTGATGAACATGTCAACACTCCACGGGCCCAAATAAAGACAGACTCGATTACAAGATCAACACTATAATCATCGCCCGCCCGATACTACGATTCCCCAGTCCGGATGCGCCCTTCAAACAGCAGATGAGGCGCAACACAACACGCGCAGAGGCACCCGCCCGCCGCGAGCGCTCTTGCTCTTCCAAAAACCTCCGCCTCCCTTCTTTGCACTTAACCCATGGCCGCCGTCGCCTTGCCACCAACTCACAACATGCCACTTCCTCTAGATGTCGGCACTGACAATATGGAGGAACAGTGGAAGCTACAGGATGCGGCAGACGAGGCCGAAATGCGGGATGCCCTAAAGAAAGTGGATATGGGTGAGGACTTGGAAGAGTTGGTCAAGGGGGTTGGAAATCAAGAAGAGAAGGCAGAAGATGCAGTCGACTACGAAGATTTCAGCGACGATGAGCTACCGGAAGAGGTTATTCTCCCCTCGAGAGACAAGGGCGGCGACGCGGGCATGTCTGAGAATGTCACGTTGGACCATGACGATACCGCTGACCTCTTTGGCGACGACCCGGACGATGCAGCAGAGCCAGATTTTGGTGATCTCTTCGGTGATGGCCCATCGTCTGATCCAATAGTTGCGGAAGAAGCTCTTCCAATGACCAACGGGTTTTCGAGCATTACCTTGCCACCTTCGCGACCCTCAGTACCTGCTTTGAAAATTCAGTCGCCTCCTCACCAGATTTCGATATTTGATATTCCCTCTACACAAGCTACGATCGAGGACGATGTAGTGGTAGAGCAAGAAGAGGAGGATGACGATCCAGAGAGCCGGGAGCAACGAGAGCTATTTGCGAGAGCCGCTCGCGCGCGTGAAGAGCGCATGACGAGCGGAATCAATTCTCAGGTGCCACCTCCAGCACCACAGACGAATGCCGAGCTTTTCCAGACCATATGGCCATTCTTCAAGAGCGAAGAAGTGCCACGCTTTCGCTCCCTCTTTCCCGGAAAGCGCGCAAATTATCTTTTCAAGACTCCTTTAAAAGTCTCAGCCAAAGTCCACCCCAGCAGAGCGAACCTGGAGCTGGATCACGACCAAGAACGAGCTTTTAAGCTGGTAGCGGCACCCACAGCACGGAAGCGAACAAATGAGGAGTACAATGAACATGGGGTTCTTTTTATTCAGGAAGACGAGGCTGGACAGCAATCCAGCGAGGAGGAGATTGAACTCGAAACTCTAGACCATCAGGAGATCATTGGCGGAGTTACCGTTCAGGACCTGCGGATACTGTGTGAAGACTGGGACAATTCTACGGAATCGGACAGCGAAACAGTAGACGCTGTGGCGATCGAGACCGTTGATGGGTGGGATCAAGATGGACATCCGCCGTCTCCGAAGCGACGGAAACTCCACGAGACGAACATCTTCGAGTCTGTCATTTGCGAAGACTTTCCCTCCTTCGATGATCCAGAGAAGCTGACCGCAAAATTGGCAAAGCACATTCCACTGGACCTAAACGACTCCCGTCTTTTGATCGACACCCAGCCAAAACTCGTACCCATGAAAGCACGACCTGCTGGGATAAATCGTCGGGGAGGAAGCAACAGTACCACCTCCACAGCTATCCACAAGAAATTCAATTTTTCAAATGATGATGAGTACGATCGACTTAAAGAACACTCGATCCGTGGCGCAATTGGCAATATCACGGTTGAACATTCCTACCCGGCTATCCGCCTGCAATGGCCATTTTACAAGGCAAAGCTTAACACTCGAGAAGCTCGCAGCTTTCATCGACCAGCCATGCACTTTCATCCGAATGCTCTCATCACGGTGGAGAAGAAACTTGGATTCAAGAAGATCAAAGATCTTAAGAAGCAGACTACAACTCAAACTTTCCGTGAATCTGGAGATCTTAGTCTTGCCGACAACGGATCGATGTTGCTACTCGAATACTCCGAAGAATGTCCTATGATGCTTTCCAACTTTGGAATGGGCAACCGATTGGTCAATTACTATCGCCGCAAGGACGAAAAGGATAGAGAGCGGCCGAAGCTTGAAATCGGAGAGACGAAAGTGCTGCTGCCTAACGACCAGAGTCCTTTCGCCATATTCGGGTTCGTTGACCCTGGTCAGACGGTGCCAGCAATACACAACAAAATGTATCGCGCTCCAATCTTCAAACATGAAGCAAGAAACACGGATTTCGTCGTGATCCGGAACCAAACTGGCGTGCATGGAGCGAAGTACTACTTGAGAAACACAGATAACCTGTACGTTGTAGGACAAGAGTTTCCTTCTGTCCCTGTTCCTGGCGTACACGGTCGACAGGTCACGTCAACGGCCAAACATCGTCTGAAGATGCTTGCCTTCCGTATCCTGAACAAGAACAAGAAGAGAAATGCTAAACAACCATGGTGTGGAAATCACGAAATCACGAAACATTATCCCGGTACGGATATTCCTCAAAATCGAACCAGAATGAGAGAAATCATGGCATACAACAAGGAAGCTCAGACGTGGGAGCCAAAGACTCAAGCTGATCTCCGTTTGATGGATATGGATTATCTCCGTATGGAGATACAGCCTGAAGATGTGTGTCTGATAGACTCTATGCAGGTCGGGCATCGGGCGCTGCAAGATTCTGGTTATGGAAAGGGTGCAGATTCTGAAGCCGATGTAGGTGACAACGCGGCTATCGATGAGAAATTAGCACCATGGCGGGCGTCGAAAAATTTCCTGGTCGCGTGTGGTGATACTGCCATGATAGCCTTGCACGGGGAAGGTGATCCGACTGGGCGTGGTGAAGGCTTCAGCTTCGCCAAAATATCGATGAAAGGTGGTTTTCAAGCCCCGGGAGAAAGTGTGGACTCCAAAATTGCCGCTGAACGAAAGAAGACCCAGACTGGCCATAATTACAACGTGAACGACCAAAAGACTGCCTACAGACAAACTATTCGTCGCATTTGGACCGCACAGGAACAGAGCCTGTCCTCCGCTGTCGAACCTGTCCTGGACATGGAAATGGGAGGCGTGGATGATCAAGCCGATGAGCGGACGATGCCTGGAGCAACGCCACGATCCGTGCCAGCCACACCTGGAATCCGACCAGACGACACCACTAGTCAGATCAGCTTTGGTCGTTTCAGTGCTGCTGGAGGCGTGAATAAGGGCAAACTGCTGAAGATTACACGCCGATACAAAGACAAATACAACGTGGAAAGAGAAGAAATCGAACTGGTCGAAGATTCACAAGTCGCTCAGCTGTACTATAAAAAGAAGAGCGAGGAAGAGATGGCCAAGAAGAAGATTGAGGATCTAAGCCGAACGGGTGATGCGTCTACTGATGCACTGGCTCAGCAGATGCTACAGGCCGAACTGATGCGACTCGAGAAAAACAAGGAGCGCAGACTTGTGCGAGAGCATCAAAAGTCGTTGAAGAAACAGATTGGTGCGAACGGAGGTGCTGAAGGAGATGCGGGCAGTAAGGCACCAGGGCAGACGCAAAGGAAGTGTGCTAATTGTGGACAACATGGTCACATTAAGACCAACAAGAAGTATGATTCACGGCTCAAGACTCCGGAAATGCTGGCTAACATTCTTACAGGCTCTGTCCGCTTCTCAACGGTAAATGGCCAAATGGTGTTCCACCACAGCAGACGCAGGTCAGTTCCGAGACTGCTGGTACACCGATTGCTGAAACGCCAGAGCCGTCGGGAACAGCGGAGTCTCGGAATGGGTCGATCGTGCCTGTTGGTGCTGGGTCTCCTGGAGTTGCTCCGAGTTCATTTAGCTTTTGAGGAACTCCATTCAGCTGATACATCAGATCTGTTGTTTTCGTTGAATTATTTCGGCTTGCATATCGTTGCATCGCGTTCTTCTGCATTGTATTGTTTATGGGATCGGTTATGGTATGGTAGGGTTTGCGACTATCTTAAGTCGCGCATTAGTGGCACAGGCATGGCGTTCGGTGTGTTAGCGTGG
Source organism: Venturia asperata (assembly GCA_003689335.1). Taxonomy (NCBI): domain Eukaryota; kingdom Fungi; phylum Ascomycota; class Dothideomycetes; order Venturiales; family Venturiaceae; genus Venturia; species Venturia asperata. Next base: position 189,884 of record QWWL01000020.1, read on the forward strand.
GAAACTGGTAGGGGAATCATCCTCCATCCTCGGGCACTGTGGATAGGACAGTGGCGTACGCTTGAAATCACTCGGCGCTGATGCAGATATTGAAATTGGTCAGGCGACGAAAAGTAGTCTTTTGCTTTGAAAGGAGGGGGCTCTGAGGATCTGATCTGCATGTGTAGCAGCTATGGACTATGAGTTCTGAGCTCTGGACTAATACATTTTGCTGCGCGAAAGTTCCACAAGCCATGACCCGTGGATAGATTGGCCGCATACCTAGCCGTATACCTTTTACAGCGGTACAAACATACGGCAAAAAGGCAAAGACAAAGTACAGCGGCGGGAAATCGCTGGTGGTTACTTACCCACCCACCCAACAACAAATCCACCAATCTGCATCCAAAGCCTGCCAACATTCAATCTTCTCCGTTTACGAATCAAGTACTTCCATACGCCTCCACGTCCCGTAACCTGTTCTTAGACTGCACAAGTTGACTCCTCCACGTCGATAATGATGGTATTGAAGTTCATCTCTCAAGCATATGAATTATCATCAATAGTAGTTCTGCCAATCAGTTGGAACCACGTGGATGAGAAATACTGCCTGATTTTCCCTTTGGGTACGCGACAGAATCTTGTTTCGTTCAACTACAACAAAGTTCGTTGAGGATTGGGAGTTTGAAGCAGGTGGATGGGTCTTTTGTTCCGTGTGAAATCCATGTATCCTTTGCTTATAATCAATTTTATGCTGGGATAGGACAGGAAAGTGATGTCTTGCATCGAATGAGGCACGAAGTAGAACACGAGGGAATCACGGAGATCCGATGACGAGTATCAATTGATAGGCCCTGCTCTTTCATCAACTTAGTTCAAGTACGTCTGTAATCTAAGCAGTGCCATCTGTATGTTCGTCGTCAGGTTTCCTTCTATGACTGCGAACGCCCTCGTCTCTTCGAATGCGGTGTCCTTTAGCAATTCTCCCACCCTCTTTGCGCCCAATAGATCTGTCAAGCTATACACGGGAATGATGCGATCTCTGTATGGTGCTGTGGGATATCGCACAATGGGACGGCTAGCGGCGGTAGTCATCGAAGGAAGCTTCCTGAGAAGAACATGCGTATGAAGGTTCTTCAGTCGTCTGGCTTCTTGTTCGATGGATTTAACGGCCAATTGGATATCCCAGATGTTCTTGTAGATTTCCGCCTCAAGTTTTGAATAAGGCCAGAGAGTCTGCTGGTATATGAAGCAGGTGGCACCGTCGATACTCTCCACGCCGCTTGCTCCATCGTCGCAGCGCATGACCAACCCGGCCTTGGGATGCTGTAGTCCCCATCTCAACGATTTGACCACGGCATCTTGCAGCAATCCTAGCACGACCTTGTCCATACCCTTCCACCTTTCTCGATGCCACTTCGCCATGGTGCCATGCGCGCAGACTTGGTCAGCCTTGTCCGCCGTCTGCACATGTTTGAGAACAGATTGGCGACCACAGATATATTGAGATGCTCCCCTCCCCTCACGAGAAACGGTTGGATTGGTGTCGGCGAACAGTCGGGCAGGGACAATGCAGACGCGATGTGGAGGATCTGGATGGGGTATCATTTCAAATGGGATGTGGAAGAAGGATGGGAGGTTGGCCTTGGTGATGCGGCAACGGCGAACCTTCGTAGCCAGGGCTCGAGCTATACGTAATCAGTATGTCAAAATTTCTTAGGATGTCAATTGTATGCTCACCATATGGATTGTTCACCAGAGCCTTCTGAAAGGGAGACAAATCGGCATTCTTGGGTGGTGACACTTTCGTCCTCCTGTGTCTGTTCCGTTGCTCAATCTTCACAGGATCCATAAGAGGAGAGAGCGGTAAGGCTCGGTTGCCCCATTTTCGCGGTTTGACTGAGGGCGAGTCGACAGTGGTGGTGGGAGATGCTGTTGGGTTTGAAGGTCGGTCTGCGGTGCCCGTTGCACTGCTACTGTGGTGTCTATGAGGACATGCTCGTCGTGGTATCAGCGCCTTGATAGCAGCTAGGCGCCTCTTCATACCATCGAGAACCAGGAGAGTGGTGAAAGCCCCCAAAGAGGCAATTGGACTTGTAACTGGAATCCGAAAGTTCGATGGAAAGTCTTTTGTCTCAAAGCAGACTAGTAGCCATCTCTTACATAAGCCTGATCCCAAGCACACCGGAGCTTGGACCTGGAGCGCGTCTCTCTCTCTCTCTCTCTCTCTCTCTCTCTCTCTCTCTCTCTCTCTCTCTCTCTCTCTACCTTATCTTCAACATCTTCAACATCCCTTATTGCCACTACAAACTCGTTGACATGTGGTTGATGTCTCCACTTCCTCATCGATTGATATGAACCGCGTCCATCAATGCTTATGCCAACAGTCGTGTCAACTGGCCTAGTGATCCCTGGGAACTTCAACGGCAATCGTTCTTCATCCCATCTTGGAGCTGTCATCACGGCTGCACCCTTGACAAAGAAGTCAAATACGTCAACGTCAAGCTACGCGCCGCTTTTTAATCATGCCCTACACGTAAGCTGCCTCGAGTGAGCACAGTCATCATGACTTCCAACTTTAGCAGGACAACGTCCCAGTTGGAGACGATATTCAACCGTGGTACCTGTGTCCCTATGTTGGGCAAAAAGGTGATTTATGATAGTCTGTGAGGGGCACACGATTTGCCTTGTATAGTAAAGAGCGATTCGCACAATGGCCTTCCAAAGAAGCATGTATTGTAGCGATGAAGAAGAAACCTTTTGGCATATTCGACGCTACTTGGGGCAACAACGTTGTATGCAGACTCATCCACGTTATGCTGTCTTCCATCAGACCAGGAGTAAGTCATCAATCCGAACACTATGAATGAGAATGCTGATGTCCGGTAAGCACCACTGTCCTCACGTCGGACCAACGGGAGCAGTAGAATGCATAGGTGTTGATCCAAACGTGGTCTACAAGGACGATGAAGAGCTCTGTGGTCAAAAACAGCCTTTCATGTGTCCAAGGACAGGCTAGAACGAGTCTTACTCTGTCGCATGTCGCTTAGAACGCATCTTGCGGGTAACGGCCTCGCATGTTCGAGCATGGACGGCCTTTTTCACGCGTCCCAATTATTGCAGCATCAACTATACTTCCGAATAGCGTGAATTAAAGCGTTTTGACGCAGGATCAACGTGTACGCTTTGACTGATGAGGGAGTCGAGCATGGTCAAATGCTCCGATGAATTGCCTGGCGCTTTCATTGGACTCGTATCAAGATATGTATCTCCTCTTCGTCGCTTTCCAATTCCAGATGCTCTGTATGATACGCCCTGTTCAACCAGTATCGTATCGAACCGTCAAGAAACACCAAATGCCTAGAGCCATTGCAGAGATACAAGCTGCGAACTTTGGAGATTTGTGCTTTCGTGAGGTTGAGGGAGAGCTCTTGGCCCTCCGTCATACCTTCCTATAAGAACAGCCTCCGTACGTTGAGGAGAGATAGGACCAAACTCTTGCCTACCAATTGTGAAGGGCGTGTGTACTTACCTTGGCCTCTCCTCGGATTTTTCAGATGTGGGCAAGTCCACCCTCCTTCTTTCCGCTCGAACCACAAAATTCTGCTGCGCTTGCCTCCTTTCGCACTCACCTGCCTCCTCCAGACTGAGAAATGAGCGGATAACGCCATTGCTCTTGCTTTGATGTGTTAGCACAGCCCATCAAGTTCTTGGGAGAAAGAATCGCCTTTTAAGGCCTGCTGCCCACCTCATCCCTCTTCGCATCTTCTCCCTCGAATTCTCATTTTAATAACCTATTTCCATTGACAGACTGACGGACTTGCACTTACTTCTTTCATCGTCTCTTTCATCGTCTCTTCCGTCGTCTCTTCCGTCGTCTCTTTTGTCGTCTCTTCCGTCATATCTCAGCATCAATCTCAAGGCCGTCTCGTCCACGTCGGCTCGTCCACGTCGGCTCGTCCACATTGTCGCTCGCCAACGTTCATACCGCCGTCGACGCTCGTCAGTTTCAATACACATCGTTTTCCAGAAGCTCAGCACCAATTCTCGCAAGCAAGCTAATCTTTTACGGTGGCTGTCATCATCGCTTCCTCTGCGGCGGCTCGTAAACCCAAAGCTGAGTAGCTCTGCCGTGACAAATGGCCCAAGCGCCTCGAAGGATCTCTGACCAAAATTGTAGTAGAGCGTGGAGGAGGAAGAATCTCTTGTAAGTCGTCGCAGGCCGGTGAGAATTTTGACAATCTCGAGCTAAATTTGAACCACGGTTGAGCTCGCTCTGTACATAACCAAGATCCTTCGGACCTTGGTTAAGAGAGAGGTTGCTCCACTTCATGCAGAACCGTGGTTTTGGGAACCCTTATCAGACACTCGGGTTGTTATTGTCAGTTTCACGTTAAACCATAGATCATACTGGCTTCGATCGTGATGTGCGAATGAAAGTATTGATAAGAGGCGAGATGCTGAGTGCTGACAGCTGACGGACAAGCAGTGCTTCGAGATCGTCAGCTGCGAGTTAGATAGTTTTGCAACAAGTGATTCGTGGATTTCGGTGTTGTCACGATTTACGGCTGATTTGCAGGGGCCTTGTCGAGAGAGAGACAGATTTAGAAAGGGTGTGGAATGTATAGGCCTTATGGCCTGAATTGATTGTCGGGCACCTCAGCCAATGCACGGATTTCTAGGTACCCCGTCCCCGTCACAACCTCAGCTACTACTCACCTCACGCCTTGTTGCTGCCCAGTATCTCGATTTGAAGGAGAGGGCGCCAAAGGTACACGCTCGGAATCCTACATCCTCCTCAAGACTTCCTTTGCACTAATGAACCCACGATAGCGTTGGAAATTTAGGCAACGTGAGTATTCTTGCAGATTCTCATCAACCGGCATTCAAATGATGGCTTGAGCGCTAGTCTGATGCGCAAAGCTGCTCTATGTGCAGCAACTGTGGTTGTTGCTCCAGGGTCTTTCAGAGCCTCTCCCGCCATGCAGTCTTCCTTGGGAGCATAGCAACCCGACAGCTGTCGGTTCGTCAGTTCTGGTGTTGGACCGCTTGCTTGGTGTTACCTAGCCTTTTCGTCCTCTGGTCCTTCTTCAAACATTCCAGACGGAAAGACCTGTTAATGAACAGATGAAGGAACATGAGCTTGATGAAGCCAAGGGTCAAATGTGATGCCGTAGAAGCCTTGAAATGTTATCCCGTCTCATTTAGGCTTCGCTCGTCGCTTTTGGCAGGGTTGCCAATGACACGAACGAGATCACCCAGGCCCATAGTCTGCTCGCTTATCTGACGGATCTACTCCCCATTTGAATCATCGGGAGCGGCCGCTAGGTTATCTGTATGTACATTGCCTTCGTGGTAAGTATGGTTGTTTTCTTTTCCCGCGAACCTCTGTCTTCTCTTTCTCACTCTAGCCGATCGGAAGCACCAAATCAATTCTGAGCCCCTTGATCGTGCCCTCTATCTTGAATACAACTGGTCTACGATGGAGTGCTTTCTTGCTGCTCTGTGTCACGTTCCTCCAGATTACGCTCACTCATTACATAAACATCCATGTTATTGGTTTGGCTGTGTCTATTATTGTCTACAACAGCTCAAACGCTGGGCCACAATGTTTGCTCGATGACATGCCGATCAACCATTGATAATTCATCAGAAAACACGTGCATGCCAAAGCCACGAAGCAGCGATCTTCACCTCATGGGGAAGGTCTTCTTTTAGCCTGTGATTGGCGTCTATCCCCTAGCGGTTCAAGACTGCCCCCACAAAGCTTAGAGCTACGCCATCCATAGCTAGATCCCGCGCTGCTCAAACAAGCTTTAGTGTGTCGGTTCGGGCCTTCATCTCTTTGAACACCTTCTGCTTCGAACCCGCATCCGACTCTCATCCCATCACCGACCAATGACCAGCTCGAGCCATGGGTCGCGTCTCCACGGTCTTTCGGGATCGTCGAACCCTGATACTTTGGCGTGGAAATGGGTTCGAGAAGGTGATGTATAAGAGGACTTGCATTGTACCTGCTTTGATCGTTACCAGCTCTCCTGTCGATCTCCAGTATGGCTGCACACGTTCTCTCTGCTCTTGCAGCTTTTGCTGGGATTGCCGCTGCTGCGAGTGCTACTTGCGCTGCTGGCGGGCCTTTGAGTTGCCATAATACAACCGCTGTTGATACTTGTTGCTTCAACTATCCTGGTGGACATTTATTGCAGACGCAGTTTTGGGATACCAACCCTGCTACTGGTCCTGCCGATAGTTGGACGATCCATGGGCTCTGGTAGGTCTAGCAAAGTCGGTGTTGAAGTTGTTGCTAATTGTGAACAGGCCGGATCACTGTACGATGAGCTCTTCTCCAATACAAGAATCCATTGAGCTAATGATTCAGGCGATGGAACTTATGACAGCACTTGCGACTCGACACGGCAATACACGAATATCACACAGATTTTGCAAAGCTTTGGAGACACTTCGACACTCTCGTACATGCAAACGTATTGGAAGGACTATACAGGAAACGATGAAAGCTTTTGGGAGCATGAATGGGGGTCAGCCTTCCCCTCTTCTCTTCAAAGTTGTTACCGGATTTCGAATTGACAAACAGGCAGCAAACACGGAACTTGCATCAGCACCCTGGCCACATCCTGCTACACAGACTATCAAGCCACTCAAGAAGTAGTCGACTTTTTCGACAAGACCGTCAGCTTGTTCAAGTCTTTGCCATCATACACTTGGCTGTCCGATGCTGGAATTGTGCCATCGACTACGGCGACATACACCCTGTCCCAAATCCAATCTGCTTTGCAAGGCAAATTCGGAGTCCCAGTAACCATCAATTGCAAGAATGGTGAGTTCAACGAGCTCTGGTACCATTACGAAGTCCAAGGTTCCGTTCAGAGCGGAACCTTCAAGGCTGCCAATCCAGTTGGCTCCGGATCTACTTGCCCCTCTTCAGGAATCAAGTACTTGCCGAAAGGATCGTCAAGCGGATCTACAACCACTAAAACTTCTGCTACTAAGACGACTACCACGGCCTCGACTTCCACTTCTACTGGAACACCATCTGGCAAGGGGTTTGTCAATGTAATCAGTGGTGGATCGCAGACGGGATGCATAATCAGCGCCGGGACGTGGTATACCTCCGGCACCTGTGCCACCATCACGGCGACGACAAGTGGTATGTCCCGCGCGGTTACCGACCTTTCGATCACAAACTAAACAAATCGAATCTAGGCTCTGGCTTCACACTCTCTTCCAGCAAGGGCAAGTGCGCTATCGCTAGCAACGCATTGACGTGCTCTTCCTCGGTAACTACTGCGACGGTGTTCACCTACTCAGGGGCCAATATTGTGTATGGGTCCAGCAAGGACTTCTATGCTGATGCGGTTGCGTTGGGAAGCACCCAGCAGACTGTGTACACGACTTCGAAGGCGACGACGATTCAGCTTACTTGGCAACAACAGTAGACGGCTGCATCGTCAAGCGAAGGGCCATTAGAACAATACGTTGCACCACAGCTTGCATATGAATTACAATGCCTCGAGAGAGGATGGGAAATATATCAAAAGACAGAAGCATCATTACTTGTTCTCCTTCCGATCACCCCTGGTCCAGCAACGTGCGCAAGTTGTTCAGGACCTCATTATCTTGAGCCGTCTAGGACCTTTTGGAGCCAATCTTTTCTCCCATTGTGATTATATATACCCAATAGATCCGAACACGCCAGAAACGGCATTGATTTTCATCCAAGAGTCTACCTGAGCATTCTCCATTCGCTGAGAAGATAATACGCCTATCTCTCGTATCTGTGTTACCACATCTCCAGATTTCATCTAAGCAGATCTAAAATATTCCTCAACGTGGAATAAGAAAGAGAAGGAGGGGACTCGACAACAACGTTCGAGATTGTTCAGTCGTTCTCATCAGACCACAAAGATTCGAGCGAGCAAGTGACAACGACATGCTTCTGTCCAAGACACATTCTGAACGGGTCATCCGGTGTGGAGAAGGCAAGCAATGGTCCCTCAACGATTTACCAGCTATCCCAAGATCCACCTCCTGTCTCAGGATTCGCCAACTCCCATTATTTGCAAGTTTGAGGACTAAGCCAGTCAGTATCACAGAGGATAAGTTCAATCTCGCGCGACTTCGAAACATCGTTGCGAGCCGTACCGCGCAAGCCAACCCAGCGCGCGCGGAAGACCCGAATGCCCTCAATAGTGTTTTTTAGGTACGCTACCGATCGCGAAAAAACACGTCCTGCAAAATAACGAGAATATTCTTCCCTTCCATATTTCCTCAGCGAGCGATGCAAAATCAAGCACCGCAGATCCTATGGCACGTCCCGTTGCCCGAAAAATCCAAGTCATGATTCATGCGCGAGGGCACATTTATCCCCGTCTTCCTACTGTACTGTGTGGTACGACAGTACTGTGGTATAAAACGGCCACTGTTATTGCCTCAAATATGCTTCTCATATCCATCTAGTCCCCCGCACTCTTCCAAGCATGATCCCTACCGTATTTAGCACCCATATCAACCTGGTATACAGAACTTTGTGTATAACAGCAACGGCGTCGCCTGTTGAAACAGTTTCCCCAAGCCCTAGCCACTGTTTGTGACCAATTGACCACATCCACAATATCCATCAACGGTGTTCCGAATCCTCAAAGACGCACGTGTGTCGCCGGTTTTCGCGAGTAGTATTGATCGGAAAATGAGGGATATAAATTGGTGGGAGAATCAAGAGGGTGCTTGTTTTGTAGTTTGAAAGGGGCAGTTCAAATGATTTTATTTATAGCTCACGCCCATACCGTTTTTCCCCAGGCTGTTTGCACGTTATTGCCTAAGGCAGCCCTTGGCTCCTTGGCATTGAATGTACATAGCCTTCCTCTTTCCAGAGTTAGCAGAACACAAACAAATTGAATGCTACCCCTACAACGTGGCTTCCTTGGTTCATTTTGAGGTGGTGGTTGTGAGGTATAGCACAGTTTACGCTGTGCATGGTATCTACTAAAAGAGTACTCCCATCGCCATCGCAACGCCAATAGTAGTGGGACAGAATGAGGTGTGTGTTCACCGTCTAGCTGCAACGACGTATGGTAGGCAATCGCGGCAAATTCGACCTTCTCCAACGTAACACTATGGGCGAGAGGATAGGACAATGTGACATAAGCGAGGAGCTACCGTTCGTTTTCTCCTACAGTACACACAGAAGTAAGTTCGACTTCTCGAGGTTTGGGATGTTGTTCGTTTGCGTTTGATGCCGTTCTCTTGTCTTTGTGCTCAAGTGATTTCCCGAGCTCGACCTGTAGAGACGTTGTAGCTTATGTGCAGTGCAATCGATGTTGTCTCTCCATGGTAGCTAATTTCGCTGCGGATCTTTCTCCTTTCTCCTGTTTTTTCCCCACAATGTAACAATTAATGTTGAAAGTATTTTCCCTGGCTCATACGGTTTAAGCAAAGAAATCCCAGCTGATGGATTTGTTTGGAAGTGCGTGCTTGCTGAAACTGGCAAGTCGCAGAGCGTTGAAGCCAATGAGTTTCAATATTTTAGTCCATGCAATGATCAGCCCTTCCTGGAGACGGGAAGGATGATCAACCACACCATTGACATCAACAGATATCATTGAATATCCGGGGCTAGAGAAACGGGATTCTCAGTGTATGCACCCCAACGACCAGGAAATGTGGAAACACATGTAAAGATCTTGTTTTGGGGAAAGAAAGATACCTCGACCATTGACTTCATGCTTAGTGGCAAGCTGGTAGACCAGAACGAGTTACCAATGCAGGGGATAATAGAGTACGTCTCAGTGAAAGATCCAGGTCAATAGAGCAAATCAGTAACAAGTTATGGAATGATCAGGAAACGGAGCACGACATATCGTCCAAGCTCGTCATTTGCTGTCAAAATCTAGCCTCGAAGTGGTCGTTGAAGGCCGAAATATGTGCTGCGGCAGGACCAGGTTCTGGCAGATCACAAACGGAAGGTGCGGAAGTGGCTCCATGTGGATTCGAGCATTTGCATTGCGTCAAACCCTAAATTCAACGACAACACTGAACACAGATCTAGGAATACTAGTCAACATCGATAAGTTAGCTTAGTACTTTGTGATGGGAAGGGAGCGTTGCTGCGTCGTAGCATCATTGAGGTAAATGATCGCTCTTTCTCGTCTGTAGGCGCTATCGAATCTATCATAAATGGTTGCACGAGAGCAAAGTCGACGTACCGCACAGCAGACTGGTTTCCGCTGTCACTCGAGCTGGCGTCTAATCTAGATGGCGAGTTTGCACAAGGTCGACCATAGAACTATTGTCAACACGCAATGCCACTCCCTGGTCCGGAAAGTAGTTCTAGAATTGACGAATGAAGGGTGACATGGACATATGAAACTGCTCACCTACCTGAAGTAACGTCAACCAGACTCTAAAGAGCATATGAGCAGGCTTTGAGCAGTGCGGAATGGGAAACTCGAAAGATCACAGGTTTCTGATTGGCGCCTTTGGTTTATCGAAAGCATCCCAAGCCTCGATTAGTACTGTCAACCAAGGGCACAGATGAGAAGTAACATGTTTCTCGACGGTGTTGGGTGGTAAGTCGAGCAGACATGCGAGGAGTACCTTTGCCACAGTTTCGTGAAACCAAAACTGTCCTCAAGCTCTCTACCACGGTTTCAGCATCACGGATAGGTTCCCGTAAGTCCAAGACCTAGCGTGTTGGCTAGTGGGCTTCATGAGATTTCAGCTGGCATCGGGACCGGTTTCTCGAAGCTGGATAGATTCTTTCCGTGACACTTGGTTGGCTGACACTGCAGTGGCTGATTCTTTTCAGAAGGTGAAACTGGCGCCACCAGGAAGAACGCCGGCTCCGTTCTGCGTAGAGAGATATTCCGAACGCGCTGAATTCAAAGCTGGAGTCGCGAGCATGGTGTATGCGTTGTTGTTGCGTTAAGGTATGTATTAGAAGGTGTAGCGAAGGAGGTGGGACAACTGCAGGTGGGGGGGGACTCAAATGCTGACAAAGCAATCAAGAGGACAACTTTAATACCTTACGACAGCAGGCCACACCCCAGGACACGCACAACGAGCAACGACGGCGCCCGGCCCTGGCAGAAACACGGCGCTGACATGATGTTCACATGTGAACCAACTTGGAAATGCCCACGGGCCGGAGGCAGGGCCCAGCTCGCTGGCGGGTGATCCGCACATCATATCGCGGGCATTGACCAGCACTACACAGTACTATCCACTGCTATTCCGGACACAAACACCGAGGGAGAGGGAAACCCGTGAGCGGGCGGAGCTGGGGGTCGCGAGGAAACCTTCTTACTCCAGGCAGGGCCCTGGAGTAAATTGTCGGCCTCCATCCGCTACAACCTCCTGCTTCCAATGCTCGCACACGCCAAGATGCGCCTGTGTGTTTGAATCTTCCTCTGAAGCAATGCTCTGAATGCTCTGATACATCCCTCCTCGCTCTTCTCATTCCCGAAGCCATGATTTATCTCAGTTGAGCATTCGTCTCATAAACGGCCAGCAGTCTCGCTATAAACATAGCACCTTTCATGGTCTGGTATATCTTTAAGCCTGTCCGCGTCTCTGTTTTGCCCGAGTAGGCCATTGAGTGATCGGTCCTACTACTTACTCTCCCTGGTTTCGTTCCATATACCTTCTACTACGCCCGTATACTCAACATCTACCCAGAAAAAGCGTTTTGCGACTACATGGCGATGGATTCCTTCGGACTGCATCATGGCATTCCCAGCAGCCTGCATCTGGTACAGTCACAGGACAGTCCTCAGACTGGCGAATCTCCTGCATTGCAACACAGATCAGTCACTCCCTCTGGGCTAAGGAAATCGAGCAGCGGTCATGGACCATCGCCTCCAAAGATTCGTCGACGCAACCGTCTCATCACATCGTGTCTCGAATGCAGAAGAAGGAAGCTCAAGTGCGACAAGTTGCACCCATGCAGCAATTGTACCAAGTTTGCACGCGACTGTGTCTTTCTTGCACCAGCCCTCGATCCAGCAGCCCAACTAAAGCTGGCCGAGATCAAGGAGAAAATGGGATCTCTGGAAAGAACACTGGAAGATGATGTAGCCCGTGGTCGAAGACGAGCTGATTCTATGAACGATTCTGGCGGCGAGCAGCCTCCAGGTCTGGGCGATGACTCCAGTACAGAAGATGAGGCCCCCGAACCCGACAACGAGCGGGGTCTCGAGCCAACACCTCTTGCTATCACTGACGCAGCCTATTGCGAGGATGCCGACGACGCCATGTTGGATCTCGGTGTGACGATCGGGAGACTGAGACTCACGGAAAGGATGGGCGGTTTCGTCCGACCGAAGTTGTCACAAGAGGTGTGTTGTATTGCTTCACGCAAAGTCGAGTATTGACATGAGATTCAGATCACCTTCGTTTTGAATAAGGTCCCCAGCTCTGCAACTGGTCCAAAACCGACTTCACCAGCTTCGGTGCGAAGCAATGAAGATTTCCTACGACCGAGTAAAGATTTTCTCGCTCCGTCATCTAGCTTCTTCTTCGCTGCCGAACCTCAGCATTCTAATTTCATGTCCTATCTGCCAAGTCAGAATGTGGCCAACACTCTTTTGAACCACTATTGGAACTCTGTTCACTACATGTGCCGTGTCCTCCATCGGCCAACCTTCGAGCGTCAATATAATTCATTCTGGCAACAGGTGCAAGATGGAACCGAACCACCAGCCTCTTTGCAAGCACTTGTATTCTCAGTCCTGCTCTCAGCTACTACGAGCTTGGATGATGAGCAAATCGCAATGCAATTCGGTCTGGAGAAGAAGCAGCTCATCGACAGATTCCAGCAGGGCGCCGAGTCTGCACTTTACCGAGCCAATTTCATCAGGACCACCAAATTGCAGACTTTGCAGGCTCTGGTCATGTATCTCGTAAGTGACCGAGGTTTGGTGTGGCATGCTCTACTCTAACACAGTGAAAAGATCCCTCTTTGTAGGACGGAAGTCACCCGAGCACATGCTGCACTTACTGGCACTGCGATCAGACTTGCAGAATGCATGGGTCTGCATCGGGACGGAAGTCATTATGGTCTAACTCCAGTTGAGGTGCATGTCCGACGAATGATTTGGTACCAATTGTGCTTTCTGGATATACGTACATGCGAAGCGACAGGCCCGCGACCACAAATCCACCGGCAAGACTTCGACACACGATACCCTCTTAACGTCAACGACATTGACCTGGAGTCGGACAACCCGCCAACAGAAGATGCAACTCACTGGACTGATATGACATTCAGCCGAATGCGATTCGAGATCACCGAAATGCACCGTTACGCCTGGACAGAGCGGCCTCGTCTAGAACGCAAGAAAACCACTTTGACCGCTGTTTTGACAAAGGTTCAACATTTCATCGCTGCTACGGATAAGAAATACCTCCCGATGCTTGACAACAACCAGCCGCTCCACAACATGGCCCTGCTCGTATACAAGCTGACCACACTACGGTTACACATCATGTTCTTACATCGCTACTCGAGCAATCACGCTCGCAAGATGCCCGAGAGACTGCGGAAGATTCTCCTCACCTCTGGCGTACAGCAGGTAGAATGTGCCATCATGATCGAGACCATCCCTTCGTTGAAGCCTTGGGCATGGTATTTGGGTAGGCGGGACTCCATTGACTACCCAAGAGCGACAGCTAACACAACGCAGGCGCACTACACCAGTACCATACCGCCCTTCTGCTACTCGCCGAAGAGTATGCAACAGACATACGACATCATGAAGACAGAGTCTGGAAGTGCCTGGACTACGTCTTCGAACTTCCCGAAAATCTCACGCGTCGTGAGAAAGCGAGGCTAGTCTTGACCGAGGTGGCCCAGAAGACGGAAATATACCACAATCTGAGACGTCTGCGCGCACCGAAAGATGTCGAGGAGATGGGCGCACCATCTACCACCATACGAGCACATGGTCAAATTTCGCCAAGTGCATCGCCTCCTCCTATGCATGTACACAGTGTCGGTCGAATGGCGGGCCATGCCGAATACAGGAGCTTCAAACCGAATATTACGGACCAAGTGTACTACGCGCCAGCGAACACCAATTTGATGATGGCGCAACTTTCACCGCACTCGACCAACTCGAATGCAAGCTGCCATGACGCGAAGAGGAGGGGCGAGAGCGTTGGTTCCACAACCAGCCCCAGCATGGCTGATATTGACTGGGTAAGCTCTACATTTGCTAGACTGCTTTCATATTCGGAGACAATTGCATTTCTGTCCATTTATCGTGGCTGCTCAGTCTTCTTGCTGTGAACAACTGCTAACCATCGGCGGTAGAACGAGTGGGACAAACTTTTCTCACCTGGAGCGAACGTTCAAGAACTCGGCCATTTGCCAGACTTCCAATTCACGGAGAATTTTGTTCACCCAGGTCAACAACAGCAGGAACAGCACCACCACCTCCACGTCCAACAACTCCAGCTACAGAACCAACAGCTTCAGCACCAGCATCAGCAGCATCATCATCATCATCATCATCAAGGGCATCATACACATTCAAATACCCCTATATGACGATGTTTTGGAAAGATCATGGCAAATAAAATCATCATGTTTAACGAGATGATCTCCTTCATTCACATCACCCGGACTTCACCTTGGGCGTCAAAGAGTCTATTGGCTCGCGGGGAAAGGATACTGGCGTGGGAAACCGTGCTGAATCATGGAAAGATAGAGATGCTGCCATGACCGCTGACTGTGTTTGTCACACAGTCTTGAAATCCACATCATTGATCAGTCCTTTGGGTGAATAAACGGGCAGTGGCAATGCATGTGTTTTACCAAAATTTCTAGTGGGTGCGCATGACTACTACTGATGATCTTTATAAGACACCAACGTCTCAGCAGGCATGTGGTCAGTGTATATCAGTATTACACAGGAAATTCATCAACCTCAACCCCAACATTCCTCTCATCCAACTCCGGAGGCGCATACCCATTGTCTTATTTTCCCTCTTCTTCCTCTCCCATCATAGGCTTCTCTATTTCGTAATCCTTCCTCGCTGCATCACCTCCCTTCATAGCCATCACCTGCGCGCGCACGTGTCCGAGACAGGGGTTCCGCTCGTTCGTGTGCTCCTACTGCAAAGCATCGCGGCTATCAGCCAAGATGGAAGAACGCTCCTGTACAGGGCATTCTGGGGTCACGTGGAGTTGGCAAAGGGAGATGGATGATTGAGGGACTGTGGTCACTGGTCAGTCTTGCGCGTGGTCATGTCTCTACGCCCTGTTAACGGCCTCGTCAGTTCGGCTCCTCAACGCTGTGGAAGCATCTCCTGCGTGTCGTGAGACTCGGTCGATTTGATGACAAACAAGGGTGCTTGATAACGCCTGGCGATCGTGCACCTCCAGCTGCACCTGAACCTACAGGTGGTCCGCCCTGTGATCCTCGCGACAAGACGCTCGGATCGTTCAATATCCGCAGCTTGATACTTCTCTCGATCACAGAATCTGAAATATTTAGCTCAGCTACGAGGCTTCCATCGGAAATTCGCCGTTATGCTAAGAACAGGATTTCTTCCCTGTCACCTCGCGATTACATAAAAAGTCGGCACGCATAACACGATTTATTTCGCCATCTTATTCAACTCTCTGCCTTTTCAAACCTTTCCTGCCATTTCTCATCGCCGCCCAGATAACGATAAATCACACGCGAGTCCAAGTCTTTACACTGTGGATCATTCATTGTGGAGGTGTATACGTCCAAGCCACTTTGCCCTAATGCCAAACTTACACCCACTCGGTTTGCTGTGTCGACGGCAAGAGCAAAGTCCTTTCGCATCAACTGAACCCGAAACCCCCCTCGATAACCTTTACTTGCAGGTGCGTCAGGGCACAACCCAGGGACCGGACACCAGCTAGTCGTATAGTGTCAGGAATGATTGGTTAATTTCTCACGGCTTACTGGACGACTTACTCGTCGCATATCGCACTCTGTGCCGTGCTAGAATGGAACACACTGGCTAGAACTCGTGGATCCATGCCTGATTTGATGCCAATGTTCATGGCCTCGGAGACGGCGATAGCGATGAGCCCTGAGCAGTAATTGTTGCAAAGCTTCGCCGTCAACCCAAGTGATGGGCCCCCACATGGCACGATACTTCTTCCCATTTTTCCCAGCAGCTCCTTGAGTATCGGAAATCTCGAGTCTTCTTCTGAGCATCCGACCATGAAGGTGAGCGTTCCTTTCTCTGCTCCGATGACGCCCCCGGAGACTGGCGTATCAAAGAAAGATGCTGCAGGGTATCGCTTCAGTGTTTCCTCTCGTACCGCTAGGGATGTTGCCGTGTCGATAGTCGAGCAGTCCATCAATATCTTTCCAGACACGTCCGAAGCCAGGACTCCAGTCTCAGGCGTCAAGTACACAGCTCGTACATGAGATCCTTCCGGGACCATGGATATGATAACCTCCTATGCACGGTGTCAATTCGGGTTCTTGTGTACGAAGAAAGCAAACTCCTACATACGGCTTTTTCTGCAACCTCTCTTGAGCTTTTCATCGCCGTTGCTCTTGACGAATGCTCTTCACAGAACTTCTCAAGGACATCTTCCACAACATCGTAAACAAAGAACTTGGTCGTTTCCGGGGTATTCTTGATCAGACTTTGCACCATGGGCACACCCATGAGGCCGAGGCCAATGAAGCCAATTGCCCTGATCTGGTCGGCCATGAAAATCAGTAACAAAGCACAGGATTCAACAGCGTCAAGTCACATACGAAGATATATGAGTATGCAGAAGCACGTGTATAACAGAAGAAACGGATAGGCAGGGTCCGCCCCTCCCCCGCGCATCCTCTCTTCTTCGGCCTCAAATTACCCCCACCACTACGTATCCCACTATGCATATCATCACATTTGCCGATATCGGAAATGTTTACGCCGAATAGCGATTCACATTCGATGTCAAAAACTACACCGAATGCATTGCAATTCCACGAGAGCAACAGCCAAAAGAGAAACCGTCCAAACTTCTGAAAGATTTTGAACCAAGTAGAAGCGCAAGTAGAACAAAGCAACCACCATGTCGAATCCTCAACACCAACCATCCGAACAAGACCTGAAAAACGCCCACCAACTCCTCTTCGACTCAGGCCTCCAAACCCGCTACGCTGTAGCCGGCAAAGAATACGTCGACAAGGCCCTCGCAAACGGCTCCTCAGAATTCTCCCGTCCCATGCAAGAATACGTTACGGAATCCTGCTGGCACAGTATCTGGGGCCGTCCCGGTCTCGAGAAGAAAACGCGGTCCCTCCTCAACATCGCCATGCTTTGCGCTCTCAACCGCAGCACGGAGCTGGCGGTGCATGTGAGGGGTGCTGTTAATAATGGGGCTAGTGAGGTGGAGATTAGAGAGACTGTTCTGCAGGTTGCTTGTTACTGTGGGATGCCTGCTGGGATTGAGGGGACGAAAGTTGCTGAGAGGGTTATCTTGGAGATGAAGAGGGAAAGGGGCGAGGAGGAAGCGCACGTGGAGGGGCCCAAAGCTTGAATCCTTCATAGAGGAGTTGTTTGATCCAATGGTGAGATGGTATTGGAAACGGGGTGTACTTGACTTTTCGATACGATCCGTTTGTACCTGTTAGGTTAGCTGAGCGGGTGAGGACGAGTGTTTGCGACAGCTCAGCGAAAAAAGAAGCAATCGACTGTGAATATGATGTGCCATTGTTCCTGGTCGAGCAAATGCCAAAGTGAGGATAGCGAGTAAGCTGTGGCGCGTGGGTTGATGTTGATCTCACTCAGCTCGCCAGGGTCGCTAGCGGAAGGGGATGGGAGATGAGGATAAGCCGCGTTCTTCTAGAAGACCATGGGTGCCAGCAGAGATCCGGCACTTTCAGGGGGTCAATTGACCGGCTGGCGGCGGGAGGGACTTTTGATACATAGTACTTGTATACTAAATATCCGGGATTGGGGAGAGCTCGTGCCCATGGTTCTCACCAGGCATGACATGGGCATGGACATGCCTGGCACGCTGGGAATACAAAGTTCCCCAGCCTGAATGCCAGCCTTGTGCTCTCTGCAGTATCTGCACCTTTCCATCTTCGAGAGTCAGCAACAATAGCATCACCGGGATTGAACTTCATATTCCAGGTCCGATTTCTCCTTCCAAGCCCCGTCATCCGCCTCGCGCCCCCCATTTCCAACGCCGCTTGTGTCTTTCAGGGGCCGCGTGAAGAACTTGTCGCTCAAAATAGGCCGCACCATTTGATCGCTACTGGTAGCTGCATGCGAGCGATTCACCATCTATGTATTGACCATCTCGCATTCCCGTGATAGCCGTCGTTCTGGTCCTCCTACGACTGCCTCCTGGCCGCTGGCCGCTGTCTGCTTACCATTCTCGACCCAGAATTCTGCAGCCTAGCGTTTCTCCTTTGTCTGCGGGCAGAATCCTACCTGACACCATTCTTCTACGACCATGTCCTCTCTGCCTTGCTTGTCGTGACCTTGCATCGCGTTGGATGCCATTCCAGACCGACCTTGCATTCGCTGCCGCCCAGAAGAGCTATACGCGGCCTTCTCTTCGGTCAGAGTCGAGGAAGAAAAGGATTCAAGATGGCCACTGTGCAAGAGAGAGCTCATGCGAGTCACAACTACAGTGGCAGGCTGAGCGCTGGCATGGACGAGGTCCCCTCGGACGAAGATGAACCGGAGACGCCGTCACATCCAATCCCGTCCATGCAAGGACCTTTCACAGAATCAATCGAAGACGCGGCCCTCCCGGAAACCACGAGCCGTCCAGATAGACTCCGACTGAGGAATCTCGGTGCCAAAGCAAGACGAGCACGACTGCTTGATCCGAGCCAGCCCGTCGACACATACAGCGCAGCATGGCGATCCGCTCCCGAAGCAAAGTACCATCCGCTCACAAAGATACTGGCACAGATTGCCTTTGGGGTGCACCTGCTCCAGCAGCAACTGGCAAAGAGCGATGAAGAGGTGGTCAAGATCTTGCAGAGGCATGTCGACGAGGTCGACCATTTTGTCGCGACCACGGAGGAGGACTTGGATTTGGCCCTGGCAGATATCAAGGAACGGATCAACTACTTGAAGCTCCCTCTCGAACACGTCAACATCTTTGACGCCATGTTGAAAGACAAGCAATTTCGGACATCGATCATCGAAGGCAACGATCGCATAGAGCAGGTGGTTAGTCGGACTGGCACGCTCATGAACGACTTACACGTCGATATCAAAAAGGCCATGGAATCTACCGCTGATATGGCGCGCTATCTGGAGAGGATTGCTGGTGTTTGGCCCGAGGATGACGCTGGCTCAATTGAGATATACCATACAATGCAGGCCAACGCCGAAGGCTGGCTGCAGTGTCTCGGGACGCTGCAGATGAAAGGCAACAGCTTGGGCGTGGCTATTGCAAAACTCGGCAAAATCCTCACCGAGATGTCAAAGCGTGCTGGACTAGCTAGCAGAAGAAGTCTGGTAAGTTTGCTTGCTGACAAGTCGAATTGGACATGCTAACGGTCTCTAATAGGTGCCTGAAGAATCAAAATCGCATCAATCATCTCGTGCCCCATCTCATGCCAATTCTCCACGAGGATCAGCAACCTCGCGAAGACTGAAGCGCGACGACCGAATTCGGAGTCCGGCGCCACTTTCGCGTTACTCAAAGCGCGAGATGAAAGCTCTCCCAGAAGATCCCGATGTGGTCACACGCGCCGTGGAGGCTACACTACCATCGCAGCCGAAGAAAAAATCTCGCTCGCACAAACAAGAGGAGAAGGCGCGCTCGCGTAGGCAGGGAGAGAAAGCATCGTCGCCCAGGCATGAGGAGAAAATCCTCACCCTCGGACATGAGGAGAAGATACCCGCTCATCGATGTGAGGATCCACGTCACACGCCCAAAGCGTCATCTCTACACAAGCCAGTATCGGCTTCAAGCTCGCCCAAGGTGAAGCCGAAGACGCGAACGAAAAAAGCACCTCCTGCGCCAATCAAAACGAGCGAGAAGTTCGGTAACTTTATGCGCAGTGCAGGTGTATCCTCATTATCCCCTAGATTGCTACCCCCAAGGGTTCCCAAGGACTCAGACTCGAAGTCTCTAGGCGCTTTAGACACGAAATCTTTAGATGGGAAGGCAGAATCGAAGCTTCAGTCAAAGCTCAAAACGGCACGGACGAAGTTATTAAAGAAAAAGTCCGCTGGCTCGTTGGCAGATACGCCCGAGACACGACTACAGGAACACCCCGTTGCGGAACTTCCAGGAATATCTTGTGGTGGCATCGATTCAGCAAACTCTTCGGGCACGGACGCTGAAAGGAGACCGAACACCTCTCCCGATCCTGTCGCTCCCCTTCGTCCTCCGGCCAACTTTGCCTTGTTCCCCAGTACTCCTCCATCTCTGGCCCCGTCGATCAGTTCTCCGAGGTCGATCAGTTCTCACCAAGACACCGATAAGGAGTCTGTGGTTATGGCATTACCTCCCATGCCACACAAACCAGTCATGTCACCTTCACCACTAAGACGAGGATCCGTCCCTGGTCCTGCAGTGAAGAAGAAAGGCAGCTTGGCGAGTTTGCTGGGCTTCTTCAAGAGACAGAAGAGTGAGAAGCCTGCTGCGCCGCCAGCGACGTTGGGTGCTACTGCGCCTGTTTTTGAACTTGCGTAGTGGGTGGGGAATCCCTTGCGTGTTTGCTTTGGCATTGCTGAATCGTATCCACTGGCATGTGGATACCTGCTCCGATTATACCCATTTGTACAGCCTATTCCATTTCCATCTTCGCGTTCATGAGCGGGAGTTTTGACATTCTTATCGCTCTAGCCGAGGCTGCATCGAGAGGGAATCTGTTTACTTTTTCATTTGTCATTTGTCCTTTCCAATAGCAGGGCGTTTGTCCCTTGGTTGGCGTCACCCCACGGTAGCATAACAACATTTGTTTCCTGACTGCAAGTACTCGGTGGAGTTCGGTGCCGCCTCAGAGTGTGTGCTCAGGGGAAGGTATGGAGATTTGTTCGCATGTATGTACGACTATCATGTGTGTCTATCAGATTATAGTTTTTCCTTCTCGCCAGTTGCTGAGGAGACTACGACTTCCTCTGATTATTAAGAAGGTCCTCACGCTCGTCCCTTCAAGTGTCCCCCTGATTCATTCTTTCCCATTCCATCGCTACGTCCTCTTTGGTCAGTCTCTCCCTTTGTCCTGACTCACTTCGTCCGGATGTAGGACTCGCATCATGAGTCTACTAGGCACGGCTCAGCGTCTTCCCTAGCATTTCGGGCGGAAGCGATCAAACTTCTGCGTCTACTACACTCGCTTGCGTGGTTCGGTATCGATGGTAAAGTATCACCGGCAACAAAGGGAAAGGGGTGATGCTGCGAATGGGGTTTTGGTTTTACTCTGTCCACCATCTCCCCTAGAAAACATGGCGATGCCACAGCCCTTTCTAGCCACGGCATATAATCTGCGGAGAAGAGCAAGTGTGAGGACGGTCATCACCAACCATCCCGCTTGCTGGTCTGATGTATGCGTATCAAAGGGAACGAGGATACACGAAAAGAAAACAAGGACATGTCCGCGCTCATTCGTTGACGTGGAAGTAGGTGTGGCCAATCTGTTGTTGAGACCGGGACGCATGGACGCTTTGATCGTGGCGAGATGATGGGAAGTGTGTGGATTGATGTTGGGCCGCGCTGCTGCTATCTCCCATCCTTTTCCCGCCTTTTTTTTCTTTTTCCTCTCTGTTTTTGGGGGAAAGGGTGGGTGGGGGGTAGGTCCTTGGTCTATGTCTATGGAAGGAAGAGGTGATTCTTTATGGGCTCGCTTACTCGCTTCTTCATTATATCGCGTATGTCTGTTGTGTATGGTTGCTTGGCACTTGAGAAAGGGAGGTCCTCTTTTATCGCAAGGTGGATTCTCAGTCCCATGCTGCCGCCGGGTCTAGTGTCCATGCCTATTAAGTAGGTAAGTAAGTAAGTAAGAAATCTCACCTACCTACTCATTTTGGATGGTAAATAAAGGAAACACAACAGTGAGAGGAGCAGCTAGTTTTCGAAAGCGGCGGCAGTCGACGAGTTAACATTTTTGTCAATGCAAACGCGCGTGTGGTCGCGTGCTAAACTATATACTATTTTTCCCTTTTTTGGCTACTGTAGTTGGGTTTGGAAACGGTAGAGGCGTGGCTTTGATTTCACTGGCAGTGTTGATACGAAGATGAGCGGGGGGAGAGGTGGAATACACACCTCGAGTGTCTGTTTTAGTCGTAAAGGGAGGGAAGCACGATCTTTGAACTCTAGCCATGCCCAGCCCAGCCTGATGACATCGAGTCTGCGTCCCGGGATACACCAGCAAGGCACAATGACCAACTCGCTGTCCTGAATCATCATCCGATGTGCTACACCATTTAACAGTGGCGCCTTGACAACCGCCATAAGCTCAGAAAGAATTGTCCACCTAAGCATCGAGTGAATCTTCAGTCCTCGATCTCTCTGTGTGAGTCTGTTGCCCTACGACGCTTCCCAAAGCTCCGTCTCATGTTGTAGATCACTTTGAATTTGTCCAAAATCGCCAACTCACCTGCGCCTCCTCAGCTGCGCCCGTCCGCCGTCTCTAATCAACGAGGAGCGTCCTGGAAGCCTCACTTTATAATCTGGTGTATACGCTCCATTGTGACCAAGAGTACTAGATAGAATCTCCACAGCATCAAGATTGCGAGTTGGAAAGGTTCTACGGGATGGATTCTTCTCTTTGCGTGAGTTGAACGACGTAGGTACGTCGTTGTGGGAGAGGGGGGATTGCGTTTTCCCGCTTGTCCGCAGGACCTGCATTTCATGATCTGAGGGGATTGTATGGGGTTCACGGCGCGGTCTTTTCATCGTGTTCGATGGTGGTGATGGAGCGCGTTGTGTTTGGGTCGAGGATGGAGTCGAGGGTGACCATAAGCGGCGGTTGAGGAGACGAGACTAATAGGTGGGTTGGAAATCGAGCTTGAGAAGGATGATTAGGACAGTCTATAGAGGGAGAGCATCGGACGTTCCGAGAAGCTTGGTTAGCGATGGTTGACGTCGTCGCGGGCCTATTGATGAGACATCTCCCACGACGTGGAGGGCGATTTCAATCAAGAGAGGTGTCTTGTTGCTTCGAATGATGAGTACGACATCTAGCCATCAGAAACGCGAAATAGATTCTGGCTGCAGAACCATTGCACCGAGCCTGCTCGACCCCGGGAGAAACCTGATAGAGGCGGCCATTTGGCGATCAGATCAGTCCTTAGACAAATTCGTCTACCTAGAAAGATGTAAGCGAAGCCCCCGATTCTTACAAAGACGGGTCGCACTTCGTGTAGAGAAGAAATACGCGCGATACTGACTCTCACCGTCCAAGGACGCGTACTCGTCGTGTCTGAGTCGCAATGCCAAATCAGCGTTTGACATTTGCACTGCCCTCCTCGTCTTGGCCCTTGATGGACAATAGGGCCCCCTAGCGAGATTCGACTCAGTGAGCGAGTATGCTCGGGTTCGAAGCCACGACGATGAGAGGTAGATGGGGGAGAAATGCAGGTGAAGCAAAGCATCCCACGCCCCTGCTTGTTTCTCAAGGCTCAGCCTTAATTGCGGCACGGGCGCGACACAGAAAGCCAAGCTTCCCGATGCGTCGAATACTGGCATCAACCTCGTCTGTACTGGGCGGGAGGGGGCGGGGTGGAGCGGAGAAGGATAGTGTCATCCACCTGCTACCAATGCAAGCCAAACGCAACATGATGGTCTTTTGTTGATCCCGGGCAACAAAAAATTGTTTTTGTGGTATTCATCTCGTACCACTGAAATCAGGATGCGAGCCTGGAATTGTTTTATCCGACTACTCTGACGTACTGTGGTATCAGCACATCATGTGAGCTGTGAACACCATCCGAAACTAGGTCTCCCATGTCTTAACCAGGAGCGATATAAACAGCACACACATTTTCCACCGTGCTACTGTGTACATGTCTGGGTACACATCGGCGCGTAAAAAAGCTTGGTTTGCCAGCGCGATAAGGCGTGGTGGAGCGTACAGAAGTAGTCATGATTAGCGCTCACACGAGCGCAGACAGGCCAAGTTCCAAGTCATGGAGCTGCATGGTTGTATCTAAAAGTGTCATGGTGGGAAGGGGAAACAGGAGGGCTAGATGTTCCACCATGTTGGTTGGGCTCGGGAGATTGGCCGAGGGAAGCTCGTGTTCTAGAGGGCATAACGTCGGGGATGTCCTTACCGTAGAGGGAAAAGCGTTCAGATCACTTCTCAAAGGCGCGGTCCATGGATGATCATGACCTGAACTGGAAGCAGATGGCCAGATCAGGAGAGATGACCGCAAAATTGTTCAAGACCCCGACCGCTGAACAGTGGTAGCCTGACAAAATACTGTGGTATGAAGGTGAAAATCTGTCAGTGGGGAACCCGATGTTGGATCGTCAGGCACTTATAGCCCAGGTGCTAGAGGCTTGAAAAAACTAGGCTGAAGATCGGTCCCGAAGTGAATATCGGGGGAAAGCCTTAAGAAACCAGCTGGATTTGACATGGAGCGCGCGACTTTGCTGTTCAACACATCTGCAAACTGCCTCAGTCAGTCGCAAGCAGTCAATGTTACAAGCCGACCGCCAATCGTGTAGTTTGTCCACCTGACAACAGGCCAAGCCCTGAAGCGAAGAGAAAGCGTTTCTCTTGAACCTGGAACCTGGATGCAAACAAGGCAGGCGAATACGAAGCCAAGGAGTCAACTCCGCAAACAATACTGTTTATGAGAATGTGGTTGGGTGGGGCCCGAGTCCCGCGAACAAGCTGATCCTTAGTTCGCGGTCCTTCTACGGCAAAACAGCCGTTACGAGGTCCTGTGGCTCAAGCGTGCCGAGAACCGTCGCGACCAGAACGGGAGTCGCATTAAGGTTTAGCTTCCGCTGCCCGAAGATCTTCGATGCCCAGCGTTATGGATCGATGACGGAGTGGTGTTTGCTGACACTCATTCCGCTCGACGTTTGTCAGCTTATGGCAGACCCATACTACTTGAGGTCTGACATGGGTGGGGCCGACTAGTTGACCCCTTTCACCGTAAGCCACAAGTGACCGAGGAGAACAGTGTTGGAGGAATCCAGTTATGGAACATTTTCCTGTATGACAGCAGTTTATGATGTAGTTTAGCACTAGGGCCACACCTGATTAATCCACAATCGAGATTGGTCATCTTAGTCATGAGAGGCCATGTATGACTTGCAATCAATGCTGGCCGTGGTCAAAGACCTGCAATATGTATTCTGACAGATGAAAAAGAAAAACAGCATGTGCAAATCTCGATGGCCTGAGAACGTTGACGTCCGCCAAGTCCTGTTTCGGGAATCGGACTTTGCGCGTCGCGAGGGACGAAAACGGCTGGCCGAACGCCTCCCGCGGACATTTACTTGTCCGTACCGGTTCGCGCTTCGGGGTTCAGGAGCCCGTGTATGATCCGACTCCTTTCCAATATTCTTGTTTGTTTCTTCAAATTACTCTAGCACCCAGTTCTAGTCGCAAGCAGTACCAGACGTCACGATAGAATGCCAAGCATGCTAAGCATGTCATGACCACGTCAATCCTGCCATGCTCGATACACGATCCTGCTGCCGAATTTCTGGCCCCTCTTCAGGACAACCATTGATTTCCACTCCTCGTGATTGACGGCGTTGATGTATCGTGAAGGCTCGATGGCCATGCCAGAGCGTGCACGACGAGCTGGCATGTCGCCAATGCCAGGCACGTCGATATACCTTCCTGTATAGAACTGAAAACTGGGCTCTGTACTGTGCACTTCCAAGTGGACCTTGGACTCTGGATGGTGGAACTGGGCCAGCTTTTGGAGTTCAAGTGGACGGGTGTCCAGAGGAATAGACTTCGGTTCTCTGTTCAATATGAAGCAGTGGTCGATGTCTGGGTCTTTCGCGCCCAAGACAAACTTTACACCAGCTTTAATATCAGGATACGGAGCAATTTCTCCCGTTGGTATACTTGTGTCGTCCACGACTTGATGCAAATCCGTCGACAGTGTGACTTCTGTACCTTCAATCGACGAAGAGTGGGAAAGGTTGAAGTAACTATGTCTCCGTGTTAGCGGGCGCGTCGTGCCAATAGATATTGACCAACCTATGATTTGTAACAGCAACTGCTGTTTCTTCGGTCTCCTCATCGTCATTCACCATTGATGCCTCATACTCCACATCGAGCACTACCACGGAAGAGCCTTCGGTTTGCTCCGTTGACGGACAATACCACACGAACAACTCAACAGTACCGGGATAACCCTCCTCCCCGTCCACACTCAGGTACCTGAACTCAACGCAGTCTCGACCATTCCTTTTTACATCCTTTGGTCCCTCAAAAACTTTCTTTCCCCAGCCTTTTACCCCTCCATGCAGGGAGTTCGGTCCATTATTGGCAGCAAGAGCGTAAGATTTGTTGTTCAAATTGTTGATCTTTGCCCCGGAGATGCGGTTCGCAACTCTTCCTATAGTTTCGCCAAAGTAAGGATCATTATGCTTCTGATAAAGCTCAGCTGTAGGAAAGCCTTGAACAATGTCCAAGTTTCCGACGCGGAAAGATTGGATGATGGCTCCAAGGGGGAGAAAGGTGAAGTTCTGTGACATTGTTGATGTGCTTGTTGTAAACAAACCGGGGTCGGGATTATTTGTGCGTGATTCAAAAGCTATTCGTTTTCGACCATGCACTACAACAAATCAGCCATTGCTGAACTCTGTGACTAAACTAAAAGATCGAGAATGAAGGGTCAGGAGGAAGCCAAAAATGTTTCCCTCTTTCCACTTCTAGATAAGAACGTTACAATGTCCTGCCCCGTGGGTCTTCGACCATGCAAGTAGGGATTGGGCGGGCCATGAATAAGTAGCCTCATGCTGAAGTCCGGGGTAACCGTGATTCACAGAGCAGAGGAGAACTTGGTTGAAGTACCAAAGATATGGAATGCAGAGGCGGAGTAAGACCGGTGCGGGGAAGGAGAACGGCGACAGTGAGCTGGACGACGTACTATAGCAGGAACAGACTCAGAAGGAGAATTGTGAGAGTCTTCCAGTATCCTTTCAAGAAGACGAGGTTTGGCTGGTGTGTTCTAAATGATTGGCGTGTAACAATGGTTGAGATGGCGCTGTTGGGAAGGAGATTCAAGTTGATGCGCAACGCTAGCGCATGACGACACGTGACAGTGCTGACTGCATAACTTTGAAGTAAGCATCAGCCTTCTTCGCTATCCTCTTTCGCTTGTGAAATCTGAGTTTGGCACTGCCATGGAAGGGGTTTGAGACCTGATGACATATGCAAAGAGTTGTGAGCTCTGTATTCAAAGTTATTATAGGTTAAACTGATCAAACTGGTGAGGCTTTGCCAGCCTTGCCAAACATGGTATTTGATATCGTTCCCATGAAAAAAGCCATGCAAAGTAACAAACTATGCCAGATCCCAAGACGCCAAAATACTCCACACCGCACAGGTCTAATAACCCTCGCGAAAGAAGACAACGCTAGAACGCAATGAATGGAGCCCCGCTTATGTGATGTAAAATCGAGTAAAAGTGGTTTTTCATGCCTGCCCAAGTACGCTGTCATTGATGTAATCGTTCATTTCACCCCACATCAAGTCTTGTCCTTGACCAGGATACTGATTGTACAGGAGACTGTCGAAATTCGCTTGAGAGTATTGCGTTGCGAAACTGTCAATAGCCATAGGTTGGTCGTATAAAGGCATTTGCCAGTTATCGTTCGGGAGAAGCTGCATCGGATCAAATCCCCGTTTGTGTGCGATGGTGGGGATCACGTTCGCTGAGTATGGAGCTGGCTCAAATTTCGTCCGGGGCGAGATTTGTGAGGTACACAGATAGGGGCTGTTCTGCATTGGAGGAGTGGTTGGGAGTTCTCTTCTGTTGAATGAATCCGCGAAAGATATCGTCCTCACTGGCGACGGTATTCCGTGTGAGGAGTGGTCTGAGGCCAAACCTGGTTCCGACTCTTCACTCATCGACTTTTTGCGCTGCATGAGAGGTGCTCCATTCGTCTCAAAACATCGCTGCTGGAGGACAGATAAGTCGTCTTCAAAACCCTCGTGATTGATGGTCGCGTCAGTTGTGGAATGTAAAAGGTCCAATCTCTCCAGGATGTCGTGGGTCAGTGGGTGGCCTCCGATCGCGTTCTTTTTAAGTGGTTTGCCAGGCCACCCTTCTCCCTCTTGTAGCCTTCTGTACAGTTCGCGTAAGCCCGCGACGAGCTGTGATTGTTGTTGTTCGAGCATTTCGACATATCTAAGAACAGCATCAGCCCACGAACCAGATGAACCTGATTTGTCATCATACCCTTTGGGATAAACTTTGTCGTGCGACTTTTTCCTCTCTCCAAATACACAAATCGCGTTGTCAGCCTTGCATCTCAAGCAAGGGCTGGCGCCGTCGCACTGCTTCACGTCAGTATGGATAATTTGGCGGCCGAAAACCATCCATACCTTAGACTTCTTCAGTCTACATCGATCACATGCTTTGCATACTCTCTTTCGTGCGTTGTCCGCGTGGTCTGAGGTCTGGGAGGAAGCGCGATGAGGAGACGACATGGTAAAGAACAATCGTCTGATTGATCTTGGGGTGACAATTCGTATACAGATTTGGGTGTAGCCACGAGCACTGCGACGTGGGCTTTGGCTGCGGTGGGATATACTGTCTGATAAGAGGGGTGTGAGCTTCAAACGTGGATAGGACGAATGTCGAAAAACTTAGACCATTGGCAAGCGTGGTGGTGAGCTATTATACTGGGCTGACGAGACGAGCAGGGTAGGGGTAGGCTACGTCTCAGTGACCCAAGCCTCGTCCTATTGGTACCTGCCCGCATCATCAACACCATCTAATGATTAGCGACCGCATGCAAAGCCAGCCTAATGGCCGTCCCTCTCGGAGGGATTCATCTTGCAAATCCACCGAGTGTCTGCAAGGATAAGCCTTGCCACGCCCGGACCTTGCGATATCACGATCCTGTTTGTCAGGGGCTCCACTGTTGAACGGTAAGCGGCATAGTACATTGACGACGGCTGTGGCCGTGAGAAGCGAGTGACTGAGGGAGATCATCGCCGTGGCAGCGGAATATGGTCGGGTGCCGGATGGACACCCTAGCCGAACAGCCGTTTCGCTCTTAACGGCGGTGATAAGGAGATATTCTGGACAGCCTTCGGAAATGCCTTTGCAGAGTTTTTGCTGCCATTTTCGCGCTGCCTGGGCGTGTCCGAGTACTGTCCGAAGTCTGCTCCTGATTTCCTGCTGGCCACCAATGCTCGTGGATTGGCAGAGCACGCTGGACGTCGGTGGCCCAGAGCAATGCCACCGGCCAATTAACATATGCTTGTCTTGCCAGTGAAGCATGCTCGTATGCCATGCAATCAGGCTTCCCAAGCCACCTCCCGCGCCCGTCCAAGACGCGCGGAGGAGAGGTCGATCTCCGCTCGTTGATGGGGCGGACGAATTTGAAGTCCATTCTTGGTGTCCCTGGTATCCCTGGTGTCCCACCCACCCAAGACGCAAGAACTGTGGAGGTGGATCGGGTCCTGAGAAGACCGAAAAGCATCTTCTAATGTCCGAATTTCACCACCACATCAGGCATGGAGACGAACATGTCCTTCTTTCATCAGCATCGTGAGCCAGCCACCGATGACTCTTCGGCCGAAGTTCCTATTCGCCCGCAGAGTGAGGGAGCTGCCTTGGGAATAGTCATGCTTGCTAAGCCAACTCGGTCTTGACAGAGGACACGCCAGAGCGGGTGCGAGCTCGTCCGCCATCACCATTCGTTGGCTGGACAGTCAGCAGTCTACAACGTGGGAGCCTGTGTTGATCAAGGGCGAAGTTGCATCTGTCACGCCTGGCCAAAATTATCTATGTACAGTAGCTGCGGTCTCTGAATCGTTCTTGGCGTCGAGAAGGAATGCTTCCGCATCGTACTCGCATAGGGAGGAGAGATCGTTCTGGGGTGCGGACGCTGTCTACAAATGAAAAGCCTCGAGCCATCCCCTCGGTTTCGGACCAGAGAGATTCCTACCACAGTACAATGATGATTCGCACTTCGTATCCCGTACGTTCCATACACCGGTGGCAGCTGACAGGATGCTCACCAGTCAGCCCTCGTTAGAAACGCGGTCTCGAGCAAATCCGCTCGACAGAGGTCCTGGAAACATCTTCACTGCCCTTCTTGGGCATAAAGATGTTCCCTTGGCCAACTCGAGCAGCCACTCCTCGACAGCGAGCTGTGCACACCCTCGGCGCCGAGCTACCGAGACACGGGTTCTTGGTACAACATCGATATAATGGCCAAGAGTTTCTCCGCAGTCTCTGGATTCCGCCGTACTCTCGCCTTCGCAAGTTAGCATGACTTCGGACCATCTCAGATGCTCGATCGACTTCTCCACGCCCCACTGCCTACCACAGAATATCCCATCGCCATCTACTGTACAAAGAATTTACGAACAATGCCCATTTGTGGTAAATTCTGCTCTTCTGACAAACATTGAGCAGGGCTGTGACCCAGTTCAGTCAGCCCACGCTAATTAGCCCCCCGCACACAAGTGCAGAAAAAAAAAAGCTTGTTTGGGACGATCTGAACGACAGAATGGGGGAGTCTACTGTATGCGCCACTTTCAGTATTTCAGACATATTCTGAAGCTATCATGTGACCGTATATGCAGCAATTGGACAAACTGCTAAACTTGTCGGCGTAAAATTGTGTTCGAAATCTTCCCCGTAGCATTGATGCAACTCCCACCAAATCTGGACGATCGGAACTCCCTAATGGACTTTTGGAAGTGATGAAAGTACTGCCAGAGAACCGCGCTTCAGGCTTCCAAACTCGAACCTCGTTTCACAAGCGACAACTCTGCTCATGTCAATTTCGACTCGCGATCTTACCTGGTTCGTTTGAGCGTCTCCATCGCCTATAATAATAGCTGTCGCCGCAGCTATACGGGTACGAGCATGCGCCACACTTGCAAATCTCCCATCGACATTCGTACCAGAGTGCAGGCATTGAAGATGAAACGATTCTGACGAGCATCCTTGGCAGCAATTAGGCCAGCCTGAATATCAACGACATGATGTGAAGCACGATGTAGGTAGATAGGTCAGCGGCACCCGTGAACCGCAAGACAACGGACGCCAAGCCCTTCTGCGCAGATTGACCGCAATGCGATACTACTGAGCAATAAATAAATGCATGCTCGTTCGCATGGTTCACTCATCGACAGGACGAGAAATGTGGGCGTCAAAGACGGTGGTAAGACCCTATTACTGTATACAGTACTGTGAGAACCTGGAAAAGGCCGGTCGGGTGTCGATCCACACCCCGTCTGGGTCAGCGATGTCAGCCAAGGATCCTCGGATTCCGATGTGGTGACTCTGCCTTGGATTCTCTCTCTCCCTCCTCCGCCTCTCTATTACTCTCTTTCTCTTTCTCTTTCTTGATTAGACGGCGGCATCGCATCGCTTTGTCCAACTGGGTGCTGATTACTCAACTAACACGCGTGCGACACCGGGAGTGTTGAAATCACGTGTACGCCAATCTTTCTTCACCTGCACGCATTCCACTTATAGAAATATTCTTGTGAAGGTCTCCAAACTCTCGTCGCCATTCGGACGCCTCAGGTTCAGGGTCCGGCTCCAGCATCGCGTCTCTCGCTCGCAGCGCAAAGGCCGCATCTCTTCATCAGTCACCGCCATTGTCCGGATTAGTGTGCATCCAATGCACTTGTTCAACGGTGATTGTGGATAGCTTGTCGACAAGGATCTGGAGTCTCTGCACGGAAAAAGGGACAGATGGTTGGGTCGGGAAAAAAGCAATATTAATAAAAACAGGAACCTTATTTCGTCATTGTTTTATTACTTTTGTTTTACCATTCATGTATATCTATGATGCTGAATTAATAGCTATCTTGCACATGCCCGCATCGAGCACAACTGCACAGGATTGCAATCAGTCGGCTGTTGTGCATCGCGTGGTCAAGGTCTCGGTATTGCGATGAGTAATCTAGTCTGGGTAAGTGTAAGCGGGTTCATCCATAACAGTCGACATGGGAGTACAAATGGCGAAGCCAGTGGTGAAGTGAAGTATCTGACAAGACGGGGACGACACGCCGTGAACCTGTATCCAGCATCTCGCTGCGCTGAATTCGTGAGGTCTTGCAAGAGTGCTCTATTTTCTGTCTGACATCTTATTTGAATGTGATGATTTGTTCACCGAGCGCCTACAGATGAAGCCTGAACCAAAAGACTGAGCTTGGTTGTGAGGCATTAGCTCTCAATAGCCTATAGTGATCATATTGGATCTTGTATAAGCCAGTATCTCAATCTCCATCCTCCCCAGCATCTGAAGCAATACTACTCCACCGCCTCCTTCTCGTCATCGAGCCATTCCCAGTCGAAAACGACATCGCCCTCCCAGGACTGACCGACCTATTCCTCGACACGCCCATCTCCAAGATGTCCTCATCAATCTCATCCTCGTCCTCCAGTTCCTTGAGAACCGAGTCGGGCGGGTCCGTGTCAAACACTGCTTGCATGGCCCCATGAACCGAGAATGAATTGAAGAAGCCGGATCTGTTGCGTTTGACTGCGGCACCGGGTTGGTACTTTCTTTGTTTCCACAGGTATTTGCGCTCGTACAAGTTGATGAAGAGGAGGATGGGCAGATTGAGGACCCTTGCTGCTGTGATGTGAATCTTGTGAAACCAACGGGGCGTTACGCAGAAGCGCAAGGGCACCAAGATAATCAAGGCCAGTATGTTGAAAGGCGGACGATAGGCAAAGATGGCATCCGATTTGACTCCCTCGAATGTCAGAACCGCACGGCGGAACTGTATTTCTGCTGTCGCGTCTGCAACTAGTTTGGCGAAGGTGTTGCTGAGCATCGAGACCAGGATGGTGAGGAAGAGTGTGTTTCCCAGGAATGCAAACGCGACCATGAGGATTGGTCCCAGTATGAGGTGGAAGTCGGTCGAGCGCTGTATACCCGTTCCGTCGAGCCCGAACCATATCCACAGCATCCACTTTCCAATCGTCGCTGCATCGGTAGCATCGCCCGTTTCGTTTGGGCTGCTCCATCTGCTTAGCCACCGCAAGGCGAGGAGAAACCCGCCAAAGCACCAGACAGCAATGGCTGTGAGTACCAAAAAATCGCTCATCAAAGCACGAAGCGATATGAATAGTAGGTTTTCTGGCATAATATTGAACGCGATGCGCGGAAAGATGATGGGGGCAGCGCAAGCGAGAACATCTAAAGCCTGCCTCGCTTCTTCTATGCTGCCGGTGGACCAACTGTGTATGCGGATGCAGATGTACATGATATAAATGACGACGAAGGTGATATCCAAAAAGGACCAGAGATTCTGGGTGTGAACTTTCCATCCATGCTCCAGGACGGAAGCAAACTCGTCCAGTACCCAGCCGGCGGCGAAGATGATGAAGGCAATCTCCCATCCACTGAAGTAGCTGTTGTCCCGTCGGACCATTGTTGCGGTGTACAGGATCATGAGCACGAGGAAATGGAGGACTTCTAAAATGTTCCTCGTACGGGGAACAACCAGACGATACTGGTTCAGCATGGATGCTTTTCGCGGATCATACAAACTGATGCCTTTTTGTTTGTACCGATCCGGGATGAGATCGATAAAAGAACTTGGCGTGTATACCACCCGTCCAGTATACACAGCATCCACCACTTTCTGAGATGCTGTGCTGCTGAGAAACGTCTTACTCTCTGAGACAATGGCAACTTCCAGAGCAGTCATTTTGCCATAGCCATGGCTTTTCGCGTAGCCCCACTGCGAAGCATTGAGGCTTTCGCTAAGGACTTCATCTGGGGCACCTTGAAATGGCTCAAATCCGGCCACGAGTATGTTTGCTAAGAGCAGCAAGCCTTGCTGGCTTTGGTTTTCCTCGTGAAAGCGCCGAAATATCCTGGTCGCTAGGAGCTCGCAGAGCGTAGCCCTTGTGAGGTTCACGGTATGATGCGCTTGATAAGACTGATCACGAATGAACTGTGACCGATTGACCAGGATGCAATAGACTGTGATATGTGAGACATGTCAACATAACGTACAGGCGAACGTATCATTTGAATTCTAAAAGGACGAACTCACTAATTGACATGTCTTTGCCATCACCATATAAACGCGCAACAAGTGGCCTCACTAGTGAAACATTTATGCGAGGGCCTTGCAATTGCTCCAACGTGTATGGATCATCTATAGCGAGAATTTAGCCGGAGGTCGAAGAGTGGAATGAGCCTTTTACACACCAATACTAGCAAGCACAAGTCTTCGTATCCTGAAAGCCTAGTCAGCCTTTACCCATCCTGCAGCCAAGCCAAAAACAGAGCCGCGGCTTCTGCAAAGACGTGAACCTTACCTATGGATGGTCTTATAGACGGGAAGAGTCGCATGAGGATATGGTTCACTTGTGGGCCCTAAATTGAGACATCCTTCGTGATCTACTTCTACGCCCTCTTCGACGTCTGCAAGCAGGTTCTCCTGTGTCTCTGCGTAAGCTGTTGCTTAGTCAAGGTCCCTAAGGGGAGGCCTTGCCGCTTCCTCGCGTTCTCGTGCTGGACATGGTCAGTATGTTCTTGACACACATGGCAGAGAAATGAACTTTTCAAGTACCTCGTCTTAATGTCTCGGAGATCGTCCTGTGGCCCTTGGGTCTAGTCCAATTAGGACGGCGCAAATTGCCCCAGGTGATATTGCCGGTTGACATGGCTTCTCTCACAAATGCTACTGAAAAAGCATTGGAATGATGGATCTGATAATGATGGTGAAAGAAAGTCGAACATTCAGAATCCCAGAAGATGCAGATACGTCGTGACGACAGAATTTCATTTGGTGGAGATAAGGTTTCGCAGTAGGAAAAAGCATGGGTGAGCGGATTGAGATCACGTGGCTATGGCCTAGACTTCTCGGACTCTTCTGCAACTCTTTGAGATGGTCAAAATCGGTGCCAAAACGGCATTGGTTCTTCATGTTGGTGCTCGGTGGAAGACGGAGGTGAGATTCGACTGGCTTATTGTGATAGGTAACACGATGTGCAATCTGCTTCTTGACGTCAAAGTCTCGCTCAGGCGTTTAATTACGCCGCAAGGCAATGAATCCCGAGTCTTCACTAAGACGATTTAGGGAGGGTTCTAATCGGTCTAACCCATCAGACTTGGTATACGTACCGAGCTGTCTAACCTAATCAAGCTAAGCTCTGAGTTGTCTAGCCTAATTAAACTAAGTTTAACTATGGAGTTCAACATGGACCAATCAAACTTCCTAGACGAAATCTTAATGTTGAAAAGTAGGTCATACAAACACTGTAAACTACTGACCGAAATATTAACGTCGAAAAGCTGACTGCACATCGTTTTCCCTAGCACAGTAACCTCTTACCAACTTGTCAAGCGGTCGGAGGACCGAACCTCGAGATCCACAGACGCCCTATGACCCCATCAAAACATTGACTCACGAGATTCGAACATAAATCCGTCTTCCTCCTGGTCTATCAAGATTTGCACTCAGGAATCTCTTCTGCTTCAACCCAATGTCGGCCATTTCTTCATCGTTTCTCTATCAGATTCCATCCGATGCCGCTCTCAAAGCCCAGTATGTCGGCCAAAGGCTCGAAGAAATCCAAGCACCAGCAGCAATCATCGACCTGGCGGTTGTCAAGAAGAATTGTGAATTAATGCTCGAGGCAGCAGATTCCCTGGAAGTCCAGTTTCGGGCTCATGTCAAAACTCACAAGGTCGGTCTTGATGTTCGAAGCTTCACATCAAAGGATCAAGTTTGCAAGAGCCAATCTCACATATTCAGACTTCTCAGCTGGCTCAATTGCAGGCGGGAGACACAGGTCCTGTAAGGTTGATCGTGTCGACCATTCCCGAACTTGAGCACATGATCCCGTGGCTTTTGAAAGCTATCAAACAGGGAAGAGTCGTTGATGTATGACCTTCTTCCACACACGGAAGCCTCACTTGTTTGACATGTCATAGGTGCTCTACGGCGTCCCAGCCTCGCCATCAAGTCTTCCCCGCCTTGCAAAATTGGCGCACGTCTTAGGGGGTTCAGAACACATCTGCTTGATGGTCGACCATGTCGGAACCCTCGAATTCATCTCCCGAAGCTCAAATCTGTGGCCCGGTCCCGCTCGTGTCTTCGTGAAGATAGACACGGGATACCATCGCTCCGGGATAACATTCGACTCATCGCAATTGAATGAGATATCCACCGCCCTCTCCAAGCCGGAGATCAAGAACCAAATATCTCTAGTAGGGTTGTACTCCCACCTGGGCCATTCCTACGGCTTCAGCACCCCACACGAAGCGATCCAAGGCCTTCTCTCGGAATTCTCCTTGCTCGCAAAAGCAACAACTACCATCCGAGAAACCCACGGCAATCTCGTCCTCTCAGTAGGCGCCACACCAACAGCGACAGCAGCTCAAAACATCCTCGCACCATCATCCCTCACCGATCCCGCCGCAAAAACCGCAGCAGACTCCCTTCACCAGCAACTGACCGGTTTAAAAAAGCAAGGACTGATCCTAGAACTCCACGCAGGCGTCTACCCAGTCCTGGATATGCAACAAATGGCAACACACTCCCGCACCTCCAACCTCTCCCCCGAAAATATAGGTCTCAGAATAATGGCGGAGGTATCCTCGCTCTACCCTGACCGCCCAAAGCCCGAAGCCCTCATCTCCGCCGGCTCCCTCGTTCTGGGAAGGGAACCGTGTAAGTCGTACCCAGGCTGGGGCGTCGTCACGCCATGGGCTCCCTCCAGTACCGTTTCCCAACCCTTTACTCCACCAGCTCATTACGACGAGGAAACGAAGACGGGATGGATCGTTGGGCGGGTGAGTCAGGAGCACGGTATCCTCAGTTGGGAAGGATCGGCTCCTGTTCAGAGGGAATTGGAGATAGGGCAGAAGGTGATGATTTGGCCAAACCATGCTTGTGTTGCTGGGAGCGGGTTTGGCTGGTACTTCGTTGTTGATTCGGAGAGTGGGGATGCGGATGTCGTGAGGGATATTTGGGTTCGGTGTCGCGGGTGGTAGCGGTGGGTGCCAGAGCGGAATCGAGGTTCATCTCGTAGGTAACTAACTACCGCCGTATGAGGTGACTGTAGCGTGATTAATTCGTCTAACGTTCCACCGAAACGGAGAGGTCAGCTCAAACACAAAACCCGCACAAGGGACGAAGCACGCAAGAGATTAATATATGACAGAAGGAACACGATCAAGTAGAAATGTTCATTTCAAGACAGCTGTCTATGCCTGCGAAAATGTCTTCAGCGCAGCCTGCGCGTGAGGAATGTTTTTCATAGGCGCAAGGATATACGCCAAAGTGCCTGCCTGAACCTTGAAGTATTCGTGCAAGAACAGGTTTTGACTCGTCAGACCTCCTCCCTTACCTGCACCGTAGTCGAAATAGAACACTCCAAGAACGACACCGGTCTCGGTATCGACAGTCCATCTTCTTCCTCTGACCGTGAAGCCAAACACACCTGTTCCTTTGCCGCAATTTTGCGTCGTAGTGACTCCGTTCTCGTTACGTGGGCAAGAACTTCCAGCGAAGACGCACGAATCAAATGGTGCCCCCTTTAGGCCATCGCAATACGAAGAGGTTGCGTAAATGAGCTCTTTTCTCGTCCAAGGGCGTGGGGCCCCGGACATAGCTTTACATGTCGCTCTGCTAACTGAATCCTTGTGGTCGAACATGCCCATCTCTGGGGTGAATTGTGCTGGAATGGTCGGTGGAGGTGCCGGAGTTTGCTTTTGATTGAACATTGGCGGTGTTGTTGATGGAAAGCCGGTTGGGCGGAAGAACTGATCTCCTTGCACTGCTTGTAGGAATTCGATCTCGGAAATAGCGCCAGCAGCATTGAGCTTGAGACGCGTGCTTAGCAATTGTTGGCTTGATACCTTGAAGGTGGCAATTTCGCAAATCTCCGTGTCCACGGCTTGAGCTTCTAGTTTCGTCCATGTGCTGGTAGGAATCTTGGTGTACGGTGTCGAGTCCAACGGTGTCGGTTTGTTGTTCAATGCCACTTTGACATCTGCTGCCAAGTTCGTCGGAGCTGCTGGAGCTCCCTTGAAAAATGCGTCCCGAACGGCTATGAGAGAGTCTCTAGTACACTCTGCGGAGCTAAGCAGAGGTAACACCGAAAGGACCAAAGTCAACGCCTTGAGGACCGTCATGATGGCAGAATGACAAAATGAATGTGATGAGGTCGAATCAAGTAAGCACGAAGCAGACAGCCTAAATGTGCCATACCTATATAAGTCCTTCTCGAATCATAAGATTACTACTTTATAACCTAGACGAGCGAATTAAGCTACGCGAAAACGAAAAGAACAGCTGCTTTGCTAAGTTTGAAGGGAAGGACTAAGGCGGAGAGTCGGGGTCAGTCATTCTACGCTGCATAAGATTTGTCGAATGTGTCGGCGAGATTAATGTTAATAAAACAGACCCTGGGGTGTGTGTCTTCTTGCACATTAGTGGCTCCAGTCGTGGTATCAAATGCTGTGTGGTGGAAAAGACTCGCACGGGTAGATTAACGCTCCGTGGGATCAAGCATGGAGTTGAGTCGGAAGGTGGAGAGGAAGAAATTGAACAAGGGAGAGACTGAGATGGTAGTATAGACGTCACGTGGGGCTGAATTCCGCGCGCGTTCTCTTGTCGAAGAATTAGTAAACAACAAAGTCAACAATCAACTTGCAATCCCGCAGCAATGGCGTCCAATACACCAGAGGCCACAATATCTGCTCGACAGCGCTCGCGATCAGCTTCACGCACCCGGATACCCTCCAGACCAACCACGCCTTTGCGCCCCTCCTCTCGAAATTCACTTCGCAATTCACAACAAGCCTCCACAGCAGCAGCATACAACCCACTAGACGCTCTAGAAGCTCAATTCGCCGAGTTCAGCGATGGCATGGCAGATCTGGAGGCCAACTTCATGCATCTCCAACTCATGCACGAGTCTCTAAGTCGGTTTTCAGAAAGCTTTGCAGGCTTCCTTTACGGGTTGAACATGAACGCGTTTTGTGTGGACTTCCTGGAAGCGCCGGCTCAGGAGAGTTTCAAGAGATCGTACATGCTGCGACCGCAAATGGACACGCGCGATGGCATGATGGGAGGTGGAGCGAAGTCGGATGGGGACGGTGATGCAACGTTCATGTAGGTCTAGGCATGGGGAGAAGTTGTACATTTGCTAATCTGCTTCAAAGGACGAACGACACATCTTTTGTAGAGCACCCTCCTCAATCTTCCAAGGCATCCTCGAAATACTCCACGCCGGCGCCTTCGCGGACACGAGGGACGGCAGGGGCTGGGAGAGCACGAGGCATACCCAGAGGTAGTGGACTGCCTCGAGGAACAGCTGGGAGAGGTAGAGGAAGAGGCGCTGGTGTGCTGAGGTGAGGATTGTTTGACATGATGGGGGTTCTAGCATTGCGACGGCGCATGATTATTGATGAGATATACCCCAACATTGCATTTGACGGATTTACGGCAGACGTCGTATGAGGTGGAACTAGTTCATCTATTTTGAGCGATTTGCGAAATATCCATTTGAAAGATTAGGGAGAGTGAGCACTTCGAAATCACAGAAGCCACCATGGAAATTCCAAATAGGCCTAAGTTCCCACCACAACGAGCATGGAATTTACACGTGGATGGAAAATCTCAATCTCTTCAAGGACGAATTACGGTCCCCTTGGAACTCGTAGAAACTTGAAAGGCACGATCCAACTCATCCCAGTCTCAATGATTGCTGGTTGACAGAATACATGTAATAGAACTGGGATCCTACAACCGGATTTTCTTCATGCTCTGTCTGAACAAGCTCCATGGGCGCATGTGGGCGTCTTCTCCCTTTGCTGAAGTAGCTACATCAGATTCATTATGACCTAGCGTTCCTTTTCTTTGGCCGATGGTTGCTGAAGGCTGATTCTTTGACATAATGGCTGACAAATCGACCCTCATCTTGGGCAATTGCTAAACTGTAAGCAGGCAGATCTTGTTGTGCGCGACGATTCTTTGGTGGATGGTAATTGCTTGCTCTCTTGAGATGAGAATTCTGCTACGACTAGCTGGGATACCTGGACTCTGACTGTTGGCTGGATTTCGCTTGATGGAGCATCGTTGAAAGTTGGCTATACACAGCAAATGTTAGATTGCCGAAAAGACCTCGCATATTGCCCAAGAGGCAGCTCTCCCTGTCAACGTGCGCGTTTGTCTCGCCAGCATAGCATCAATTGCCTTTCCTCTGCCGATCTCTGCAATTTCCTAGAAGAAATCCAAGGCGCCTATTTTTGGAGGAACTACTGAGGCACCAATTGTGAGGCTCGTCAGCCAACGTGTCATCCGATACCGCTCCAAAGCGACTCAACTCCACCACGCCTTCAATCCACCATGTGGGACTTGCGCGCCGGCGTGGAGACCAGATCCAGTTCATCGCATAATAGCATGCCCGGCCCCCATGGACATGAATCGCCGAACCAAATACAGCTATGATACATTACCGCGCGAGGACGACGGCGAAGATGCTCGTCGTCCACTCCCACCAAGACGCAGACTGAAGCAGGCTATCGCTTTCGCTGTCATGTTTGCCTTTGCTATATTCCTCTCTCTTCTGGCTATCAGCAGGTATGCGACTACATTTTCACCTTCCAACGAAGTTGACCGGCTAATGCTGAAATAGAGCCTTTGGCTTCACCAATTCGTCGGCCTGCGATGGTCTCAATGGCTTCTTCTGCACGCCAAACATTTCCCACTGGTTGGGCCAGTATTCGCCCTACTACAGCGTACCCTCTGAGATAGCGTCAAGTGTGCCCGAGAAATGCACAATCACCTTCGCTCAAACGCTATCCCGACATGGTGCTCGCGATCCTACCGCTTCCAAGACCAAGGCATACAGTGCTCTGATCGCAAGTCTGAAGAGCAAGGTCGGGAATTTCACAGGCAAATACGCCTTCCTCAACGATTATGATTACACACTGGGAGCAGACCAGTTGACTATACTTGGCCAGCAAGAATTGGTCAATTCGGGCATAAAGTTCTACCAGCGCTACAAGGAGTTAACGAAGCATACGGTCCCTTTCGTTCGTTCGGCAGGGCAAGAAAGAGTCGTTAATTCGGCATACAACTGGACGTTGGGCTACCAACAGGCACTCCAAGAGGATAAGAAACCCGTTTCCCTTCTAAACATCGAGGTCATTCCCGAAGGGGAAGATTACAACAACACCCTAAGCATCGACAACTGTCCAGCCTTCAGCTCTAGTCTAGGCGACGACGCGCAACAAAAATGGACCAACATTTTCGCTCCCCCCGTCACGGCTCGGCTAAACAAAGATCTGCCCGCAGCTGAGCTTAAAGATGTCGACACAATCTATCTCATGGACCTCTGCGCATTCAACACCGTCGCCTCCCCTACAGGTAATATCTCGGACTTCTGCTACCTCTTCTCAGATACGGAATGGCAACAGTACGATTACTACCAGTCCCTGGGGAAGTACTATGGCTACGGTCCAGGAAGCCGCCTCGGACCAACAAAAGGCGTCGGATACGTCAACGAATTGATAGCGCGAATGACCAATTCACCCGTCAAGGACGACACAACGACAAATCACACCCTCGACACCAATCCCTCCACCTTTCCCATTGGGAAGAAATACACCCTCTTCGCCGATTTCAGTCACGACAACGACATGATGAATATTTTTTCCGCGTTTGGTCTGTTCAATGCCACGACGCCGCTTTCGAACACGACATTTACGTCGCCGCAAGATGCGAGAGGATTCTCGGCTAGCTGGGCTGTGCCGTTTGCTGCGAGGGCATACTTTGAGAAACTGCGGTGCCACGGCGCGGAAGAGGAGATGGTTAGGGTCTTGATAAACGATCGTGTTTTACCGCTGGAGACGTGTGGTGGTAACAGCCAAGGTCTCTGCACGCTGAGCAAATTCGTCGAGA
The DNA here is from genome assembly GCA_003689335.1 of Venturia asperata. NCBI lineage: Eukaryota > Fungi > Ascomycota > Dothideomycetes > Venturiales > Venturiaceae > Venturia > Venturia asperata. Next base: position 231,901 of record QWWL01000020.1, read on the forward strand.
GTTTGAGTTTTGCCAGGGCAGGCGGATTCTGGGGTCAGTGTTTTGTTTGAACGGGATTGATTAATAGCTTTAGATGATAATCGGTACTGTGGTGTATTCTACTAGCTGGGGGATATCTTGTGGAAGAGTTGATGGTTGATACCAACAATGAGATTGCTGCAAAAAACTATTTCCACACCATTCATAGCAACCTTGTTTGATGACGAAAGATTGAATAAAATCTCTTGGTGGTGCACATGTATACATGCAGAGTGTTCAGCATGACTGTACACTGGGACATTGTCAGTGCTAGTACCGCCGCCATGAACATACTATCCAATTCCCTTAGCGTAAGAGGCTGAATTTCCATCAGCGTCGGCGGCTGGGGCGGACTGAAATTTGTGTACACTGTACTCTCTCACCTCGCTTAAGGCTATCTTGATTTCTCCTAGCTGGAATCTACTCTTCAATGTCATGAAACGATAGACTACGTTCCTTTTTATGGTTACGGTTCGAGCGAGCGGGGCCCTGATGAGAGAATTATTGAGCGGCTGGTAGCCATGATCTAATCGGAATGAAAATGAAAGCTTCCTCTCTGCTTCTACAAACTCTAAAATATCGATTGCTAAGCGTCCAGTTTCAAAGGCCTGGAGACATGGAGAGACTCGCAAGGAAAGATGAGATGCTCATATGTGGAGAGATGATGTTGGTGTTGATGGCGCGGCAAGGAAAGGGGAGAAGATGCGGAGGGGAAGATTCAGGGGCTCTTCACGTGAATGACGTTGACGCCCAGGCCCCGAGCCTTGTCCCTTGCAATAGCAGTAACAGTGGAACTATACAAACCCCGGAATAGTCACAACACCAGCACTGTACTACACTATCACCTCTTCCTATTGTCCCCCTCCTCTTCAGCCTTCCACCCGCAAATAAAAGAGCAATCAAAGTCCAGTACGGGACCCTACACCACCCGCCCACACCCATCACTTAGAATCTACCTATCCGCACGCATTCAACATGACCTCCGGCAAAGACACCCCAATGATCATTAACCTCCCCCCTCCACAGGATGGTGATGATGTCGCGACTCCCAGCGATGCACCGTGAGTCGCAATCCAACCAGACAGAGGAGATAGCCTGACAAACCACAGAGGCACCCCGAACTCAGGGATAACGACCATGAGCGAGCTGTCTACAGTCGCAATCAAAGACGGTCACCGCGGACATGTACAACATCACCAACAGCCCATGGACGCTGAGCGCGCAGATCGCATCTCTCGCCTTGCCGGCCTCGATCGCATGGCCAACTCCCCCCGCAACCTCACACCAGGCTCCATCGGCCAACCACCCCACCCAACACACGGTTATTTCGATGGCAGTGGAACGCCTCAGATCACGCGCGAACGCAGCACCGTTGGCAGTGCGTCAGCAACAGGCAGTGTTGGTGGACGTACCACGTGGGCGAGTGGCAGTGAGATGTACGACGCCGACAAGATGAGCGAGGACCAAGACGTGGACAATTCTTCCATGGGCGGCTTCAGCGACGAACAGAGCTTGGTGGGCTTCGGCGAGGGAGCCCGCACACCTGCTAGACAACAAAGCATAATGGGCAGTCCAGTCGCAAGCAAAGTCAGCGCAGTTCCTCCACATTTGAGAGAGCAGGCTGCGCCCAGCCCCATGTCTGGTGTTAGCACACTCAGCAATCAGAGCGTGGACCCACAGAGGCAAGACGCGACTATGCTCGACGGCGTTACCTACGACCCTGAGGTTCTCGATACAACTGGACGAACGCCACCTCGAGCCGATCCGAATGAGGAGAGGGGTGCAGAGACGACAGAGCGCATCATGCGCGAGCGAAAGGTTCGGGACCGCGATGGGGAGAATTGATATCTCGCTCTGTCTTTTCTTATTAGTGCATGTCTGAGGACTGCCGTGGCATACTGGGATGATGAAATGGCGTTATTTGGCTTATGACACGTCGGGGAGACTGTCTCTCACACGGTGTTATCGAACGATGAGAGGCTGGCACTGATACCTATGTATGTACGTTTTATGAATAGAACCGAACTTCCCAAATGCAGATCGAAATCGATGTGGGAGGACGTCATTGAACATGGCACCCTAAGTGTTCTTATTGATAGAAAATAGAACGGAGGTAATGCGAGACAGACATTGCCTCCAACCTGGATGAGAGAAGAGTAGTATCCGTCCACACGAACTTTCTCCTGTCCCACACTCACAGCCCTGCTCAAGACGAGTCGAGAGAACTGTTCTCGTCACAAATTCCCTTCCGTCTCCACCAATGAAGCGCCATTTTTTCTGTGCGGCAGCCTACTCACTATTATGCACCGCAGCAAGGGTGCAAACGCGCGAGCGACGAACGCGTCGGCGGCACCTAGTGTCCCCGGCCGTCAAGGTCCGGGTATCAAAAGTGTGTATGATGCATGGAATTGGCATCAGTTGAATTTCAACGACGTGTTGGGTCGATGATGCTGATTATCAGCATCGTTGGAGCACTTTGACACCTCAGTCTCCCCGTTCTCACCCTGAGATAAGCAATTTTTCTGGTGGTTTCATGCACTGCTGCTTCCCTCGGGACCGCAGGTGGGGAGTCGCGTTCTGCGTAGGAAGTTCTGGCCGTGGGCGGTTGGGCGAAGGCCTGAATATTGGAGATGATGAGCGTTTCCTTCTTTTGATGGGTTCTTGACTATCGTCTTGTTACTGATCATCATCATCTTCCAAAAGCATTCTTCACACCGCCATGTTTCGCCTGCGAGTGTATAATTGGTTGATTATCTGAAGTCTTTAGTTGTATCCCGAGGTCGTTGGGATATACGATGAGTAACGAGTCACATAGAATTGCTTGTAACCGTCATCACCGCCGTCTTATCCGTCACCTTTATCCAAGGCTTTTGAGTGTCGCACAGGTACGGAGGTCCTTGGAAATTCTCGAAACGACAATACGTAGAGACACCCTCATGTCTCCATTCGACAGCAACGCTATGGATTCAATCATACCTTCACACCTTCCTCGTCTCCAGCCTCCTTCGAGGTCCCGTTATCCACAATCTCTTGGTCCAAAATGGCCCTCTCGATCCTCACCCTCCTAGCCATCTCATCCTCCCCTCTGTAATCCTTGAAAACATGGTCCATCTGCTCCAAACTCCTCCCGTTTGTCTCCGGAACGGAAAAATACGTCCACACAAAGCTGAGCCCACAAAACACCGCGAAAAAGACGTAGGCACCGAAGCCAGTGTTCTGGACGAGAGGTGGGGTGATGAGACCGATGATGAAGTTGTTGAGCCAGTTGGAGGCGGTGGAGAGCCCGACACCTTTGGCGCGAAGGGACGAAGGGAAAATTTCGGAGGGCATAGCCCAAGGAACTGGGCCCCAGGAAGCGCCGAAGGCTATGGCAATTGTATAAGTAGACTGGAGGACGTGGGAAGAAGGAAAGGGGGGATGGTACATACCAAGCATGTACACAAACATGAATGCCACACTCGTCCATCCTGGGCCTCGATGTGCAGGCCACTCACTCGAAAACTGGCCAACTAGTGCTGCGATAATGATATGGCTGGCACACATCACCACGCTGCCCCAGAGAAGTAACGGTCTCCGTCCGAACCGATCCATCGTCCATAGACTCGTTGATACACCAACGAGTTGCGCAATATTCAGCACACCGGATAAGATAAGTTGCATACTGTGTCCCTGACCCATCGTCTGAAATAGCGTGGGGCTATAGTATATCAAGGCATTAATCCCCACGAACTGTTGAAAGAACATGACACCCATGCCAACGTGTGTGCGTCTCCAACAACCTGTTTTGAAGCAATCGGTCCATGATACGATCTCCAACTTGGCACGCGAATTTTTGGAGCCGTCTTGGAGATGAGGATGGCGTTCTCTACTGACTTCTTGTTGGAACGTCACTTCGGCGCGGATATCGAACCATTCTTGTCTTACTCTCTTGTCTTCGGTTGGCAAGCCTCGAAGATGAGCGAGGGCCTCGAGAGCTTCTTGGTCTCGTCCTTTGGAAGAAAGCCAGCGCGGTGAGAAGGGGAGGAAGATGATACCAATTCCGAGAATGAGTCCCGGGATAATTTGGAGGAAGAATGGAAGACGCCAGGACCATTCAGAAGGGATGTACTGAGTACCATACGTGATCCAGAAGGCGATTACGATACCAGTGACAATACTGAACTCTTCGAGAACTAAGAGGCCGCCTCGTATCTCCGGAGGTGAAATCTCAGAGATGTAGAGGGGCACTACCATGGAGAGCCTGAGAAGGTCAGCTTGTGTACCTTTCTGCCTTTTTTGGGGTACTTGCATGCCTAGACTCACGCCACCGATCAATCGAGCGATGGCAAGCATGGCGTAGTCGACTGCCGCGGCCTGCAGAGCAGACCCAACGATGAAAATGCCAACGGCGACTACGATGGAGTATTTACGTGACATTTTGTCGGCGACCCATCCTTGATTCAGTGCACCTGAGCGATCTCTTAGCGATGAAATGAAAACGGGTTCAGTACATAATACCTATCAATGCACCCAACTCAATCATAGCAGTGAGAAGGCCTTTCCAAAAGCCTGCGCCCGACGCCGTCTCCGCAACTCGAGGAAACCTGTTCAAAAATTGATCCATAACAAGAATCACTGATACAACTCCTTGGCTGTTGCAATATTAGCAGGTGTACACATCTGGTACTCTGGAAGGACACACTCATAGCCAAACAAAAATCCACCCAACGCTGAGAAAGCGGCACATAGTGCTACATAATGATTCATAAATACCCCTCGAAACCCTATATTTGTTAGAGAAGCCGGCGCAGAGTGGAAAGTATTGCAGTACCTGGAGGACCGTAAGTGCCTCGCGTCTCCCAGCTGGTTTCCAGATCCATGTCAGTACAGTCTTCGATACTCAGAACCCCCTCCATACGCCTTGATTATTCCCTTGCTCTTCAAAAAGTTGTCCCAAATCGTTATTACGAACAGTTTTCTTCAAGGTGGCGAGGCAACAGAATATTCGGTGGGTCCGGAAGTCCAGGGCAAAGCACTTACACAGCGCGGTCATGACGGATCATCGATACATGCCCCTTTCCTGGCAGTATGAAAGCCTCACCTTTTCCAGTCATTCCGATGGTGTTCATTGCAGAGTGGAAATGGTTACTTTCTCGCGACCATCAAGTTCGCGACATTACTACTTTCATCGTCGGAGATTCGAAAGATGCCAGACTGAAAATTATGGTAAATGCGGAACCATGGGACCCATCACGCGCCTGGCGCTGATCACAAGCGGGAGCTAATATCGGAAGAGGGTTCCCGTTGTTCGGCAGCGCGCAGGCTCTTCGACGGCGATTGTGCCGAGAGAGAGGCGTCGCCTTCATCCAATGGCCATGTTGATGGGGATCATGCGATCGGAAATAAAACGATTGCGGAGACGAGTCCAGGTATCAAAACCGATTAATGACCTTGGTGCTGTTCTTTGGTACCAGCGAGAATGAACCATGGATGGCTTTTGGGTTCATGGATGAGATTCGAACAAACATATCTTGGCAAACGAAACCTGGGTCGAGTATTTACCCTTTAATAATCACATTTGACCATTTAACAGTGATCGCTTTAAGCCACCGTCAACGACTGGTCCAAAAAAGCTGCCGAGCACACACCGTCATCCTGTGAATACTACTGGTGCTGTGCCAGATGCCATGATGTCTAGGTCGGATGCATTGAAGGAGTGCCGGGAACTTAGTTCCGCTACACGCATGCCGGCTCGACACTGAAAATATGTCTCAGGTAGATTCCGCAGCAAGCAAATGCTTTTCTTGATGCTCAATGGGCACTGTGATTATGTACCTGAGCCAAGGGTGGAACGGCAAGGACAGCGGTGATGCATATACAGGCCGAAGAACTTGGAATAACATGTCTTGCTTGAATGAAGAATCGTGGAAACGGATATGAATGCAATCGGTTGCAGGGCGGTAAAAGTATGTTCGTAGCTAAGCGATAGGACTCGCATCTGACGCATTCGAATAAGTCGAGTTGCGGAGGACGACCTCTGCACGCTGGGCTCGCTGGTATGTTTGTCGCCGTGGCTTCCTGGGTCTTCAAATACTAGCCTAGACAGTGCTCTGCTTTTACAGTGGCATTCGAAGCTTCAAGACTTCTCAGCTTGGAAATCCAGTCCAAGTGTACCTCCCAGTTGTTTCTTCTAACCCAATGTGTGCTCCTTTGGTGGTTGTAGTATATCGGATCGCATTGTCGCCATGTTATATCTCCCTTGCCGAGGATAGCATTGTAAGATGACTCGGCCCAAGGAAGAGTTCAAGCTAGCTCCGCAGAGCGTTCATCTTTGAGGTCTACAAACGGTCGAGCCCGGCATCCTTAACGTTCCTCTGCCCAATTCATGGTGTACTCAATGCCGAAGTTGCATTCCAAAGCCCGACTCTCATCAATGGTCTTTGCCGCCGTCTCTGTGATGTATCGTGGCAACTCTCATTGACTTCCTTCTCTTCACAGTGTATTATTTGGTTTGGCAGCGTGAGCTTGCGTGACGTTGACGGTAAGGCTGAGGTATACTGAGCATGGAGAGGACTTTGGCGTTCTGTTCGATTGAGTAGACCATAATTCAACGGCAATGCTGAATGTCCAAAATTACGAGAATATGGTCGAGCACCACCGGACAGGAGCGAGCGTGCCCCCAAAGTGCTGGCTTACGTAAGAAGGTCAATAAACCAAGGTGGTTCCTCTCACGAGAGATACATGATACAACAACATGAATCTTCCAAAGTGAGAATGTCTGGTGACAGGCTCGTATTTGAACCTTCGAGATCATCTCACTTGCCGCCTCCATGGCCGTACCAAATCTAGCCCACGAGATATCCTCTCACCTTCTCTACAAAGGTCTAATCCCAACCCAAGCCTGGCTCCAGACCTTCCTCACATCACAAAAACCATCAATCCCTCTCCACGCCATCAAACAAACAGCATTTTTCCGTCTGACTGCGAGTGATATCACGCATACCCTTCAGAGGTCACCTAACACAGTCTTCCCAAACGACGTCCACAATGGCCAACTCCGCGAAAGACGCATCGCCGGTCCCATCGTCGTTCAAGTCCTCGGCGTAGAAGACATTGCAAAGTCAGCTTGGTCGCAACTCGAGGCCCTCGAAGCCGAGGAGCGTGGGGAGATGACCAAGGGGAGGGAGATCATTCGCGTCTTACCGGGTGAGGAGGGTCCAGAAACGACGAGTCAGCAATCTAACGGGCCGCACAAGTTGATGATACAGGACGCCCAAGGAATCTGTGTGTATGGAATGGAGCTGGAGAGCGTGAACGGGATCGGTTTGGGCATGAATATTGGGACGAAGATTGTGCTGAAGGATTTTGTTGTTGCAAGGGGACTTTTGCTGCTGGAGCCGAGATGTGCCACTGTGGTAGGAGGCAAGATTGAGGAATTGCATCAAATGTGGAAGAAGGGCAGGACAGAGGCGCTGAGGACCAAGGCCAATGCTGGGAATGCCTGAGAATTCGCTTGCGAGCCTGGTCTGTCTCACCTTGGAAGATGAAGCTGTGCCTGCGATGCGCGAATGCCTCGATTCCACTGGACGGTCCTTCGTCTTTACCTACCGATTCGATGATACAGCATCGAGCAACCCCAATGTGTGCGTATTGGATTCCGTGGGGCAGAGAGATATTCGTCAAGTTGACGTTTCCTGTCCCTGGAACAATCTTACTATCGGAAGTTTCGGGAAGTGACGGGCATTGTATGAACTCTATTTACCGACAGCAAACCCAAAGGGTCATGAAGTAAAGCGGCCGGATTTGGGCTTTAGAATGGTCAATAGCCAAAAAAGACCGGGATATCAAAGAAGGAGGAAGAAACAAGTATGATCAACTCAAGCACGGTAATTGGTCATATATACGTTGCCTATGGCTGCTCCGCACTGCAACTCACTCACGACATATGAGCCTGTCCGATATGGCCACCCTCCAGTAACACGAATCAGAGTCTTCCTCTGCAAACTAGCGTCGTGGACTCCAGCCCATCATCGCTCTCCAGTCATAGTTTTCAGCTGACCACTCTCTCTGCTCGTCATATTGTGCCCATTATGCCGTTGATGTGATTCAGGTGTTGAAGCAAGGAATTTTGTGTCCTTCAGGAGCGGTATCTTCAAGCAAGCTTAAAGATCAAAATGAGATGGCGGTGATGGACCAACCTGTTGAAGAGGCCCGGGGACAACTTCGACAATCTGCAAACTATGGTTTCCGACCCAAGTCTGATCGAAAGAAACAAACATACCAGATCTTTTGTGGCCAATGTGTTTGGAAAAGGCTTGGCGGGCCCAATTTGTCCTGGACTTTAGGATGGCCACATGGGCAATGGGATTTGATTTAACGTATCTGAAGTGGAAGGAATGGAAATTCCAAAATATTGCGCAATCTACTGAGCAGGCTCGACCTCGCGCTTAGTATCGTGTTCACTTCCGCTTGGCTGATCCTCGACCATATCTTGTCCAGATACAGCATCATAATCGTCCGCGCTGCTTATGGTCGACTGAATGTTCGTCGAACCAATGATGAGGCTTGGAAACAAATGCGACTGTGGACCATGAGGCCATATTGGATTGTGAGATGTTTCTGGATGCCTTCGAGAAGCTTTGCTAATTCTCTCTCGTGCAGTGGGGCCGTTGAAAAGTGGTCGAAACGAAACAGAGTCAAGTAATTAGAACTGGAAGTTGTTGAAGATTGTGGCCCCAGCGTCGGAAGCCGGAGAAAAACAGAGGAAGCTTGCTATGGAGCGCCTCCCTGCTCAGTATGAAGCTGCCTGGCTGTCCACCTCTGCTCTCTACTCGAGAATTGTTTGAAACCCTCCACTTCACACCCACTTCATCATTCTGTTTCAACTCTTGACCCATCAGCGTCGAACACAACCATCAATTCGCGTTAAGACGCTTAGAACGACGCGAACACGGCATCCTGCTCTTCTTGGGGATCTTCCGCCTTGCGTTGCTTCAAATGGGAATGACACCTTGCAAGCAGATACACTGTGTTGCGAGTGTGACTTCTCGTGAACTCTAAACGCTTGATGCTGGTGAGGGAATGGTCAATTCTGGACTGGACATCTACCGTCCTCACTCACTCGGAGAATCTAGAGCTATTACTAGCTTCTCACCTGGACGGCAACTATTACCGCTACGCCGATGGTATAACGGCCAACAATAACATCCCTAGGAAAAACGAAATGCGACGAACAGAGCTGCCCTCAGCGGTTGAAACATGGCCGCTTCCGTGCCTGGTAACCACGAATAGACACCAACATCGAGCGAACGGAGCTTGAGCTGCTTGGACAGCCGTATCAGAGACTGGTACAACTAGACTCCAAGATATGAACCAAGTGCACGCAAGTCGCCCACACAGCCAAGCAAGCTCATGAAGGCTGCACTCGGCTCCAACGCGAAAAAGGAGGCAAGCACTGAGAGAAGGTCGAGACTACAATGCTAAGAATATGCGATCATGGTCTCTCGCAACTCTGCCTGCGGGCAGCTCCAGGTCACCCTTTACTTGCAGCTACCCTACTTGCAATGACTTCAACTGAGACGTGTGACTGAATCAGCTAGGGTTCTGCACAATGTTAGGCCCGAGCACGGTCGTGGTTTGAGGCAGCTGGCGAGATCTTCATTGTCCAGCAATACAGTGCTATAGTTCTCGGTCTGGCTGTCCGTTGCCTTGATCTATATCCGCTGCGGTTCATGGTGTTAAAAGCTTGCGCTTTCGTCACGTTTCCTGCTATAGCATTCGACCCGCAACAGCTTCATCGACAAGAATATTCTAAAGAAACATCTGCATTTCTGCTGCGAGGATTTATTGCGTCAATTCCATGTTTCCTGCCTCTGCCCTTACGCACGACCCACATTCATGCCCCACGCTGTTCGAATAACCAGGCTGAGACTGTTTCTGTCTCGGCTAGTCTCCCGCCCCGAGGTGAGCGCATATTGCCAACGCTGATAGCTCACCTTTTTGATATACTGTTGACATGTTTCCAGTTGTTTGGATGATTTGATCGACGGGCTTGCCGTGTTTGCATGCCAACCCCGGATCCACGCGCGCCTAGTTGGATCTTTACCATTACCTCTTGCGCGGTCAATGCATACATCTAACTACTGGCACATGTCCACCTTGGTTCTTGGAAATTTTGGACGTTTCCTCGCCCGATCGACGAAAACCTGAACCGACGAACGACCGCACAGAAGAGAGACTGAACGCACGAAACGTACATCCTTTGCACTTTTTGGGCACGCCAGCGATTTGGGGATAGCTGTGACACAACGACACGGTTGGGATGGGATCGAAATGGGACTCCGACAAAAATCAGCTGGCTTGATACTGTTCTCATTGCTGTCAGGCTCCGTGGCAGTGAGCCTCGGAGATTTGGGAATTTCTGATCCGCCTTCTTCGGAGCCAGCGGCATGTCGAGAAGCCTTTTCATCCAGCGTACCGAGTTGTTCGCCCGGTGATTTTGACAGTGGTTGCTCAAAGTCATGCACAACTGGTATGACAAAGACGCTCGATGGCTTGGCACTGGAATGCTCGCCTCTCTATGTCTCAACCGTTTTGGGCTCGAATCTCTCTTTTGCTGGGGTGAAACTTTTGTGTGCGAAATCGAGATCATTACCGGAAAAGGAGCCGGCGGCGTCGCAAAGCACCAGTAGCTCGACTCAGAGTCCGACAACAGATACTCTGCGAGCAGATCCACCAGTAGAAGCACTCAGCCCAATCACGACATCGTATACAACTCGAAACTCGGGGAATACAGGAACTCCAGTCATATCGAAAGGACCACCGCCGGAAGTGGTAACGCCGCAGTCTGCAGCTCTTACATCTTCCGAATCATCGTCGTCATCCCCATCGCCATCGCCATCGCCAATTTCTACCTTCTCCAGTTCCGATGTCACCAGTGCCCCCAGTGCCACCAATATCACCAGTGCCACCAGTGCCCCCAGTATCACCAGTGCCGCCAGTGCCCCCAGTGCCGCCAGTGCCGCCAGTATCTCCAGTGTCACTAGTACTTCCAACGCCGTCACTTCGAGTTCCGCTGCTCAAAATTCGACTTCGAAACCCGCTCATGGATCAATCAAAACCACTAGCTTGTCGAGGTCCACAGCTACTCGCGCACCTGTGAGCTCAACAACTCAGTCTGCTAACAGCACGACTGCTCTGCCAGCTGGAGCAATTGACAATGAGAAACCGAAAAGGCATAAAAAGTCTTCAACGGGTCCGATAGTTGGAGGCATACTTGGTGGGGTGGCTCTCATCGTTTTGCTCATCGTCATGGCTTTCTACTTCATCATCCGCCCCCAACGTCGACGACAAGAAGAGGAGGATGAAGACTATCATCAGAAAACCGCAGCAACGACGAAAACCGCGACTTTGACCAGAGACACAATGCCCCCTAAAGATCCGATTTATTCAGCTGCAAGCCCCTATCCTTCGCAGCCTCCAGCACTGCCGCCTCTGGTCACCAAAATGCCATATCGCTCGAACAGTAATCGCTCAGCCGTTTCTGACCTCGTCCGAAACGACTCTCGCCTGAGCATGAGATCGATAAATCGAAGCAACTCCTTCTCTGATCGATACGATGTCTCGCCCATCGACCGATACGGAATTCCGATGTGGGATCCTTACGCCCCTTCAGACAGATATGGGCCGTATGGAATGCCGCCTATGGACGACAGATACGGTCCGTACAGCGCAGCGCCCACGAACGTCCACCGCTACGATGCCACGGGAGTGGCTCCGATCTCGTTCATGGAGGCAGAGTGGAATCAATTCAGAGGTCAGCAGCCCATGCGCCAGAACAGCCACTCAAAAACGCGCCCGAATTTCATCCATTATCCCTCGGTGATTGTGGAGGAGAGGGAGAGCATGAGTGTGACCAGCGGGCAGGGATCGATATACGAGCTCGGGAATGATGGAAGCGGATCGAAGATCAATATGAGAAGATCTGAAGACAATAAAAGGGTCAGCGCCAGGAGATCGGAGGATAAACTTGGGACGGGTACTCCGGAAATTCCTCGAAGGAGTCCGCTTAGGGTTGTGAACGGCGGTCCGGAAAATTGACATTCATTAGCTTCATACTTGCATGGCGTTCTTTCGGAACCTTCCGTCGATCACTTTTTGGGAGCATGGCGCCTGGGGATTTTTTGCATCGCGTGGTGGCTGGTTGATGCATTTGATTTGGAGTTGTACTTTGTACTGTATCAAAACCACAATTGACCTTTTCTTCGTGTATTCTTGGTGCCGGTGTTGTATGTATCTTCCGATATTGTTCGATTCTGACTATCCTTCGATGCTCGGCCTTTGCTGTCGCAGTCGAAGGAATGGCAGCGCAAGAAGACATTGTTTTAGGCAAGTTCACCACCTTGCAGCTCCTGAGATGGGATAGAATCCGGGCAGCACAAATAATGCTGATGAGCGGGCAGTGATGATCTTCAACCCCTGGCACCTCTATTTTATCATTGAGACCATGTTCTTACTTTGACACATTGACGATATACTATCCTCCCACAAATTTGTGCGTGATTCCGCAGCCGCAATGGCCCTTCTATCACGCAAGGATGAAATCATCGGCGGAGGATTGTTATTTTGCGGGATTGATGCCGCTGATGAATACATAGCCTCTGTTCGAGTTGAGTAATGAAGTGGAAACATGTTGTAGACGTTCCCTCGCCAGCTACCGCTTCAAACCGTTCTCGGATCGTCTCCGTCACGAACGCGCTTCTAGCAGGTTTGAAGACTGAGGAAGAATGTAGCAGACTCTTCCGCATCAATACATATTCAGCGATCTTGGTCAAGCTCATGCGAGCCGGGGACGCTCCGTGGACGGCTGGGAGCGGAGGAAGTGGTGTTCGGATGGATGGTCTCGCGGCGTGCGATGCGACGTCACATGACCTATACCAGGAATGTTTACTAAGCGCGCTCATCTGGAACCTGAGTGGCTGTCCGGGACCTTCATCACTTCGACCTTGGAATACCTGTGCTAGTGGCATCAACCTCGATCACGACAACATTATTTGACACCAATCTGGCGTGACGCCCTGCCACACTTTCGGACGGGATACATAGCCCGTCACCACTCACCAGCAACATGGCTCCGGCAGTTGAGCTCGCGACTCTGCCCTTGCTTCCCGGAGTTGACATTGCTACTCCGGGCAGCGAGGGTCGCGCCGTCATCGCTCGCATGATCAAGACTTTGAACGAGCAAAGGGGATACCTGGGCATTCACTACGGGCTACAGCATGAAAACCCTGATAAGCTCGTTCTTGCGATAGGTCTGCACCTCATCATTGTGCAATAAGTGCGAGTTTAAAACGGGACGAGTCACTGACTGCATCACAGATTGGGACTCAATCAAGAGTCACAAGGACTTCGAGCAAACAGAGGCTTATCTTCCCTTTGTCAAGAAAATCGGCGCAATCATGTCAGGACCTGTCGAGCTGATGCTGCATGTCGAGTTTCGTGCACCTGTGGCGAGTGCTGCTGTAGCACCCATCGTGGAAATGCTAAGTCTGTATTTCCCGAACGACATCGATCGGTTGAAAGTTGAGACTACTCTCGATGATTTCATCCAGACCCTTGTAGATAATGCCAAAGGTTTCGTGGGATACACCACCGGCTGGGTCGCTGAAGAACTGGAGCACGAAAAGATCGAGGGTAAGGCAACAGCATATGCCGTTGCCATTGGATGGAAGAGCCTTGAAGCACACATGGCGTACAGAGAGACACAGACCTTCAAAAATGACATCGTGAAGGTGCGAACGATTGCTAAGGGGTTGGCTGTAGTGAGTCAAGACCATGATGCGGTGGTGCCACAGAGTGCGCTGATGAGTTTTAGTACCACGTCGAATTCACCAAAGCTTGACTCTCCAAAAGAAAACTGGCCAAGCCAATCTTGTAAAGTATAGCATGCTTCAAGTCTTCCAACATCACTTTGGCACATTCAGATTCTTTCGCGCGACACTAGCGTACTAGCAACATGACCATATCATCTACTGGGATCGATTGTGGCATACGCTATCAGAAAATAAGGACGATTCGGCTAGTCTTTGGCGCACCCTGGTTGCTTTCTGATCAATTGATGCTTATCGTCGACATAGGAGTAGCGCAACGTGTGACGACCCAAAACGCAAGGTCACGCAGGACTACCAGGCAAAGATTAGTGGTTGGCACAATCCGATTGTCGGACCTCGCGTTATAGACCAAATTTTTATCTTATTCGAAAACTGTGGGGTGGGCGATAGCTCGATCTATGATCATACTCGCTCTTCACCTTATCCTTCACAGCATGGTTCGTCATGAAGCGCAATACCAGATGGTCGCCCAGCAAGAAGAACTAGAGGCCAGTGCGGGTGCTTCTGACGATAATGGATCTCATGCCACTGTACAGGAGGACGACCTGGCAAGCTCATGGCCTTTATGCGAAGAAAGAGGCGCTACGACGGTTGCTTTGACGCGATTGGATTTTGACAATGGCATTGACATGATGGTCAACGCCCCGAAAAGGGTGGCCAATATCGACGAGGACACACTAGAACGTGGCGGTCCGCAGATTCTGGCATCAGAACCAATACTTCAAGATCATTTCCTCAGTACACCACCGCATGATGTGAGAAGCAAGTCTTGCAACCATTCGTGCGCCATTTGTCAGGGCATTGAAGGACAGGCCCTCGACGTTGAGCAGTGCCCAGCAACACCAGGGGCGTATGAAAGTCGCTCATCAGCAGCCGTCTCCGGCCAGATTCCCACAGAGCGAAATCACGTATGCTTTTCGTCCTCAACCATCGACCAACAAAAATCGGACCACGCGCTACCACAGCAGAAGGACTCCACTCGAATCTACAGACAGAAGTGTGCATACGACATGAGCCGTCCAGATGAATGTGAAGACATTGTTGCAGGAAATCCCAGCCTTAGTTGTGACGACAGTACAGCAGAAGGCGTTCTATTGGTACAGGCCCAAGCTCAAGATGAAGTATCTGCGGACTCTTGTGGGCCCAAATCAGAGCCATTAAATCAACAAACTCGATGTCAGGTGCCCTGCTCGGATCATAACCTCACATGGTTAGCTGGAAGAATGGCTATGGTCGACGACGTTTATGGGTGTTTGAACGTGGCTTTATGGAAAACGGTGCCCAGCCCGTGCTACAGCCCCCCAGAAACCGAGTATTCTTGGTTTGCGAAGAGGATGTTGCTCCAGTGCTGTCGCCGCGACGATATCATTGCTCTAGGACAGAAGGAGGGCTAAGACGGCCCTTATTTCGTCGAAGCAGCGAAGTTTGCGCGGGATCGAATAAAAATTAATCTAAGAGGCAATCTCATCTATCTCTCCATACTCGCCCAGGACCTGATAAACATGTGGGACAGAGATCAGTCGATTCCAGTGTTTCGATTGGCAATTTCGTATACTCTCGCCATCAGTTGCGGCTTTGCTTCTAGTATCGACGTCACAGTGGGCCAGGTACTCGAGCAGGCTTTCAAGGATGGTGTATTGTTGAAACCGCAAGCATTAGATGCAGCCGCGTGGACGAAATCTATACTTGTAACAATCAAGGTCATTGGATCAGTCAGCTTTCGAGGCATGTTTCCAGTGGACAGACAGGAAGATGTCGAGAACTGCACGAGCTTTTTATCGAGAACAGTTGCTTCATTGTTCGGTGGAAAACGCAATACTCCCTATTTTCCCTGGAGAGGAAATTCGATCTTGTCACGAAAGGGATGTTGAACGAACAGGAGCGGAGTCCGTGGCCCAGACTTTCGATGTCAGTGACTTGGATATCAAATCGTTACAGCGTCTCGGCAAAATCTCTGTTCGTTGGACTATTGACTTTGAACGACACCTGGCGCTGTATCCGAGCAGCAATCACGAGCTTTATATCTGCTGGTTTGCCTTTTCACCCAGCTGCTATACCCTGGACTGGCCTAACAGGCCTGACTCTGCACATCGAAGGACCTCACCTGTAGGTGCATGTTTCTTGTGAGTTTTCTTTCGATCTTTGTCTAGACACTTACTTACATGAATCAAAGTACCGCAAGTCGATGGTATGCCTATCGATGCCGTCGGGAACGTTCAGGGGATTTTGAGGCAGCCTTCAGTATTCACTCTGAGATTCTCCAAACCTGGGCATTTTTATTCCAGGAGGGTGCGGAAAGCGCTGCATACAAGTCGCTGGGCGCGTCTCTTTCCGCCCGTCGTCTTGGATTGAAGCGGACTTGGTTTCGCCGGTGGCTCGATCGCCCACACTTTCCTCAAATGAGGGATATGATGGCAGCGTTACCAAATAGCTTCCCTGAAGCACGTATGCACGAGGGATGTGACGCATTTGAAAATCCGAAACTAATACATTGGAACATGAAGAGATATCGACACAATATCCAAAAGTTCAAGCAGCTAAAGTACATGGAGTTCGATTTCTACGAAGACAGAATTCGGGTTCTGAGAAAGTATATGGATAAATGCAAGCCCAAGGACTTTTGGGGTCTTATCCATGATCGAAGGAACAAAATGCAGTTTATCACGTTTTGGTCCGTCATCGCCGTCGGGATACTGAGTATCCTTCTGAGTCTCCTGTCTCTGGCTGTCGGGATTGCGCAGGCGGTGTTTGCGTACAGAGCGTTGAATCAGGATATTCCAGTAGCTGCTACGAGCTCGACTGCATGAGAAATTCAATGGCTGGAAGCAGGCGGCAAGTTGGACAAGCCTTCTTGGAATTCAGAATCGCATGGTAGTCAGAGCAAAAACTAAGTAACGTTAAGAATGAAAGGATAACAGGACCAATTTGAGATGCGGCACCACGGACGGCCTTGGAGGGCAAGCCGGCTTAATGGGCAAATTTGAGCGCATTGGCCGGCACTGGGAAGATGCGGTCTCTGCTGTCCACCACAAACCTGGGTAGATTCAAGTAGAGTCAGTCCTGTCGTTGGTAGTGCAACAGATTTGAACCTGAGGACCTTGATCAGCAGTACAAATCGATAATAATCGTCGCTTTCGCTAGTGTCAAAGCCCTTATATTCTTGTACTTTGGGGCTGAATAGATGTGTGAACGCTGGAGCGAAACGACGATAATGCTATCTGTACTGATAGTTCAGACATCTTTTTCTTGATCAAAAGTTAAAATCGATTTATGCTATCCACAATGCTCAATACATTCTCAAAGTCTCGAATCGAGATTGGCGCCGAGCGCCGTTGATTTCCGAATAATGGATGTACACGGGTCGTACTCGTTTGACGGGTTCCTATGTCAATACAAGAATCGTTCAAGGTCGTTCCACTGCTTTGGTCGCGTTGGCGAGCTTTTGTTATTTTATTCTCTGACTCACACATCAAATACGGCTAATGGCTGGATATTTGGAAGTGCGAATATGGTCAAGAGATGTTGACGCCTACCGACATATCTCTTGGAATTGACAATGTGAAGAGAGATGAATCGACGATGAAACTCAACTTTGACACCATCCGGTCGCATAGAAAGGACGAACAGTTTCGCGAAAGTGGACATGCATCTGAAATAACTTGACGCAGTTACTTCATGGTTTCTGCGACAATTGTGTCCTGTTCATCGCTGCCTGAAATCTGGAAATCACCTTCAAGTAGTTCCGATGCGGTCAATCTCTGCCGATACGAACCTTACCTAGGTCAACTGGAAGGTTATTATCAACACTCATTTTGAACCAAGAGCGCATGGTGTCAGCAATACTTCCACCAAGGTTGTCACACCTCATCAGGGGCCGGAAAGAAAGCCTGGCTGTGCGCGCGGCGTCCTGCATGCTTATCTCTCATTTCGCGCAGAGATGAAGCATCATCTGAACGACTCCTCCCACACTATCTCACCCCCTCTTCGGGAGGATAAAGGCGCAACCCGCTAGCGATTGTAACGTGGAGTTACTAAGGCGAAGTGCTCGTGGGGGGCTTTGAAGATCTTACCCGAGGAGGTAGTTACCACTCCTCGTCAGATGAGGTGAGACCACCGGATTCTTCAAATTGGATAGCCTGATCCAGAAGTCGTATGGGGTGTGGCATATCGTGACGACTCCGAAGTGGTGTTTGTGGTAATGTGATTTACATCATCGGGCTCATCCGCTCGATGGAGTGTCTGAGACAGCGCTACAGGTGGGCGAGACGTGGGTTGACAAATGTATAAGAATTTGGGAGCGGTTGAAAGGAATCGCAATACTCCAGAGATTAAAATCAAGTTGCCGGTATTAAGTATCAACTTGAAGTATCGAAATGTTCAGAGCAGAGTATGCCGTGACCTGCGGCTACCGATATACGCTATTGGCTGATATTGCCGCGGCGGCTAAGCAACAGCCCACAAACCACGAACATCGACCGAGAAATTGTCCAGACACAAGATCAAGTTCAACAAACAACAGCCGTCGCCATGGCCAGTACGTCAAGTTATCCATCGAGGATACCACTGTAGGACTAACATACTGCGCGCAGAATCAAAGAACTCGTCTCAGCACAATCAGTCGAAGAAGGCCCACAGGAACGGGTAAGCCAACTCACTCAGCAGCACGAGGAGGTCAAAGTACTGACAGCGGAAAAATAGCATCAAAAAGCCTAAGACTCACCGTTACCCCTCGCTCAATGGAACCGATCCCAAGTTTAGAAGAAACCACAGACACGCACTCCACGGCACAATGAAGGCATTGGTGCGTTGAGACCATCCTTTACCATCGATTTGATAATAGTGATTGGACAACACTAACAAGCTCTACAGAAGGAGGTCAAGGAAGGCAAGCGGGACGCTGCTTGATTGCGCAATCACACAACACACGGTCTCGGAGTTGGGTCTGGCATTTGCGGATATGAAGGACAACGAATGTCATTTTACTCGGCTATCGATCTGAAAACGAAGCCGTGGCGATGAATGGAAGGAAAGATTCACGATATCCAAAGCCACAAACGAACCCCAATCGAATCGAAATTTCCTTCCTGCAGCAACTACACTTCGCTAGCGCTCGATCGAGTCTTCAACAGGTTCCTTGGGGCACTTCTCTGTGATTGTGTTTGGTATACGTGTGTACAGCGCTATGACGATTCCCCATGTCTACGTGTTGAAGGATTTATCTACGTGCCTAGACTGACTGCTCTTTCATTACCAAACACTTACCCTGTCTACTCTGTGAGGGCCATGGGTGCATGGAGAAAGAGCCACATGCCTATGTCAAATGGTGGTGTACTGTATTTCTCTTAACACCCGTGACTGAATGTTCGGCTCCTTGAAGACTAACCCAGATATCTGTAATCACTAATGGCGCAGTAATGGAACCCATTTTTGTATCGATAATGCCGCGGTCTCTCACGTTCTGCCGGGGCTGTCATGTTCTTGAGCTCCCGTGCTCTGCATAGTCGAATGGAATACCTGTGACCTGCGGTTTGAGCTTCTGGAAACTTGAAGTTGGTCCATTGGTATGAGCTGCAACAGAAGAGCTTCTACGATGTATAATCAATGTAACAAGTTCCGTCGGTTGATGGAGGCATTGATCTGAAGCGTTTTTTTGAGTTCTACTAAGAATATGTATGCAAAGCAAGCATACCTCCGTAGCGCTCCCCAACTTTAAAAGAGAAGGAACCTATTGTTGACGATTGACGTGTTCTGTTATTGTCGCTTCCTCACTCCAAAAGCGTTCTTTCCCTGCTTCTCTCGCCACAAACCAACACCAACATTCGCTCAACAACAATCTCAATCTTGTCAGGGACATAAAGCTAGTGCAGGGCAGCGCGTTTGCCCTCTGCGTGCGGCCATCAACATGAACAACACTTATCAATGGAGACTGGGTGGCAATCGCCCTCGCACTCCTCAGATCATTGTTGAAGGCAACGACGACCGCAAAGAGGATCGGAAAGACGAAGGCAATGACGGCCGACGAGACGATCGTTTTCGAGACGATCGTTCTGAGAAGAGTGACCGCATCTCGATGCTCACCACCGTATCATCCACCTCATCCATGTCTGAATTGCTACAAGCCCCGGAGAAACGTCACTCACGCCCCAAATTATTTAGTCGAGCGAGCCAGTACTTCGGCAAGTCTCCCAACCTGCGGTTCAGTAACAATTTCGAGTTTCCAGAAGTCAAAGTGCAAGGTGATTTGCAGCAGGATGCGAAGCTTGACGCCATCATTTCTTCAATTACTAGCTCCATCAACAACGCCATCAACAAGCCTCTCTCCGTTCAAACTCATGGACCCTTGCTTCGAGTTTTTGAAGCTTACCGAGTGTTGGTTGACGAGAAGAAAGATCTGGAGACGAAGCTAGCAGAGGCGGTATCCCACAACAACACAACGCTTGACACGCTTGAAGGTGAAAGAAGGCGATGGAAGGAAGACGAAATTAACTACAAAGCTGAAATCAAGAAACTCGAAGTCGTCATTGCGAACGGAAAGACGGGCCTAGCAGAGGTCATCCTGGCGAGGCAGACGAGCTTGCTTCGACGTGGACCTGGGACAGCAGTGAGAAAGAGAAACCAGGGTAAGATCACGGACCCGGACGCGACCGTCGTTAATCGAGGTAAGTGTTACGGCTAGGAAATTCGCTCTGCCATTGTGAAACTCGTGGCACAAGTCGCGATGCTGTTCTCAGTCCGATCGACTCACACTGACAAACCATAGCCGTCCGTCCGTTGTCTCCGTCCTATTCGATGAGTGTACTCTCGCGATCCTTGTCTTGCTCCCAACATAGAAGCGTGCCATTTGTTCAGGCCGACCTACCACCAGGAACACCTCCGTCTAGAAAAGAAGAGGCTGGGCAAGGACTTTCCAATGTCTCCATGCCGCGACACTGGGCCAAAAATAGCGATACGACAAGCTGGTCTAAGTCCATTCCTTCGGCAAGATCAGAGTACGAGTGCTCGGAAGACCTGGACGACTATTTGTTCTCCGACTTCAGCTCCAATGGCGGAGATCTACTGGAAGATGAGATTGGTCAACAAAATCTCACGGCACAAGCCATTGGGCACGTCGCAAGAATTATCGCCGATGCAAGAAACAGCTCAGTGGAGACGGCAGTGACTTGGCTTCAGCAATACATGACAGCCGATGTAGAAAGCATTGGTGAAGGTCCCCCATCATCAACATCAGGATCAAGCTATCCAGATTCCTCCTTTGATCGGTACTACCAAACCCAGCACACTCAGATACGAGAGCAATTATCCATGCGGCGCCG
The DNA here is from genome assembly GCA_003689335.1 of Venturia asperata. Classification (NCBI taxonomy): domain Eukaryota; kingdom Fungi; phylum Ascomycota; class Dothideomycetes; order Venturiales; family Venturiaceae; genus Venturia; species Venturia asperata. Next base: position 253,100 of record QWWL01000020.1, read on the forward strand.
TGGGGAGAAGATGAAGATCGAAACGGAGAACATGGAGCCTTTACGGCCATTCTCGTTCTTCGCCGGTGATGACACCAACGACATGGTCATGAGGAGTGCGCCGCCGGATAACACCTCAGTCTACGATAGGCATTTCAGTCCAGTCATGCTGACAAGTCGATCACAGTCTATGATACCCAGTCCTGTGTCTGATCACCTACTTGCGCATCCGCGCCGCGAAGACTCAACATCAAGTCTCGTGACGAGTGTCCATCGATCGCCTTGTAATGAGAGTGTGGTGCCTCGGACACCTTCGGGAGCCAGCTCACATTTAAGTGTCGGTACTGCAGTGAGACAGCGTGCAGGTGGCTATGGCATTGTGGACGGGTTGAATACCATGAGAAACAGTAGCGGCACTGGCAGCAGAGAGTACAAATCGCCGACGATGTCTAACAGATCCAGCGCTTACAAGCGATCGGATGATGACGAATCTGCGAGGACTTGAAGGATTTCTTTGAGCGTAGTTCTGTCTTCCGGTTCGTTCCTGTCCAAGAGACGCGCATTTCTAAGTGCTTTCTACACGCCCATGGACCTAAGGCGCGGCGGTGGTATGGTGGATGGTCCGAAAGCGCTGCGTACTTCAAAAGGGAAGTTGTACAATATAACTAATACATTAATGGCAGTGCTAACATGGAATGGTCTCCATATGTTCTTATCACCAAGACTTTTCAACGCACGCGAGATGCTTTGACCTTTTGCACAAGCTAGCTCAAAGATCCACAGCGGGGCTTTTAATGATTCTGTGTCCTTTGATAGATAGGAATGATTTATTATGCGCAAGTTGAGATCCATATTGAAAAATTGCTACCGAGATTATTTCCTTACGCCGCCAGAAGTTTGTCAATATCGATCCTAAGTTGGTAAAATTCAAATTCGAAGAAGACATCGTAATACCTGCTGACTGGGGGTACACAGAACTAGTAAACCCGCAGTGGCTCCGCCATGAATGCTACCAAGAAATGGATGGGTAGTGGCCTGGCCTGGCTTGAACTCTCTTCCTTTTCAGCCTCGCCGCATGAGTCGGAAAGTAATATACCACGAGCTTTAATGACAAGGCCAAGAAGAGGACAGGTTGGAGATGGTGCTCCTGTTTGTCAGATCTTCGCTCAGGCCTGTTCATTGTTGGGTTGGTCATGGCGAGATTGTGTGGTTCGTGTGAGTCGCAGGTTGAACGTGTGGCTTCATTTGTTTGGGGGGTGGCTAGAGTGGCTCTGGGGGGTTCGTTGGATGGTGAGTGGCTGCTGTAGAGCCTCCTCGTCTGCAGCTTCTGGGGTTCGAGCGTCTATTCTTGGGATCTCCGAGCGTGGAGCGTTTTGGAGGTTCGGGCATATACTATAAAGTTTTTGAGGTTCGAGCATTGATCGTGCTCGATATGGTCATGTGCTCTTGCGTATGGTCAGTGCCGTTGCTAATGATGGCCTGGTGTTTAGTTGCGACTTGATTTACCGACCAATCACGATCATGAGCGATGTTGCCTAATTGGGACTGAATAACTTTGAGTTTTACCTTTGACTTTTTTCTTCATCTACAGTTCCGATTCTCATACCTTTTCGCACTGTTCCCGTGATTGCACAACCCTTTTTTTTCTTTCATATAGCTCCCAGCATCGCCCGAACAATCTTTCCATTTTTGTCTTCGCATTCCGCACTGGCCACCGGGGCATCGCGACGATCGAGTGCAACGCACATCCACAGAAAAAATAAAGAGAAGGCCCTTGCGATCATCATCGTCATACCGAGACGCAGATACAACGTCCCAAGAAGATTTTCTTGGGGATTTAAATGGTTCAGTCGCGGATACTCGGTGCCGGAGAGGGGTTGTCGATAATCCTAGTACCTCCTACCTACCACCTCCAGTCAGAAATGCTGCGGGCTTTTCTCCGAATCGAATGACGGGCCAATCAAAAAATCCATGTCCCCCCCTCAACCTCACTATCACAGTACCTGCTAGACTCTTCATTCGGGTCTGAGCAGGTGGGGTTCGTTGATTGTGCGGTGCTTATCGCAGTGTTTTCCTGCCGCCAGATGCCGCACATGGTGTTCATTGCCAGCCGCATCGGGCAACTTCGGTCGGTATCACCGTTTTACGCAATGTGATTCTGACGGCTTACGACAGGGCGGCATGTTCCGTGGCGGCGTGATCTACTCGATAGTCTGTGATGGTTGGAAACGTCTAGACTGTGCGAGCGCTCGTTTATGCATGGGGAATTTTGATCAATCGGACTCGGAGGGCAGAAGGCGGTTCTCCGAGGTTTCCTTACCCATCGATCAGCGGCGGGAGGGTCGCGTCTTGATGGCACAGCCACAGTTGGGAAGAGAATAGAGAGCGGGATCTTCATTACTATGACAGGAGCTGTGGCTCGTGGGCACAGCCACAGTCACGAAGAGAATACAGAGCGGGATCTCCACTGTTATGACAGGAGCTGTGGCTCGTTGGCGAAGGATCTGCGGGTCTGTGAGGGCCTAAGGCAGGGCGGGCTTGCGTCGCTGTGCAAGGGAGGCCGATAGTCTACGGAGTAGTCATGTATCCTGGTGAGGGGTGCGCTGTCGACTCTCCGGAGCCTACTCCGCAGTCCATACACATAGAAGAGCAACGAATACTTCGACCTTGAGGGTGGCAAATCCACGCAACTCGAGAACTCTCTAAACCGCTGGCCGTGAAGCAAGCTCAACTTTCCGCTAATCATTTTGATCGGAATCATGGAGGACTGGACGGTATGTTTCACCGCTAGCCTCGACTGCATCCTACCGCAAGCCCGATGGCCTCTTCTTCGCGCCAGTGCTCCTTTCATTTGGACACTGACGGGTGGTAGTCTGTATTCTAGAAGACGTTGCGCATGGATGTGTTTCGGAGGAGATTTCTACATGTTCTATGGGATAGTCTTGCTAGGTGACCGTCTTGCCGTGGCTGGTGCGAGTCTCGGATGCCATTTGCTGCTAACTCGGTGCTGCAATTTCTGAGCAGACGTCTCCACCGGGGGGTCCCATGATATGAGCCATAGAGCAAGCTTCCCGGCCGTGAAGACAGCGAGAGACCTAAGGCCGGGCAATTTCCACTGAAGCAACACGAGCCGCTGCCGCGGCGGAGGGATTTGGTCTCGTTGTCGCAGTCTCTCTCTCTCTCTCTCTCTCTTCCTCTCTCTCTCCCCCCCTCTCCCCCGGGCTTGGGTCTGAGGCCCTCCAGGGCCATGCCATGGCGTCAGACTGCAGGCCCACGGCTGCAGCTGTACATCGTGTGGTTTGTGGGCGGGCCAGTCGTGGACGATCAGCGACATCCAGGGCTCGCCCAGCGTGTTGGGATCGGTATCATGGCCGCGTATGCCTGCCCGGCTTTGAATGAAGGACCCCGGATGCCTGTCACATATTAGACTGCTTTAACGTGCTATCGCGCCCTGGTCTGGGATTCCCACTGGCCAATCTGCCGACAGCTCCGTTTCCGTCTCCTGTGGCTGAGCGGGTGGAAGGCTGTCTCTCTCTTCGCTGTCGCTGTACCCACTACCCCCATCCTGTCCCATACTGCATCGATGCTTTTTGCCCCGAGAGGTCGCATAGCTCTAGAGCTCGGACAGGCCTGACATGAGGGCAGAGGCAGAGGACTTAACTGTGGCTTGACCCCTCGACTGCGGCGCCTCGTCTCGCACTTTACCACCCACCTGCACCCAACCCATCTGCTGCTGGATATCTCACGCTGCACTTGAGCCTTCTTTCAACCTCCCCCCTCAATGATTATAGCTGTCTAGGCACTGCAACTGCGTGCCCTTCACTGAAGGCATGTTTCGAAATAGGTATGTTGGCCCTCTCCAGCCTGTGGCGGATGCGCTCGTCGGCCGTCCTCCAGCTTTGGAGCTCTCTTCGGCGGTGCTGAAGGCTGACCCCATGATGTAGGCAAAACGCGCAAAAGCCGCCAGACGAGCTGTACCAGAGCTTCAAAGCAGTGTTTCCTGCTGTCGCAAATCCAGCCTCGACGGCCGGCTCACTGGGAAGGAGTACAACTTCGCTCACCGACGCCCTTGATGTCGCCGTTTCTTCGCGGTATGTCTATCCGGCCCTATTATCCCAATCGCCGGTCTTTGCCTTTTTCGATCAGCGAACCAACAACAACCCGCGCATCGATAATCAAGGGTCCTGCCAAAGCTCCAGCACCGCGAACATCGCATTTGCGAAACTTAGCATCGAACTGGAAGACTAACGTGTGGTGTGATTCATAGACATTTTGACGACCACCATGAGATCAAAGATCTCGATCCCACCCCAAGGGGATCTAACGAGCCTTGGAGATTCACACCATCTCTGCTCGATCCGAATAGCTTCGCATTTTCACATTTCGCGAATCAACCGCCGGGATACTACACGCCGACTCCTGGCGGGACCAACACTCTCTACCACCCTACAGCCGGCGACCTCCACACACCCGGTTTCTCCTTGGGTCTAGGGACACCGCTTTCTATGCCGACATCAGAAACGGGTTTACACGCTGGTCAACCTTCGCATCTTACTGCTCATGGCTTCCACGCGCAGTCGCAATCGCAATCGCTGGCACCACATGTATTCCAGAACCCCAATCCTTTTGGCTTTCCACCACCACATCATACTCAAACATTTCCACCACACCAATTCAGCCATCATCCATCCGCATTCGAAACGTTCGCACACCACCATGAGCAGCCCAAGATTGAGGATCCGATGCATACCGATGTGGAGATGCAGGAGCACTCTCCTCCGGAGGGCATGAATGCACTTGGGTACGACACCAACATGCCGCAAGTAATCATGCAGCAACCTGCCGAGAAGTAAGTCATGGGAGAAAAAACTTTTGTAATTCCTCATCACATTGAGCGGTAAAGCTGACACTCAGAATAGCTTCCGATATCATGTAACATTGAATGCGCCGACGGCTATGATTAAGCACTCGAACGAGATTCCAATCACTTATCTGAACAAAGGGCAAGCCTATACAATCACGGTTGTCGATACGCAGCCTCCTCAGCTAGCTGGCCATCCGATCACCTACCGTACCTTCGTGCGCATCTCATTCGAGGACGAGCAGCAGCGATTGCGGCCCGCAGCGTGCTGGCAGCTCTGGAAAGAGGGACGCGGTACCAATGAAGCCCATCACAGAGGTGGTCGGCTGCAAGCAGTCGAGTATGTTGATCCAGCTCAAGTAGGCGGCCTCGAAAGCTCCAATCGACCCAAGATCGACATCGAATCTGCCTCCTTCGATGGCTTCTCTGTGACGTGGACGGTGGCGCCAAATAGCCCTCCTGAATGCGCTCTTGCAGTTCGCTTTAATTTCCTCTCCACTGACTTCAGCCATTCAAAAGGAGTCAAGGGAATACCTGTCAGATTATGCGCGAAGACTGAGCTGAGGAATACTGCATCGCCATTGTCACCAGACACACGGGATCCAGAGCTTTGTTTCTGTAAAGTAAAGCTTTTCCGCGACCATGGCGCCGAGCGCAAATTGTCAAACGACATTGCGCACGTCAAGAAAACGATCGACAAGCTGAAGCAGCAGATTGCACAAGTAGAATCTGGTGTTAAAGATCTAGGCAAAAGAAAGAGAAGCAATTCTATAGGAAAACCGAGTACAAGCTCCAACTCACGACCTGGAAAGGTTCCGAAACACAAAAGAACCTGGTCCATGTCTTCTGCAAGCTCCACTGGCAACAGAGGTACTTCACAAGAGGAGGATTTGCAACTCAAACTCGCGAACCTTCAGGATATGTTCACCTCTACACGACCTGCTAGCATCTTGTACTTGAAAGGCGAGGAAGCTGACGACCCTGATCTCCACCCAGTGCGCCTTTCCGGAGAGCCTACGGATCTTGTCCGTGTCAATACTGGAGAATCCGCAGGCACCAGTTGGGAGCGGCAAAGCGGGAACATGGGCTCTTCAATGGCATCTCCATCCCCCAGCAACAGATCACTACACTCGAGTGAACGACGCGAATCAGAGTATCACCACTCTGCTTCATTCTCGGCCGCACAACAAGAGTGGCAAAATGTGTCGCAGAATGCGCTCGGCGATGTTGCCCCCCAGAATCGTACATCACCTCCCGGTGTGTCGGTAAAGGTTCCCAAACCCACCGCCACAGATGGCGGGACACTCGCTGGTTGGATAGAAGCACTAGGCGTAGATCCTCATTACCAGCCACCCCCAGAACGCGTTATAAAGCCAGGTAAGTCAAGCATTCCATGAATTGCCCAAAGTGGCCCACGCTAACTTTCATCAGTGGCTTGCTTCTACGTACAACCGCGCTTTGTTGGCAAGGCACCAGACGACCAATATTACCGAGCGGTGTATCTCATGCAGCGAACGCTGAAAGACCTTGTCAATGGCATCGCGATGAAATCCAATATCGAAGCGACCAAGATACTTCGAACCATCCGGATCAACAAGCAAGGCATCAATATCCTGTTCGACGACGAAGCTGTACTGCAACTGCCCGAGGGACAAGACTTGATCGCGGAGTTCAACGAGATGCATCCTCGATCGCCGATGCGACGGGAATGGGATGCTGCGCCGAACGAAGTCCAAGTCGATGGCGATATCGACATTGTAAATACAATGCAATCCGAAGGCTACGAACTGCGCCTCCTCTATTAACACCCTGGACAATAATGGACCGTTACTATCGCCCATCACCTCTCTCACCCTGACGACGATTACGACTTGTACTACCTCATCTTCATCCCAGCCGAGAGACTCTGGCCAGTCATCATCATGGAGGGCAGCGAACAGAGCACCATCGCACATCCAGTTCGGCGTTTTTAATTTCTTGCTTTTTGAGATACCACATCCTTGAAACAGGACAAACTTTTCGATTCTACGATACCCATTTGATTTTTTTTTGATGGATAACCACATTATATCAGCAGCGGCTTCTTTGCAACAATATGCTCGGCTACACCGGCTGTGCAGCATGTACCCTTGGATCAGACTGGAAATCCTAGCTATCTGCGTTTAGCGATTTGTTTTTGGGTCAGCTTATGCATCTTTAGATGCTTTAATACATGCGGGCTGTCTGGAGGAGTTTGGACGACTTGGTGATAGAGTCATGTCCAATCCCAATGTGACGTCCGGCAGCGGCAGAGGAAGCACAAAAGGGGGCCAACATTGGTATGGTTGGGAAACCCTTCACATTCATTTTACGACACGATTTTACGGTCGCGTTGCAGCAACGATTTTCACGTCCCTTTCACGCCCCATGTACTTGATTGTTAAGTATTTGCAGGATATCAAAGACACATTTTTCTGCTCGGCCATCTTACTCATTGCCCGTTGCTAGCCCTTCTCACTACTTTGAACTTTCCCCCTCCGTGTTGATCCGTTGTGATGAGCTGTGGCGAAAATGATGAGCTGGCAGCCCTAGTCACGGCGCTGTGCCTTGGCCAGAACTAGAGATGACAGCTCTTGCTCGCTTCGAATCAATCGTCAAGTATCATAAGATGGGTGTTCTCATGCAGCTCGCTCTGCCTCGTAATCTGGCGTCTGTGGCTAGTAATTGGACCAGCCACCTCCACGAATTTCCCCTCTCCGCCGCGGATTCAGCATGATCCCTCCAGCAGGGCCGACTAGTCTGGAGGAAGATCTACAGCGGTTGCGTATCCCCCTCACCCGTGATTTCGGTAGGGCTAATCCCTTCCTCTGCAGCGACTCCGAACCCATGATGTTCAGACTCGAGGTTGAAGTGAGGCTAGGGCAATAATGGCCTCAGGTTAAAGTCTGGATGGCCAGTGGCTAGTTAGCGTGGAGTCTGACCTGAACCTTAAGCCTCTGACCGTGCGCAGCGTGTCCCCTTCCGCCCCCCCTTCCGCCCCCCCTTCCTTTCCAACCAATCCACGCACTCACCACCGGAGGAAACGCGGCCGCGAGTCAACTGACTGGTGGTAACAGCGCCGTTGGACGTCAAACTTCACTTTCGCGCCCGGACGGCGTGAGCGAGCCGTCTTTTCTTGCCTTGCCTTGCCTTGCCTTGCCTTGCCTTGCCTAGCCATGTTTTGAGCGACGCCCACGCCTGTCCGTCGCGAGGGAGGGAGGGCACCTTCGTGTTCCTTCGCGCCACCTTCTTTCGTTAAGCGAAACGCGGTGGAGCTGCTGCGCCTCACCGGACCCCTCTCTGTCTCGAGAAGATGGAGCTTTTGCATGGCCGTTTCCCATGAGGATGGGATGCGGGTTCCCACACCGCCATCAGTGCTTGCGCATCTTGAGGACTGACTGGGGCCCGGGAAGCTTACCCTTGCATCTGGGCCCTCCCATTGTACCACAGTAAGCCGGGACAGGACAGCTGTTGTGAGGATTGGGCGATCGCTGGTGGTGGTGACGGTTTATTGCTCCGTGCTGTCGTCTCATTGGTTATGGAGGGTGGCGCTCGAGGAAACTCTATGCATCCGCCACAATTTCATGTACTGTGTGTACTGCCGTGTGTACTCGGTACTGTGTTTTGATTCGTGGCGCGAGGCTGATGCGCCACATGTACTCCCATGTGTCGACGGACTGTGGAGCACGCTATGTGGCGATGCCCGGCTGGGCTCTAGGCAGAAGTCTGTCTTTCTCTTTTCCACATGCTCCGTCTCATCGATTCGTTTGTGATGGTTGTGGGTATGCATGGAGAAACCGACACTTGTGTCCTAGATAGGTCCTATGCATTGGATCTACCGTTGTCTGGCATGAGTCTGACCCTAAGTCGACGACTTCAACGTCTACCCTGTCACTCCTAGGGTCCTACACGGTGGCTGCCGTGCGCTTCTGACCCGTGGGATCGAATGAAGTGGCTGTTGGGTAATATTTGGCGAGGTGGCTGAACTCGACACTGAAAGAGGTATAACGTCTTCCTCCTTTGCACATTTTCGCTTCCGAGGTCTGCCCCTCCAACTGGTGGCACTTTGCGCCATTACAGTAACTACAGGATATGGCTGGAAGATGGTTTGTTCCAAAGTCACCGAGTATCAGTTTCTACTGTATGGTCACGAGGGGGTTTGTTTCAAGGACAGACGAATGACGATAATACAGCTTCCGGTTGCCTTCTTTTACTTCCCCAAGCAAATTAATACAAGAACACCACTTCTGCGCGCTGGGCTGAGGGAAACCCGTGCTCGTGTAATGACCGCCAGCCTTGCAATAAGGTAATCACAGTGCAAATCTCTTCATCCACAAAAATAGACAGGAAGGCAGGTCGAAACAGACCAAAGCGTTAGCACAAGCACCAGCACCGCCATGGTGTCTGTTAGGAGGATATCCCGAGCAGCGTGGCAGCCACAAGATTCTTCGGCACGCCAGAGGCACAGATCATGACAGATGCCACAACGTGGCCAATGCCAGTGCTAACCTGAATGCAACTTTCTGGCGCTACAAAAACTCTGTTCCTCTTTCTGCGAAGTGCTAGCCCAAGTTGGCGCTCACGATGAAACTTCACTTGCAAGGCCTCTCCTGCTGAGCCGCAGCATCAATAACGATATCGTGAGCCGTTCGACCTTGGGAAAGCAGCTGCCATGGAAAGCACCGACGGTGTACTGACTGATTGACTTGGTGGCTCGATTGGAGTGGTCTCGGCACTTGGCGATGGATGCATTGGCTATCACGAATACGAGTAGATGTACCAGTGCTTCGAGAGACGTCGTCGGGCGAGGATGGAAAAGGTAAAGCATCATTGCATTGCATTGTCTATGCACGAATGCGCACGATCGTGGAGCGATGCGGACAGCGCTCCGTCGGTCCCTGCAGACTGCTGTACGTCTCCCATCTTTCATCTGTGATGGGGAGGAAAGTGGAGTAGGGAGGGGTTTCTCCTCTCGATCGGGGTGATGGGAACCTACTGCGTACCCGTGCAAAATAGGTATGTTTAGCATTTGGCTGCGGCTGAGGATAGTAGTGATGGAGCTGAAAGTGCTGAACCCTCCCATCCGTCACGTTTCTTGCCCGCTGCGGGTCTCCAATCTACAATATACGCCTTCCTTTGCCATGACGCAAATTTCCTCTCCCCCGCGGCAGGGAAATATTCATGAAAAAACCCGCGTGCCACTACAATGCGAGTCAGTCTTGCTTGCGAAAACTCCGGCTGCTTTCTCGCCACTGTAGGTATCTTTCCACGACGGCCCCAAACAACCAGCTTCAGAATCTCGATCCCGATCATACAGACCCACGGATAATCCCGAAAAAGTGTGCATGAAGTTTCGATCGATCGTATGATTGTGGACAAAAGTAGAGTGGCTATAGACAGCTCCTAGTTGCATGCCTCCCGCATAAACTTCACCCTGTCTCTGCATGGATGCGGAAACCCCCCGGCGGACGTTGAAATCAGGTACAGCGGAGATGGAGGAGAATGGCCACTGCACTCGCCTTGAGCTCTTCGGAACCACGGTCCACAGAGTGAAAAGCAAGATGGTGACGACGTTTTGGGCGTGGTTGTGTGATCGTGATTAGTGAGCGCGAGTGCGAGCGCGATGGTCAGGTGGATGAAGTAAGATGAGTGTCGCACGCAGAGATCCACCTGCAGCGGGAGGAGGAATTTGTTGTGCATCTGGCGGTTACGTACCGGCAAGAGCTTGGGATCGGGGAGTCTGAGCATCTGGGGCGGATGTTTTGTCTCGGGAGCGTCACGATAGTCGCCACGTCACGCTTCTTGGGGATTACTGTGATCTGAGGCTGTAGTACCGCAATGCTCTTATCAAGGATCCGTGGGGTTGTTCTGCTTTCGCGGAGAGATCACTAATCCAGTCTTACCAGCCAGCCGCCAGCCAATTTTCACGACTTGCACAACCCAGAACGCGTGAGGTGTGGGATCTATGTATGATCCGAAGCGTTGCATGCGTCTACTGCAGCGCGAATGATGGCTCTGGGCGTAACGCAAGAGATCCCTGGTGGGAGACAGATGGCTGGTTGAAGGAGACTCTCAGCGGTGAGTCCAAAGGTCTGGACCTTCAACGGCTTTTCCTTCCTATAGAGATGATCATCGCCGTTGTACTTGGCCAACGTTCACTTTTCTTTTCATTCTCTCGTATTGCCATCCTCGACATCCAATAGAGATGACAATCTCCGGCATCACGGTATCACTGCTTCCAATCATTGCTGTGGGAATGGCGGTCATGCCACGGGCCAACGGAGGCAATCAGTCTTCAAGACGGCATGCAGAACTCCATACGAGCAAATTAGCAATGGGCCGTCACTTGGGACTGCGCTCATGACCATCTGTCTCTTTGGGAAAATATACTTCATCCTGGTTATTTCATGCTTTGGAAACCATGAGCGTCTGCGCAGTAGATGATCATCTAGTCGTAGATGAAGGCGATTCAAAAGCGATGGTATGCTTGAAGAATAACGGTCTGTTCGTCTGAAACCCCATGATCCAGGGGAAAGACGAGTAATCGATACAAATCGACGGAACTCGAATCTACTCGGTGATGAAGGAGATTCTAATGGTAATCAGACATACCGTTTCGTATGGGTAGGTATTATTGTGAGAAGGAGGTTTCCACCATTTTACCTACGATTACATACACGCCTATCATGTTAGCCTAAATGCTGTTTTGCACACCAGTTCATGTTTACAATCTGTGATGACAAACGACGCAGAGCAATTGTTCCACACCCTTACTACCACTGAGACACCTGATACTTCCCCTAAGATGCTATGGTTCTTGACATGGAGCTTCCAGCGTGCGAAATCGACCTATATTTCCATCACAGGCCAAATAGATGTAATGGATTGACATTCTCGTCGATTTTCAGATTGGAAGAAAGCGCTCGTTGGGAGTTCGACGTAAAGAAACTTGAAAATTCAGAATCTTTGGAATCTGAAGCTGTACAAATAAAGATCCGTTAATCGAAAAGGTCTGGCATTTTGCCCAGTTTTCATGTATTCAATTGCTTCTTGGCGGACGTGAACTGTTTTCCAAGACCGCAAGCATTTGTTGGTGCCGAGCATGCACCCTGGGCGGCTGAAGACCGTGATGACGCTCGACTCAATGCATACATACACCATCCACTTATATGATTTCACCACAATTGTTCTCGCACTGTAAACTCATGTGAATGCATCTGTTCTGGCACCAGATATGCCTCTTCCACAAACCAACACACAAGGATTAAGAGCGGCCCCATATGGCCGAGGAAAGCAGACCAGAAGAGACAGCCCACGACACCAACACACAGCAAGATAGCACTCAACGAGATGAGACTGCCCTTGACGAAGACGAGACGGGTGTCCCCGAGGACTGCGAGGATAAAGACCAGACCCCGACAGCTTCGCGCGAAGGCACGCCACCTCCTCTACCACCGAGACCTTCCTTGGGTGTGTCTTCCAACTATCGCCCGCCAAGCTCAGCTGGCTCCTTGAGAATTCCTGGAGGTACTCTGCGGACAAGCAGTTCCACCAGGACGCCATTGCCTGCAAGACCAACTACAGCAGTTTCGCTTGCCGATGTCCACGTCCAATCGCATACCACGCATGACGAGAGTCGCCCCTCTACTTCATCCCGCCAATTCAGTTTCGCCGGCTTCAGAAATGGCGCAAGTCGCCGAGGGAGTCTGGAAGATGATACAGCCAGTGTGATGAGCTATGCGCCCACCCTACAAGCAGACGGAGACATGGAAAGCATACTGGGAGATGTGGAGCATGCGCGCGCCACGCCAGGGATGAAGCCTTTGGCAACGCCTTTGACAAGAGGCAATGGTATTGAGGAAGAAGAGATTTTCCCGGCCGATCCAGCCTTTGACGAGGCTTATGAGCACGAATTCGACGAACTTGACGATATCACAAGTGACGGGCTGAATGAAGGTTAGACTACACAATCACTATTGATGTAGCGTCGCTAACCATAGGCATGTATAGAGGCTGTGGTACTGCAGTGGAAAGCAAAGCTCAAGCACTTCTTGATCCTGTCGAACGCAGGCAAGCCCATTTGGACAAGACATGGCAATGATCAAATGATCACGAGTTACATTGGAGTTGTGCAGACTCTGATATCCTTTTACGAAGGCGCATCTGAAAGCTTGCGAGGTTTCACGGCAGCCGGCGTTCGCTTTGTGGTTATGACCAAGGGCTCACTAAATCTCGTGGGCATTAGCAAACTGGGAGAGAGTGACCAACAGCTGCGATCACAATTGGAGGCCTTATACATGCAGATCCTCTCCACCTTGACCCTCCCAGTTCTGGAGCGCATGTTCAGGAACCGAGCATCTACGGATCTGCGACGTCCTTTACAAGGCACAGAATCCCTCCTCTCAGCCCTCGCCGATGGCTTTACTCGCGGGTCTCCTTCCACATTATTATCTGCCTTGGAATGCCTGAAGCTTCGAAAATCACATCGAACTATCATCAACAATACGTTACTGAAGACACGATCAGAGAATCTTCTATACGGACTCGTCGTTGCAGGTGGTAGACTTGTAAGCGTAGTACGACCAAGAAAACACTCCCTTCATCCTGGCGACTTGCACCTGATCTTCAACATGCTATTCGAAGCCGGCAGTGTCAAAGCCGGAGGCGGAGAAAACTGGATTCCGTTATGCCTTCCTGGATTCAATAATACCGGCTACCTCTACATGTACGTGAGCTTCCTGAACCTGGACAACCCGTCCGAGGAAATGAAGGAACGGCCGCCATCTTCTTCTGGGAGCGAGGAGGAGGTAGCTATCTTGCTCATCAGTGCCAACAAAGAGGGCTTCTTCGAGCTGAGAGCCATGCGCGATGACCTCGTTAAGGTGGGTGCATCATCAAACCCTCGTCTCGGGTCTCTTGTACAGCTAATGATCTTTGAATAGCAACTTGGTAAAAACGGCTCTCTCGAACTGATTCGACAAGCCGTCCACCGCGGACGTCCTCAATGCACCGACATCATTCCCGGCACGGTTCTCCGCCACTTCCTCTACAAGTCCCGCGGAAACGTCCAGTTCATCATGCCTTCATTCTCACCCTCTTTCAATACCGCCATCGCACGAAGACGGTACGTGGGTCCCCACCCCTACTTTGATCCCCGTCCACGAAACAAAGTAGGGTACCAAACGCACATCAGCGTCACTAACAGATTCATTCCAGCTTGATGACACTCTACACGCATCTCCACACCTCCCTGCACTCCCGGCCCGCCCATCCGAAGATCCTCCACAGTACATCGACCAATCACACAACGCTGGCTTGGACGACGCCCGTGTTTGAGCTGTACGCTGTCGCGCCTGCGAACACGTCCAGGGCCGCGTTGGCACAAGCTGCAAACCGGCTTGTGCAGTTTGTCAGGAGGGAGGAGGAGAGGGTGTTTATCATTGGTGGTGCTGTCTTCTGATTTACCCAAGTAATCGATTGTTTGAATTTCCATCACTATGTGACAAGAATCGTATTCTCCATATCGTTGGGCGCAAAGAAACACCAAACTCGGGCAGTTTCGACACGCCCGAGAATCGATGTCCGTCTCTGCGGTGATGAAACAGACAATCCGAAGACCATCTCGAGCCACCAAAGGAATTCCACAAACAAACAGGCCTTAAGGACAGAGTATTAGCCGCGCTAATCATCATCAGCAGAAACCACCATCCATACCACCAACAGCCCCACCCCAACATAGCTTTCAAAAAAATAAATGCAAGGATAAAACTCAGTGTCGGTATGACAATCAGCTGTACAAGATATCATTACCCCCTCCCCTTCCAACCCCAAAACCCACTCGAGCTCTTCTTCACCGACGCCGGCGTTGGAGCCGGCATCGACGGCAGACTCCCACCCCGCTCCACCCCGCCTCCAAGCTCAAAATTCATCTCCCGAATAACCTCTTTCCTCGCCTCCTCCTTCAAACGCACCATCTGTCTTTCCCTCTCCCTCTTTTCCCTCTCTTCTTCTTCCCGCTCCCTCTGCTGTCGAGGTTGTTCCTCTAGCTTCTCCCGTCGTCGCGCCTCCCGCCGTTCAATGTGTGAATAACGAAGTCCCAATTGACCCAAGGATCGGGATGCACGATCCCCTTCGTAAGCTCTTGTCCGACGATCCGCGAGTTGTTTTTGGAAATCTGCCGTTGGCGTGACGGTGCTGCGGGAGGTGGGATTGGAAAGGACCTACAGCCAAGAGAAGTGCTGGTCAGTGATGGGTTGGATGGGGAACGGATATCGATACACGAGGGCAAAACAGTCAAAAAGTGGAGGCTGCGAGGTGAATGAAGTTTCTCAAAAACTTACCGGTGCCTTCTTCCCATGGCTACTCAGCGTCCCCTCCGCTTGCCCTCTAGTCACAAACCCATACAATCCCCTCCCATCGGGCACAAAAGTCTCCTCCTCATGAATAGTCCCGTGAAGCCGGTTTGGACTCCTCCATTTCGCAGGCGCTCTCTCACCTCCCATACCCCGCACTTTCCCACGTCTCTGTTTCTTCATCTCCTCGACAGCATGAACACCACCCTGCCACTGTTTGATCGCCGATTCCTGAGGATTGTCGTAATGGTATCCAATGGGCTCGCCATTGGCATCCCAGCTGACTGCCATGTTGACATTAGCGGCACATTGCAACAATGGTATCTCCTTGGGATTTCTCCTCTGGCCCCTTGGCGGAGCAGACGGTGTCATGACATCAGTCATGAGTGGACCGGAAGGAGGGACATATGGCATGGGATTGGGACCGTGAGTATGTCCCACCGAAGACAACGACATGCTCACGCGAGAGGCAGAGCGGCCAAGGTTAGGCGTTGAACGAGAGTAGTCATGACCGAGTTGATGAGAGTACCCAGCGAGCTTTGCATACGCGTCATGATGGAGGAAATTGGCCCCAGGCTGGTAGCCTGATACAGGATGCACCACCGAATGAGGCCGTTGCGGTTGTATGTATTCCCCCGAAAAGCCCGTGAAAGGTCGGGAGTACGGATCTGACCCAGAGCTGTGGCTGTTCATGATAGTGTGGTTTCGGGCATCAACAGGTGTGGGACCACCTGGATATCTAAGATGTCGTGGTGACGGGTTTGCAGAAGGACGGTGTTGCACACCGTGAAGCGAAGACGCTATTGAAGGAGTCCCAGACTGATGATTTCGTACGGAAATATGGTCACTCGCGTCAACAAAGCCTGTGCTACTGATCGATGGACCATCGGAGTGAGATTTGCTTAGGCTTCTTTTTGAAGATCGGTGATGCAGCTGATCTGTCGTTGATTGGCTGAATGTTGAATCATAACCAATCGGTATCGAACCACTATCGGAGATAGTCTGCACTGACTGGGCGTATTGGACTCCTGCGCGTTCTAGGTAATCTGGGCTGACTTTGGGCCCCATGCTCATACCTCGCAATGTCGAATAGCTCCTTGAATTTTGAAGATCGGGAGAAGACCATATGGATCGTCGGCAGTCACTACGACTGCGTGGAGATGTTGCGCTCCAAGTAGGCAATCGGTGGAAATTTGGACTCAGCGTCGTATCCCGCGAGGCACGCTGATCCTCGCCCGTCATGAGCTCCCGGATCTCCTTGCGCCTCTCTTGGTAAACCTGTGCTTCGCGTAAAGAGAATTGTTCAGACCTGCTGTTTTTGCCTCGATACCTTCGAGGTGCCGCCGAAGAAGTCTTCATAACAGCTGCAGATCTTTTAGAGCTCGTTCGACTGGCATTGGTAATCTGACTGGGAGTCCTAGACGGAACAGAATGTCCTTCGGCGATTGCACTTTCCGCATGACGAGCATTTTCGGCGCCCTCGAACTCAATCAGGTTTCTGATAGTCAAAGGAGGACTGGGTTCTGGCGACTGGAAGGTATGGATGCGTGTAGCATTCTCGGAATCATCAAGCCTGGCGGACGAACTGTTTCCGCTGAGGCAATTTCCGACCAATAAGCGCGAGACATCCTCTGAGGTCTCAGCTTCATCCTCGCATACCTGGGTTCTGAGCTTGTCTTGTGCGGCATGTGTCGACTCTTCGACGATGGAATTGCCAGAGGACCCGTCGATCAATATCTCACACTGGTGCTTCTGACGATCCTCTCTTATCTTGGTCTCAGACTGCTGAGAGGAACAACAAGATGCCGAATGGCCACTATCGTAGCAGTCTGTTCGCTTTGTCTGATCGTGGTCTTGATATACCGCAGGAGTTTGTGAAGTGGGCATAGTAGACGGGTCGAAACTCTCAAGATCTAAGTGGGTAGATCTGGCATATGGTGCGTGTTGCAAATTGGGCATCATGGACGAACATGATTGTAACGCAGGAGTACGAAAATCAGATCTCATGGTCATGAAACTCGGCTGATGGGAGATTGTTGACGTGTCATCGAATGGCGTCGAGGTAGGTTTGTGGTCCATGTGCCTTTGCTCCTGGTGGCACATACCTGTACGACACGAGTGTATCCTCCCACTCTCGTACCATCCGTTCCGCTCCTGCAAATCTTCCTGGCTGTTATCTTTGGTTCTACGACTTGCCCACCACTGCTTGAGGTTGCCACGGAGACTCCATCTTTTAGGCATTTGGGTTTGTCGGGTGTAAAGAAAGGACGAGACCAGCTCGGGGAAAGAGACTTGGGGAGCTTTGAACGTTGTCGAGGTGAGCTTTGGAACTCGTCGCCTTGGGAATGAACTCGACAAGATTATAATATTGATGCCAATTCGGGGTTTAAAGGACCTGGCTGTGCGAATCGCCGCTGAAGAAACTTGATGAACGATGATACAACCTACAATGAACGTCAAAGGCGCGAGAGTAAACAATACGCAGTATGCAGGTGGAGCGAGTGGTCCTGCAGGCAAGAGCACAAGAAGTGGGGACAATTGGTCTATTCCGCATCTGTTTGTCTACATAGCTCTATGATACATTGATGTGTGATTAAGGAGCAACTTACATCATAACTCTCTGTGAGACTGAGATGTTTGGGCAGCATGCTAACGGCGTATATTGTTGAAGCCAAACTTTTGCTGATTTTTGTTGACGCGACAGGACCGTGGAGACTGGTGCCCCGCCCACTTCTCAACGGCCATGTAAGCATTGTAAGATGTCGGAAAATACGTATGCCCTGTATCGCGTCGAGGATGTAATCTGTTTGATGTTGAAACATATTTAGCAAGGATGCTATCAGCCTATCAAGCGTGCGCTATCATCAGTCATTAGACCAATGTGCACTTTCGCCAGAAGAATCCCATGCATGTTGTATCTCAGCAGGCTTTTTCTTCCTGCTGAAAGTTCTGAGCAACTCCCCTCCTCTGTACCAAAGGGATTTCATCCGCTCTACCAATCTCTTCGCTCTGAATTCCGTTTTTGGCATGCCAACACCATCGCCGTATGCCACAGCGGTACTGCCGTCTATTGATTGAGGCGAGCCATCGCGGGACACGAACAGTGAATTCGAACGATGAATAGCCGACCCGTGAATCGGGGTGCTGCGATGTTCCATAGCTGAGTGTGCTCGTGAAATTGGTGGTAGCTTCGTCTTGAAATTGGTAAAGCGCTTCCGAAAGCTCACTCCTCGCGCGGTTGGGTCGCGGTGAGAACTGTCATCAGAGAAGAAGCTGCGTACTTCGTCAATATTGAGTGCTGATGGTGGGGAAAGACCTGTTGTAGGATACCGATCACCGGGGTCAACAGCGCGTTCCTCGCCACGCAAGATATCCGGTCCAATGGCGAAGCCACTGTGGTCGATCGAAGTTTTGAGCCCAATCTTACGTGAAATAGATCCCATGATGCTTCGCTTGCTGGTCTTTCGCCGAGCGGTGCTAAGACCGGCAAACGTCTCGCCTGAAGGTCCTGCGCTTTCAGTGAGATTCTCGTGCGCTTGGCCCGCTACCACATCAGTTTGGTCTGCAGATAGGCCAACGAGCTCACAGACATCGTCGCGCATCCTAAGCCTGGATGGCCTCGGCCGAATAACATCACGACGAAGCACGGGAGTCGGGAGACTGATGTCGATATTATGGGCACTTAAAGCCCATGGGTAGCTGGTGTCAAGATTCCAAGGCCTGGATTCAGCTGGAGAGCTTCGCAGCGAGCGCATCGAATTGCGCACTGCAATCTCCATGTCATTGAAAGCAGCACCAGTAGCCTGACCGTCTGATAAGGAACGTGAACGAAGTACTACTGGTGATGGTGCTGCGAGCTCAGCAATCGGAGGCACAGTTATGCTGTCTGGAGAAGAAGCAGATCTGGGTCTGATGCCTCGTAGATTGACAACTGAGCCTGTGCTATGTTCCTCGGCGACAATAGACAGTCCAACTGCACTATTCGTGTGATCGGGCGATGAAGTCTCACTGTCGAAAGAATCGTCGAGTAAGGAAGACGGCACCTGGTGTCCCAATCGTCGTATCTCATTCAATGCCGATTTAATAGTTTCGTCATCGTCAAGTAGTTCACCCTCTTCGCCATAGTAGCGCTTGAGCGAAGGAAGGAGTTCTGAAAGTCTCTGGGTGAGTCCATTGATAGAAGGAATGGAAATACGGTCGAGTTCAGCGATCAGGTCATCAGGCGAGAAAGGTCGGGAAATTCGGGAAACACAGCTTTTGGCTTTGGATCGAGTATCCCCGTCGAGGTCCCGGCTCTGCCCATCGATCTCGATCTGAGCTATAGTCTGATTGGTCATCTCCTCAAGACTTTGGAAGAAGCTGCGATACTTTTCTCGCATCCTGCCAGAAGAACGAGGGCGCTTTTCTTCCGGACCGATGCGACTGGACAAGTCCTCAGCTGCTTTGAGTCCAAGCTCCTCATTTAGCTTCGCGAAGAGATCAACGCTGCTGAAGTTCAAAGACGGGATCGCTCTCATGTCAACCAGGCTCACTGCCCCTGCAGGAGGATGAGATAGGATGGGGGAACGATGCTCAGACATAGCTCGAGACTTGTTTCGGAAAGCCGAATCTTTGCTTGAAACTTCAGAGTTGTGTCTTCTCGAATCACGAGAAAGTCTGAAATCCTCGAAGTGTGCTAATGAGGATTTGCGCTGTGGAAGTGGGAACTTGAAGCTTGCGGCTCTCAGATCAACAACACTGTTTTCGGGAGTCGGCTCTTCCTTCACGTCGTCTAAAGGTCGGACCAGTGGGCGTAGAGTCGAGAACCGCAGGTCGGTCACACTATCGTGCTCTGGCCTCTGCTCTCTGGCAGGCTCGGCGCCCATGGAATTTGCTTCTGTGCTTGAGCCGGCAGGACTCTCGGGCCTCATTGGCGTAGACTTTCGGTGTGACCAAATGCCAGTCAAGTGGGTTGTTGTGTTGCTATCGCGTTTGCCAGCATCATGGCCGGCCACTCCTAGAGGGCTAACAGGGCTGAGATCTTGAAGTGGAACTGAAAGGCCGTCATTTCCGACCAATGGTGAGACTGGAGACCTCATGTCTAGATCCTGCATTAGTTGCTCAATTTCAACATGAGGCATCGACGGAGCCGGGTTGCTTGGCTCTAAGGGTGCGACGTCCGAAGGGACAGTAGAAGGAGTCAGGGGTTTGGGGGTCTCAGTCTTGCTCGATGCAGGATGATTCACAGATTCAGATGGGATCCAGTCATTACGTGTGGCTGGAGTGGAATATCTGCCACTTGACTCTGCTGGTGCGCCTGAGAAGATCGAGCTTGGGACGAAGGCGGATTGAGCTCGGCTACTGTCAATCGGAGTCTGGAAACGAGGAGCCCAATGGGTCTGAGTCGGTGTGGGAGCAGCTACCTCGACTTCAGCGGTGACAATCGTCACTGGCTCGTTCGGTCCCTCGGAAGCCGGATCGGACTCTTCAACTGCCTGGTCATCTGGCATGAAGATATCCATGTTTGAACGGAGGGAATTAGTGGTGGACATGGGCATTGAATAGTGTAAGGCGTAATCCATAGCAACAGTTGCTGTGGTCGTGCTCGATCTGTATGAGATGACCTCTGAGCCAGAGCCCTGTTTTTCGTGACCATGAGGCAGGCTCTCTGACTGCCCACTCGGAGGTGGAGTGACAGTGGACTGGGGGGCTTCAAGCATATCGGAGCTGCGGTGATCGACATGATGGGCAAGACTCTGGGTATGGGGTTCCAAGTGACGGACATGAGAATCAGGATCCTCAAGATGGGCGAGGATTAAATCCCTTGTAACTCTCTGCAAGACCGGAGTTGCCGGAAGCTCATGCATCTCGCTGTTCGGCAGCTGGAGAAAATTGGCAGTTGGTGTGTAATGAGCAGGAGCAGGAGTAGCTGACATGCCTCGGTCTTCAAGTATGGTCTTGATGCGCTGAACGAACCCCATTGGTATCGGAGCAGACGTGGTCTCTTGGTAAGTCTGGATGATATGCTTCTCCATCTGTTCAGATTCCTCAAAATGCTCACTGTAGTCGTAGTAGATTGGAGCGTTTGCCGAAACCGAGGAATGTTCTCGCGGCATCGTCCTATTCGGCATGATGGATGGTTCGCTCTCAGGCAGCATCTGCATATCCTGGGGTGTTCGTGGACTGGACGATGATGGCTCAGATGAAGAGGCGCCATACTGGGTAGATAGTGGATGCGATGGTGTCAAAGCTGGAAGAGAATGGTCAGGGATTGAAGGCGTACCCTGACGCGAACCAGGCAATGACGGTGGAAAGCTTCCAGGCATTCGATCCAAAGTGCCAGCAGACGCCACGGAGTGAATGGAACGGTTCCTCGGACCTGGGTACAATGGTCCAGGTCTTTGCATATGTGTCTGGGGATAATGATTGTATCCTCCGTAGGTATGTGGACCATGATGAGAGTGCATTCCTGGATGAGCCATGCGAAGGCCTGATCCTAGTCTATTGTGCTGTGCCTTTGAGGACCCAATACCGCTCATGTCACTCAATGCTGGCGACGATGGACGATATCCAGGCCGCTTGAGTCGTGTAGGATACTTGTATGGAGATCGAGGTCTTTGATATGGCTGCTCGTGTCCGCGTAAGCTCGTCATAGACCTATAATTGTTAAGGCCTGTTGGTGGATGGGTCGAGTAGGTCAAAGAAAGAGACCGGCCACTATCTCTGAAGTGTGGGGTAGGAGGAAGATGCATCGTATGATCTGAGAAGTTGGCAAGACTTGGTGGCATCGTATCCAGATAGTGCGGTACATTCAGATTACTGAAATTGCTGGTGATGGAACGTCGACGACCGGCTGAGGAGACTGACGGCCATTGCATATGTGACGAGTTCTGTTTGGATGATTGCGAGCGAGCCGATCCTGTCGACATGCGAGAAGTGGCACCACCGCTGTGTCGATTTTGCATCTGTGGGCGGTTGTTGTGTCCTGCAAACCGTGGTCCTGGCATCATGAGTGACTCGGTGCCCAGCTCGGTAGAGCTTCGGAGCATGCTCATGACACCTGGTGCACTGGCAAGCTGGTCTGCTTTTGTCAAGGCGGGGGAGGGTCTTGTCGGTGCTCGGGATCCGCTGGACATGTTGGATGCTCTGCTGCTGCGTCCGCCTATGTTGGGTTCTCGATCGGAACGAGGCATTGTGTGGCCTCACAGCTTGAAATTTGCACAAGATGATGCTGAGGGTCCAATTGAACCGACGCCAAAAGGGGACGTCCAAAAAGAGTGGCAAAAAGGGTGATCGGAGATGGTGGTGGGACGATGCGATGTTGGTAGTTGAGGAGATGGATATCGATGGCCGAGAGCTGACCGGCAGTTGAGGAGCATTGGCATCAACAAATGAGCGAGAGCCGCAGTTGCGATGAGACCTGGATGAGTAGAAGGTGAAGCTACGAGGGGCAAAATCGCGAGAAGGCGAGGAAGTGGCAGGAGAGGTCGTGACTATTATATCAAGCAGGAACTGCCATATCGTCGCTGAATTGGTCCTTCTCATCATGACGCCTTCCATCAAGATACATCTCAACGACAGTCTCGGGCTGTTCGTCGCTTCGTCTCTACCTCCTCGTATATCCAACAGATGTCGAATCTGTTTGTACGTCTGCGTGCATGAGCGCGCCTCTCGGGCAGTAAAAGCGGCGGGCCCAGCATTTCAGCCTCCATGGCAATACCCCATTTGGCTAAAACGTCCACGGCAGTGACTGTTCTCTTTCTTCTCCTCATCACCATCCCAATTCTTCTCTCGCGCGTGCCGTATGTGCTTCATACAGACATCAATCATGCTGCGCTAAGTCATGAGAAGAAGTACAGTGCGCGGGACATGAGATGCTCATTCGTGCTGAAGACGGTACTGTCCGCCTAACGTGATCATGTAGAGTTCACTTCGGTTTGAGGTTGGCACCAGGAGCATTCGCTCTTCCAGCAGCACCATTGGCATTCTTAGAAGGCTTGCTGTTGTAGGGGATGAAGGGAGAAGGCTGGCCAGGCTGAGCTGGTCTCATGAGAAAAGGAGGTCCAGGTGGTGGCGCTTGTTGCATACTTGCCGGGGTTTCTACCACTCATCAGCACAGATCCAATGCCTCTGCTCACAACACCACACTACTCACCCCACTTCATCGAGTGTCCAATAGAGTGGAGGCCTTTCATATCATTAGATAGTCCAATTAGCATGTTGCGCTGCCATGCCATTTCTTGAACTATCCAGGCCTCGTGTCGTTCCCTCCCTTTGCGCGTCTCATCATGGAATGTGGCAGAAGTAGACCGCCAACGTTCTTCGCGACCATCGTGCGCTTCGTCCGCAATCCTTCTGCATTCCTCGACCCATTTGATCTGGGCCGACACGCTGTGAAGCTTGTTCATGATGGACGCATTGGAGTCTGATTTGTCCTCAGCAGGCGCCACAGTTGTCGCATCTTTCTCTTCATGTGTTTGATCTTTGGATTCGCCCTCGTTCTCGTCCAAGGAATCAATTCTCCTGCGCTTTTGCGACGCGTCTGTCTCTTCTGAAAGGCTTAATGCTTCTTGCGCCCGCTTGCGATTCGACGCGCCGTTGGACTGATCTACCGGAGGATTGCTTGGTATTTTTGCATGGCCAATCTGGACCTTGAGATTCGAAGACTCGATTCCATCCTCATTGAACAAAGATATAGTGTATGCTTCGCGTCCCTCAATCCGCAGCGTAACATCTCCCTGTATGAAGATCTTGCTCTTAGCTTGCGGTTCCAGCACACCCATCAGATCAACTAGCATATTCTTGATCGAATTCGCTGCAGAGACTACCATCTGCTGATCATTCTCATTCTGCAATCCTGTGGCAGGCGACGGTTCTGATGAGGCCGCCGAGTGGGATTTGGCTCCTGGAGTCTCATAGGTCGATCCTTCGGCGACGGGTGAGGAAAGATTCGGAGCAGGGGTCGCCTCGGACGTCTGCATCATTGCCAGCGCAAATGATGGTCGTGAGTGTCTGGCAGTACGCGCGCGCAGTGCGATACAATACAGCAGGGCGGTAGATGGTTGGAGTGTGTTCTAGTGGGCGCTGAGCGGGATTGGACAGCTTACAGAACCTTAACCTACTGTGTAGCGCCGCCCTGGTCAGCGCCGCTATACCCTTTTCGTATCGCTACGTATCTTTCGAGAGGTCTGGACATTTGGCTCAACTGATACGCCTGTATACAAATTCAAGCTCTTAACCGTCGGTATCGCAAACTTCCCTCGAAATCCCTGGACTTGAGACTCGTAGTACTAATATGAGTCGGATGACCGCGAATGTTCTCGTTCATTAATGGCCGGTCAAAACTTTGCTCTCTTTGGCCACAGACCTCGCGATACCATGATCAGCAACGGGACGCACAACATCATCAGCCAAGAATTTCATTTATGGGCGTTAGCAGAGTACAATAAAGCAAATGGGGTATCTCAGAAACAACACAACGAAGCCTAAGCAGCAATACCAGACATCCTCGACGGTTGAGAGGTATAATGATCCATCCCACCCATAGGTTCCAACCAACTCTTCCTCTTCGCCTTAAGCTCGAGGTAGTGTCCTACCACGCTCTTGACCTGCTCCTCCAATCTCGCAAGCACTAAGCCAAAAATCGCTTCTGTCAAGCTCGAGTCAACGAAGATGTTATGCGTCTTCGAACATCCCGTGTTGGGGAACACACGCGATTCCACCGCTTCGGGAAACTCATTGTCAACGATCTGACAGACAGTGGACCAATCCGTCTCTTGGCTTAGAATGTAAGATTGATTTCCTGGTATAATTGGACAGAGAGCTTGAACGTGCACGCGTGCTACGTCTTCAAGGTGGACTGAGGCGCTGGCAATGGAGCCCATGGATTTCCCAAGCACCATACCGAGAACGATGGAATTTGTGCCCTTCATCACTTCCTTCGTGTTTTCGGCTATCTCGTTCTTTCCTAGCACGAAGGACGGGTGTAGATGTATCAGATCGAAATTCGGAGATTGCCGTCTCATCCAATTCTCTGCTACACTGAGAGCTGCGACTTTTGAAGCGGCGTATGCTGCGAACTCGGATTCGTAGGGGCCTTCCACGAACTCCACACGATCCGTTGGTTGGATTGGTCGAGAGGACGATTCGAGGCTTGTGAGTTGTGCGAGTGGGACGATGGCGACGAGGGAACTCGTTATGACGATTCTTCTCACTGTTCCTGCTCTTTTTGCTGCACTCAGAATTCCAATGGTACCTCGAACAGCCGGACGGATGTAAAAGGTATGCGAGTCCTGCCCTTGGGGTAGGGCGCCGGGCATGAGTGGGGCAGCAATGTGGATGATGTACTTGACATTTTTGACGGCCTCGTCGTAAGCGTGGAGACAGGCTAGATCGGGGACGATGGTGAAGGTGAGGCGATTCGAGCAGTTGAGAGCGAGGATCTTTGGGCGAGAAGCAATGAATTGGGCTTTTGATGTTGAACGGACTGCTGCGCGGACGTGATAACCTGCTTCCAATGCGAGGACGAGAGTGCGGAACCCCACATGGCCAGTAACGCCGGTAATGAGGACGATGCTCTGTGGTGTTGAAGGCATTGCAATAGAGTCTAAATGCGATGGGGTAAAACCGACAGTTGCTGAATGGTACTTCTGATGGTGAGAATGACATGTTGCGCACTCGTCTTATACTAGATGTACGGATGGTTGGTTTTTTCATTCAGCGCGGAGACGCCAATGCCAACGCCAACACCAACGCCAATTCCACGATCCCATGGTGTTTAGAGGCAGTCGGCAGTCCCGACCTAGACTAAAGATTTGTGGAACCAGTGGGAGGATAGGGCTGAATCGCATCTACTGTAGGGAAGGGAGTGTGCCAGCACGTGGACCTATCGCGGCCAGGACGAATGATTGAGGCGTCTTCCATCCAATCATCGATCCATCTGGTGCAGGAAATCGGCTAGCAGTCCACGCTTTGGGACTAGCATGGGGGTTGGGGACTAGACTTTGGTGACGGAGAAACGCGATCTCGTGGCTGAACAGTTTTGCAAAAATCATGCGGACGGCTGATGGCGTAAGCCGTTTCGTCTGGAAGTCTGGACCGACGCACTCGTCTTGGCATGGTTGTTGTTGCAAACGCGGCGAGCAAGTGGTGTGCGTGGGAGACAAGTCTGGCCCTATGGCCAAGGGAAGTGGTGGAGGCTGAGTTGGATCCAGCTCGAGCGTTTCCATGGAAATCTTGGCTTTCACTACACGCCCTGCTTTTTTGAGATGATCAGATAAAGATATGTGCCAATCCATCCTTCGTTGTTCTCGGCCACCAATGTTTTCGAGAAACAATTCACAATCGTTCTTCTACCTTCACGGGCTCAGAAGAGCAAATCACTCAAACAAGACCAAGTTTGATCAAACTCAGGGCTGCAGGAGTAACAGCTTTTTCACTGGGCCTTGGTGTCCAGCCAAGCATCATATTTGCCTTCTCGTTACTCATATGGACCTGCTTCCCAACTTGAGGGGCCATCATCGCAGCATCAGCGCTCACCAACGCTGCCAACTTGAGCACGAAGTTTGGGAGAGCGCGTGTAGGAGTAGTGAGAGCAATCGATCCCAGCCTTTCTTCCAAGACCTTGGACATGTCCAGAATCGTCAATGATGGCGACTAGTTCGCGAGAAAGCGTTCTCCTCTAGCCTTCGAATCCGTCATGACAAGGACATGGAGATCAGGGACGTCTCGTACATCGACGACACCGAGCATGATTTGCAGAGCGATTGGCAGATTGCGATTGACTAACTGGTGGTATTCTAGGCGCTTGTGGCCATTCTTCTCCTAACGGTGATGTGTGCTGCGGGCAACAGACATGCAAGAAGTTCCTAGATCCGGGAAGGACCGCTTCGTATCATGAGAAATGTGCACCGAAGTAGGAAAAGGTAGAGTGGGCATGAGCGAGCTGGTGGTGGTGATAGAGTGTCCCCTTGCTCGAACGGGACGTTGAAATGCGCGAAACTCTGGCAAGTCTTGTCTAAGAACAGTCTCTGACGGAGATATGCGGTAGAGAGATGGCAGATGGCTTTCAAGTCGAACTGAGTATCTGTTTAGAACTGTGTGAAGTCAATGCATTTGTGATGACCTATTCCGCTTCCAAGGTTAGGAAACACTTGTTGGTACCACGATAGATACCTGCCAAATTACCCTTGTCTCTTGTTCTTTTCGAGTTCATGAGGAGCATGAAGGCAGTCGGTGTCTACCCTCGAAGTAGATTTGCAGAATGCGAATGCTTCTGCCAGTTTTGTGGTTGACAGGTAGCCGAATAGGTGATGGGGAGGGGCGAGTTCAGCACGTTCAGCCACAGCCACGGTGATTGGCATAGCGAGAGCGTTGGCGACTGTTTATAATGTTTAATTCGTGCCGAGCATGTGTATGAGAAAGAGCGATATGGACTTGGATGTCATAACATTACTACCGGTGGCAGTGCTGAAGCGCGTCATCTCCCGACCTTGAGACCTTGAATCTCTGCGACCCGCACAACACCGATACCCAAACATCCAATACCTACCTCCATTCCTCCTGCATTTTCCTACACACCACACACTACAAGCAATCATGGCCCTCCAACAACGCGAACCGAAGCTCGACCAGACCTACGACCACTACGATTTCCCAATCATCGCCGCAACCCCGAAGAACGGTCACTCGGGCTACACAACTGAGCAGCAAGATGCCCAGGTTAGCCAGCTGCGAATGATGCTCGAGTCGGAAGGCTTCAAGGAGAATCTCGACACCCTCACATTGGTAAATCGCATTGCTGGCAAGAATCGAGACGACTCCTGACCGGTACACTAGTTACGATTTCTCCGCGCCCGAAATTTTAACGTCGAACTTGCCAAGAAGATGTAGTTGAATCTACTTGTCTGCTCCCAATGACTATGCTAAACATGCCAGGTTCGTTGAGTGTGAGAACTGGCGAAAAACATTTGGAGGAAAGGGTGTCAACGATTTGGTCCAGAACTTCGATTACCCCGAGAAGGCTCAAGTCTTCGAATACTACCCACAATATTACCACAAGACGGACAAGGATGGCCGGCCTGTCTACATTGAGCACTTGGGCAAAATCGACCTCAACAAGCTCGCGAAAATCACTACCGACGACCGCATGTTGCAGAACTTGGTTGTGGAGTATGAGAAGTGCTCAGACCCCCGCCTTCCAGCATGCAGCAGGAAATCTGGAGTCCTGCTAGAAACGTGTTGCACTATCAGTAAGACAAGTCATCCAGAACCAGCAAATCCAGCAACTTACAATTGTTTTTAGTGGACGCAAAGGGAGTTGGTCTCGGGTCCATGTCTTCCGTTTACGGGTACCTCCAACGAGCCTCAGCCATATCACAAAACTACTACCCAGAAAGACTTGGAAAGATGTACATCATCAATGCACCGTGGGGTTTCTCAGGCATCTTCAGTGTGATCAAAAAGTTTTTGGATCCAGTTACACAGGCCAAGATCCATGTGTTAGGGTCCGGGTACGAGAAAGAGTTGAAAGCGCAGATTCCAGCGGAGAATCTTCCCAAACGATTTGGTGGAACATGTGTCTGTGATGGTGGCTGCGAACTCAGTGACCAAGGCCCATGGCACGACCCTCAATTCGCGAAGCCAGCCAAGACAGCCGCTGCCGCGGCACCTCCGGCAGAGGCCACGGCATGAAAATGAGTCGGATTAACTGGTTTTGACGTTCATAAAATTTGCATGGCATGGGAGAGGAGTAGGAGAGGAGTAGAAGAGGGTCTCGAATTCAATACCAGTCGAGGCTGAGGTGTGAGTAAATAGACCACCTAGGAGAGGCTTGTGCATCCCGCATCAATTATGATGAAGTCCTCCAAACGATGTAGTTGCAGCATAGGAGCGTGGTCTAGGAGTGGTATCGCGGTATTTCTTGATTCAACTGCCTGTGTTTTTTTCAGCGGCAGTAGCAGATCGTCTCAATGGATGGCAAAACGGCACAACGTTCTACTTTTAAAAACTACTTCCTACCGCAAATAGTCTCCTCAAGGTGACGCACAATGATAATTACTTACTGTACCGCTGGAGTGCTAATAGAGAGAGCAGGGACGCTTTGCTCAACATGGCGTCAGGAATTTTCTGCTGTGTACGGGCAGCCATGTTTTCCTTTTTTAGAGGAGTGTTGTTGTTTGTCTTCGCAGAGCAGCGAGAGATTTTTACATCACTGTTAGGGGATTGTCTGAAAAGGACAGAAGGGTCGTGATAGCTGCCAACGGGACTGATGCACTTCATGGCTCGTGTAATCAGCGACAGAAGAGATGCCCACGTCAGTGACTTTGCATCTCTTCTCCTTTTCCATCTTCCTCTCAAACAAACCACTCCTGTTTAATCACCGTCCTCGGCGCCAACCCACTCGTACTCAAACTCGGCGGCAAATCCTCCTCCCTCGTCCCCCAAGAACTCTCATTAGCCCCCAGCGTCAACTCAAGCACACCCCCCTCCAAAAAGAAATCATGGCTCAACCAATTCCTCGTCCAAACCCTCCCATCCAATCTCGCACTCTGCACATAGATGTTCTTCCCCCCGATGTCGAAGTTCAAATTCCTGATGACCGCTTTCCGCCCCGTGATTCTGCTCTTGATACTCACCTCTTTGAAAAAGGGCGGCGTGATGAAGTACACGTTCTGTCCCGGGTTGGGGAAGATGCCCATCATGGTCAGTGCAGCGAACGAGCCCATGGCGCCGGAATCGTCGTTTCCTGGGATGCCGGTCGGCGAGGCGTAGAATTTGGCGGGGATGTATTGGCGGGCGCGGTAGGAACTGAGGCCCGGGCGACCGGCGTAGTGGTACAGGAAGACGGGGAGGAAGGCCTGTTCGTCACCTATGTAGGCTATGTTCGAGGTGTGGTAGTAGTCTAGACGGGAGGTGAAGGTTTTGGGGCCGCCGAGGGTGGCGATGAGAGTTGCCATGTCGCCTGATTTGTCAAGTTAGCCAGAGGCAGATAGTGTAGAGGAAAGAGTGATGGACAAACCGGGAACGTAAAAGGTGTATAGCCAGGGTGAGCCCTCGTAGGTCTCCGAGCCCGTGGGATTCAAGTAGCACCCTTCGTTGTTGTTCGCTGGAGAGCAAAAGGAGGGATCTTGATAGCCCCAGGTGCCGTTGGAGTATTTGGGCTGTAAGAAACCAATGAAACCAGTCGACTCGTTCCCGTTCAGGGAGGAAGTTTGATCCTTCTTGTAAAGTTTCTTCCAATTATTCGATCTGCCAATGTACTTTTCGTAGTCGGCAGTTCGACCCGTGAACTTAGCCATGGTGGCAATATTGAAATCGTTGTAGGCGTACTCCACCGTCCTTGATATGCTCCTTGTAAAGGGCCCAGAACCGAGAGGATCAAAATCCTCCTGTGGTATGAAACCGAGTGCTTTCCAGCTAGTGAGACCGCCTCGGCCTTCCACACCCCAGTTGAGGGGCTGCTCCTCAGCGTCCGATACTATGGCTTGGTACCCTGTCTCCCAATCCACATCATCAGCGATTCCTTTCAGCCACGAATCAACCAGCAAGGTATCAGCATTCGACCCTCCCTGCGTAAAACCTTTACAGAGAGACATCCGACAGTCCGGCAGTTTTCCCTCGAATCGATAAATGTCGATAAGGCTACGTACCATTAATGCCTGAGACTGAGGATCAAGCAAGGTCAAAAGCTGGTGAATGCTGCGATACGAATCCCAGATACAGTAGTATGAGTCGTAGTATGGTTCGTCGCTCCTCCAAAGAGGATTTTCTCCTGTGTAGTCCTGAGGCGAGATCATTGTTCTGTAAATGCCACTCCAGAACGTTTTCAGCAATCCATCGTCCACCCCACCCGAATCGATCTCCACTACACTAAGCTTCTCTTTCCACGCAGCCTCGGCAGTAGCCAAGGTTTTCTTGAAGTCGAAATCTGGAATCTCTCTTTCTGCATTCCTACACGCTTGAGAAGCACTGATGAAGCTCATGCCCACGCGGACCGTGATCTGATTTCCAGGTGGTGCGTGAAATCGTGCATAGGCACCACCGCGTAAGAGTGGAGACTGGTTTCCATTGATGCCATCCGGGACAATTACCATGGTTTTCGAGCTGTTCCCAGCTCTCGTGTTCTTCCAAACTCCGGTGTCTCGAATGGTTGACTTTTCCAGAAAGTCAATGCAAAAATGCGAGACATACTCTCCGATTCCGAAGGAGGGATTGAAGGTCCCTTCGCCAGTCATTCTTCCAGTGGTGGGATCAACGTGAGCAAAGCCCCGCTTTCTGGTATCGGGAAGATCGGAGAGATCGACGTGTAGGAACGGGCTCAAGGGCCCGGTTAGAGGAGCTTTTGGGGCAGCCGGGAAGGTGAACTTGTAGAGTGCTGTGCGGTTCGACACCGTCATCTCCGCCTTGATTCCCGTGACAAGCTTAATAGAGAAGTAGCCAGGTGTGGCTTTGACAGAGCCGTCCACGATCATGGTTTGTCGATCGCCAATTTTGAGGCTGCATCTGTTGACATCGTCATCGGGGCAAGTCGTCTGCGCGAATATGGGGAAATTGCCCATTGATGGAGACTGGACATGGGGATTAGAAAATCAGTTGCTCTGTGAGTCCTTAGAGCGTGACTGTTGTCTCAAAAGGTCCATCGATGCTTGTGCTGTTGGGCTAGACGTTTTCTTGATCATAGACGCAGAATACACGCACAATCAGCACTTCGTCCCCTCGCGAGTCATACTGGCATTTCAGAAAGCAAGGAAGGGTATTAATCCGTTCTTCGGATAGGAGTTGCAGTGTTGGAATGTAAATAGAAGAAGCTTACTCCGCCAGTTCCTAACCACAATTAGCACCATCGCATACAATTGATACGGTGATCCATACCTGAATCATGCATGTGCGAGAAACCAATAACACTGCTGGCTTCACTCGAGAACCCTCCCTGGTTTTCGTTGTTTACGTCTGCAACAGCTTTAACCATTCCGAAAGGTAACGTCGCCCCAGCAAAAACATGTCCTGCCGACTCTTAGCATAGTTTGGATGTCCCACTACTGAAACATACCGCCAGCTGCAGTGCCAATGAGGGGATCGACATATTGAAATCCGTCAACAGTTTTATTCCGTGATAATTGAGTTGTTTCGTTCCAAGATACCTGGATCTGTGCATGGACTATCGGAAGCCAACATATTAAGCACCAGGCCAGTAGAAGGAGACGCGACATTTCTCCTCATGGGGAACTTAGGAACTTAGGAGTGGCAAAGCTCAGACTAGAGGAATAGACATCGTGAAAGAAAAAAGCGGACGTCAACGACTGGGGAGGACGGAACACCACTACGAAATTTTAGTTTGAATGACCGGGCCCCATGATTAATATTGCCGTCAAGGTGAACTAACGGTAGATGAGTTTTCGAAGAGAGTACTGTGGTACTGTGGTACAGTAGACTAGAGCGGACAAATAGAACACAATATGCATATTATGGCATTGTACGCGGAGTGACTGTGCTCTGACCGTAGATTATGTCCAGGGCTCCGGTAAATTGCATGGCTAGAGGAGAAGTCATAAAGCGGGTTAGGCCAATGACTCGATAACAAGGATAACATCTCCAAAACATGGCAACTGAACCACTGTGACCACGGAGCATGATATCTGGACAAATCCTTGATGACAGCACGCTGAGCCTCTGAATGCAGCAGGAGTGAACAGGCGAGACAAGGAAGGGTCGGAGATTCGGTTGAGAATACAGGCCTTGGCTTGGCCAAAGCGTCAGGTCATCCACGATTTCTGCCAGGTGAGACCGTGCGGAGAACTTGAAGTTCCTGGAGGCCGTTCACAACTTGGAAACATACCAAGTACACAATATTGCTGAGCATGTGGTGAAACAATTTTGCGATCTGGTTCGAGAAAATGGGTGGTTTCTTTCCAGATCATGCTTGAGCGCGCTGTTAAAAGTGGTCTTACAACTCGATACAGAGTGCGCAACACTTGGGCAACGTCGTTACGTGGAATAGCCTGATTTTTTCATGCTTTTGTTTTCTCATTGACAGTGCTATATCAAAATCATGTGGGCCTTGCAAGGCCTGAGGTCTTGAAGCCAATGTGAATGTGAATTCGATATCCATGTTAAAGACTGGACAATTTTCATAGTAATCGTACATGTATACACATCATTCCTCCAGGTATCTTTATCAAAGTGTCGTGGCCGGGCCAGACGTTTGGTGGTAAGAAAAAAGCATTAAAAGATACACGGAGGGACTCGAGTCCAGCGAGCATATATGGAAAGG
The DNA here is from genome assembly GCA_003689335.1 of Venturia asperata. Lineage (NCBI taxonomy): Eukaryota > Fungi > Ascomycota > Dothideomycetes > Venturiales > Venturiaceae > Venturia > Venturia asperata. The sequence goes on from QWWL01000020.1 coordinate 286,560, forward strand.
TCGTAGATAGGACATGATAGAATGCTGGGTGCCAGATGAGCACGGAATAGACCCGCCGTAATAATTTCAACATATCGAGGTAAAGCTCTCGAATCGCAAGGAAGATGGAGAACAATATTGCCAGCACGCATGCAATGGTATCGGGCATCGCGGTGGTTGATGAAAGACGGGTTTTATGCCCACTTCGATTCAGAATGGTAGACGTAAGCGCTTCTTCAAAGCAGCCATCTCTTTTGGTGTCAATCCTGGGACGTTGTTATTCTCGAGCTGGGCCAGAAATGGTTCCTCTTGCTCCAACTGAAGAGCTTCCAGGAAGAGCAGTAGAGAGTTCTCGAAATCGTAAAGTGGGTAGCGACCTTGAACCCTTCTGAGATGTCTCACCGGGTCAATGCCGTCTGTTGGTTTGAGCTGGTCTTTCTTAGTGTTGATAATATGTTATCGGACCGAGACGCTCACCATTTTGAAGTATCCCATCTTGATCTCGCGCCATCCCTTGACTTCCCGCCTTGATCCGTCTTGGTCATATTGATCCATATCAAAAAACATGCCGTTGACTGATTGCTCATCTTGCCAAGAGGTGGAGATGTCCTCTCTCCAGCCCCAGGAGAAGATCTCACGAAGCTTTTCTGCCGGACACTGACCGAATAGCAGGCATTGCTCAAGTGCTGCTTGAAGCATAAACTGGCCAGCTAAATGCATCCATTGCGTGGTGATCTCGCGTGTGCTCATGTCCATGTTGCTACGAGCTGCCGAGAGACCGATGAACATAGGCACAAGGTCTGAGAGCGCAATCGAATCAGTGGCAGTACGGAATTGAGGGGCAGATCGGCGTTCCGAAGGGTGACGATGCTCAAAGGCGGGCTCCTGAAAGGAGCTGTCGGATGAAGAATCCCAATAATCAGTGGCGCGACGTCGGTGTGTTTGACGTAGTGCTTCAAGATCGGCTGACGATGGCGTGGTCGCTGTCTGGGTAGAGCGACGGCCAAAAAGAGTTGTAAACTTGACTAGTCGCAGACGAAGTTTGATAGCGTCCGAGACTGACTCGTGCGGATGATTGTTTTTGAATATGCGAAGGAAGGCTAGGAGAGAGTCAGCCAAAGTAGCGGTATTGGCTGCTATTCGTCGGCAGTTGCTCACAGTCGACCATTTCGAGGGGGTGTCGGGATAGATTCTCGTCCACACCCTCCTCGTGCTTGAGGACTTGCTCTTCGAGCAGAGCCTTGGTAGCCATGAATAGCGTGTAGTCGAGAATCATGCGATCAGACTCCAGTCGAGTGTCCGACAGGGCGCGTTTCCCCGAGCGAGGCATTCTGAGATTGAAAAGAAGGAAGCAAAGAGAGACGGAGCAAACGAGAGTGGTGTTGTAGAGTGCAGACAAGGTCAAAGAAGGACTGAGGTTAGCGACGCATAGATCCGATGCTCACAAAGATGCCCAAGGCGAACGCAGGTGACGAGGAAGGAGAGTGGAATCGGTCATCAGGCGCCGGTCAAGGGCGATAGCGAGAGCGAGGGGAGAAGCCATCTTAAGAACAGGCTGAGCCTGAGCAGCACTTCTTTTGTCTCCTTGTCGGCGCGACAAGTGAACCATGATTTTCGACCATGGAGCGGATCGCGCACCACGGCCTTGGGATGCTTAAGGTTGCATGTACCAGCACTATAGACCAGCCACAACCCCTGAATCAAGTGATGCCAGGCCCCGATGCCGTCTGGACGGGAATTACTACTATGGTTCCTCCTACCATCAGACATGGCCCATTTTGTACGGGGGAGGCCGCTTGAGGGAAGACTGCGGGGCATCTTGAGGGGAGGCCCCTGTATCCTTGCTGGCCCTGGGTCTTGGGTGCCCAAAAGCAACGGCACTGTACTTACTTCAGTCAGGAGAAATGTAGCCGCCACCACCCTTACACACACCATCGACTCTCCGCCCGTCTGTACATGCTCCTCTAGAGTTTTGTTTTTGAAAGGAGGCAGCCTAACAACGCCCACACTCATCTGCCACTCGTATTTGCGGCTGTCGCGCGTTAAGAGAAGTCGATCTATCACAGCGGCCCATCACATCGACATCGCAGACATCTCGACCTGAGACATTCTGGAGTAGAATAAAGTAAGCTCTACACTCGGGTTCCGACTTTGGCGAACAAGTCTCGACTCCTCTTCAGATAAATTCCTTCACCTAACCGGAGTGACCCTGGACAACGATAATGCACCCCTGGTGTATGCTCCCCTTTCCTCCAGTCCAGCTCCAGTCTTATGGGTGCTCCACACAACGGCATCAACACGCGACGCTGGAGCAAAATCCAGAATCACCTGTTGCTCATTCAAGCTAGTCTCCATCACGTCTACCGCGCCCTCCGCACGTTCATGCAGGTGAGGACTCTACTTTCTACGCACCCCAGATGCATCCCTCGCCATCATTTCGACTTGCTCGACTACTCAATCTATTGGAGTGTACTTTTGCCGGAACGAATCCATAAAGTCTTGCCTGTCCGTCGATCAAGCACTCGTACTTTAGCAGTCATGGAAACGATCTTTTAGAGGAGGCTAAATCTTCACCGTGGGATGTATCTTCCCTCCATAAGCTCTCATCAAGGCCAAGCACAGAGACTCGTAGCCCGATTAAAGTGAGTGGTGCCAAAGTAAAAACGTAAGCCTGACAGGAGCTTTCAATTCAGTTGAAACTTCTCCTTTCATGCCAATCGAATGTACGAGTGATTCCATGAATGCGAATGAGGAAGGACTGGCATCTATTCTCGATTGCCATGGTACAGGAAACGCTACCTAATCACTGGCGTTGCTTGTACTAAGAGCCACTCCCCTTTAACGCTATGAGAAGTAAAACAAACGTGCAGAGACGTGCAGGCGTCCGAGGTATCGCTTTGCTAACCCGTGCCTTTTCTACACAAAAGGATCTGGCCAAGCGATGCAGGATCGAACCAGTGAAGAAAATAACATGCGCAGAAGAACGTGCTATTCTCCAAAATTTGTACTTATATCCGCTGTCAGGTCTTCGCCCGGTTCAAAGCCATCTCATTCCTAGACGCCATACTGATGCTACAAAGTCCGATCATCTGCCACTACCATTCGAAAACATGTCCACGTGGCCCTTGTCTCGTCTACTTGTAGAAATCAAACTTATCCGCTTCACTTGCTCCCTTAACCTGGCTCGTGTACGCCTCCTCTAGATCCGCCTGGATGATATTGTACCTATTCTTTCTCACGGCCCTAAGACCAGCCTCTTGCATGATAGCCGCGATAACAGCCCCACTGAGCGGATCGTTTCGAACAATCAGACTGTCCAAGTCAACTTCCGGTGACAAACTCATCTTGGACGCGATGGTCGAGAAGATGAGACGACGCTCACGGCGGTCGCGCAAGTTGGGGAACTCGATTTTCCTATCCAGACGACCTGGACGGAGGAGGGCAGGATCGAGGGTATCGGCACGGTTGGTCGCCATGATGACTTTGACGTTGGAGGTCTGATCGAAGCCATCCATTTGATTCAAGAGTTCGAGGAGAATACGTTGCACTTCTCGATCGGCACCGGTTTGCGCATCGAAACGCTTCGTCGCGATGGCGTCGATTTCGTCGATGAAGATGATGGAAGGACTGTTCTCGCGCGCCATGCGGAAGACGTCGCGGACCATACGTGGACCTTCACCAAGATATTTCTGGACGAATTCCGACCCCACAACTCGAATGAAGGACGCTGTTGTACTGTTCGCAACAGCCTTGACAAGCATGGTCTTGCCGGTACCTGGAGGACCGTAGAGTAGCACACCACGAGGAGGATCGATACCAATCTGCCTATAGAGATCAAAGTGTGTAAGAGGAAGTTCAACTGCCTCGCGGATTTCTTGCTTTTGCATGTCTAGACCACCGACATCTGCGTAAGTAACATCTGGTTTCTCATCGGCGCCTAGCATGGCAATAGAGCTGTCGGCCTCCGGTGGCAAGATGTCAACAAGGGCATTGGAATGACGGTGGAGAGCGACTGAGGAGGAAGGCTTGAGAAGTTCGCGATCGAGGGTTGATAGGATACGGACGACGTAGTTGGATCCGGTGGATGATTGTACAATGCCGGTGCTGTTAAGGAGAAGTTACTACAATGGCTGAGCCACAACCAGACACGGTGTCTCACTTTTGATCGATGGCCTCCATGAATTGTCCTATCACCAAAGGCACACTCTGAATCCGCTTGATCTCTTCCTGTGCTCGTACGAGTTCGCGCTTGAGATTCCTGCTCCCTTCTTAGTGGACTGCTTTGTTGTGAGACATGGACATTTCAGATTTCGTACCTCTGCTCATCCTTTATGTACTCCTCTTGCAGCTGGATATATTCTAGCTGTCTCTGGAGCTTCTTGAATGTGGAGTAGTCGTCGGATCCCTCAGTTGCAAAGCCTTCCAACGATTCGACGTTCGGTATCGATGATGCGAACTGCTTTTTGTGAGGCGGAGTCGTGTTCAGCGGGTTTTCCACCATAACGTCGGCCATCTTCTCAGTGATTGTAATGAGTTTGGTATGTGAAAGGGAGTAGGTTCGCAAGAGGTGTTGTTGTCGGGCTGGGGGTTGATGGCGCTGTTTGGACTGAAATGGAAGCTAGAATGCCGCGTCGGCCTTTCTTGTACGAACCTAGTCACGTGTCTTACCCGATCCGGAAGATAACTCGATTTTCTTGAATGATAATTACTGTCAATCAGGTACTCAAACCTTTGATATCGTATACACGAAATTGGTCTCACGTTTTCGGGGTTTGGGACTGGGCTCAGTACGGATCGCTGACAGCCGCGATGTGAAGGCTGAAAACGAGCCTCAAACGAGGAAAGGTTTGCGACCCGACTCGCTTGCCTCAATGAGAAAAATCAGATATAATCAGACGCGATAGTTTGGAATGATCCAGAAATGCACTGGACGTTTGGTTTTTACTACTGGATTCGGCTAGTTTCTTCTAGTTTCTTAGGCTTGTATTTTCTGGTTTTAAAAATCCTCCAAGGCTGACATTACGTTTGTCCATAAGGATATTAGCATTACCAGAAAGGTCAGCTAGCCAGTGCGCTTGTAAGTTTTAATAGTGATAAGTTCTAGCAGGGTTAGGAGTGATTGCCATCAAAATCCTTAACTCGCAAGCAGATTTAGGAGCTAGATAGAATCGTCACGGAGACAGTCACTTGCATTCTCAAAGGCCAAGCCCGATTGAATTGATGGGCCGGCTGTACCGCTACGATGGAAAGAACATGAACATGGTCGAGAACGTGGTGCAGCCTTGCATGCAGGACTCAAATTTATTTATCGATAAGCAGTAGATGCTCGTATCTTCGAAAAATTGGAAGGAAGCCAATCGTGTAGAGAAAAAGATAATCGTAGAAACATCTACTCTCGATGTTATAACTACCTCCACAATATCAACAGCTCAAACACGGCTTCGTCGAAAAGATGATAGGTTCGTAAAGGGTAAAAAGAAATTTGACGTGTCAACTATTGAATAGTTGCAAAGGGGCTAATCGAGCAGCAAGGGGCCTGGTTATTGACATTAGCAAGACTTTGGGAGGGTACTAGTATAAGAGGCTGGACATACTCGAACCCTCAACCTTTGGTGATCAACTTTGAGTGTACCGAAAACCAACGCGCTACCATTGCGCCAACCACCCTAATTTGATGACGTAAGGGGAGTGGTATCGTACATGGAGAACGACTCGATCTCAGATCATTGATGTTGCTTACGGCTGTGTCATGAAGAGCACAGTGTGCAGCGAGCATCACGTCGGGAGCTTGCCGAGTTTTCAAAATAATGTAGGGTACCGTCTGCAGGAATGACCGTCTGAGAGGCATGGATGAAGGATCTGTATCCATCGTTTTGAGCAATTTGTAGAACTAGACCGTATTTTCATTGATGCGCTTGTAAAAGAAATTGGATGCATATGAAACGATTGATAGATGGGAGATTGATTGAGCTGAGGGCCTCTATCTCTCTCTCGCCCAGAAGTCCGCGGAAGGTCGATGGTTGAAAGCCATCAGTTCGAAGATCAAAAATGTCGTAAAGACATCTGAAATTCTTTTACTGTCCGAAAAGAATGCCGGCACGGCATATCAAGTGTATTAGTGGCATCCAAGCTCTTCATTAAATAACAGCATCCGGCCGCTCGTTGTGGCAAATCAGTGCTTCGTTCCAAGGTGGAAGAATTGTTAGACCAAGAGAACTTCGCAAATGTGCGCGCACAGCGGGTCCGGATAGGCATGGCCTGCTTCTTTATTAATGCTTCTTTGATCGATAGACCAACTCCTGAATATTGAACAAGGTTCAGTGGACGAGTGCCGTGGTCGCACACCACTTCGCACCACCAGAGGCTTCCGAGGGTGTGAGATGGATCAGCTCGCGGGAGGCATATGCAGCAATAGCTATAGTCGGCCTAGTATTGGAGTGATCAGCATGTGCTTTTGATACCGATCTCGCGCGGTCCCGATCTTGACGGGATGCTTGCCTTCGATCGTGTGCTCCTTGTACCTGCAAAGTGTTCAGCAGCACCGGGGACAAGATTTCCCACGTTGAAGGAACAATTTGTCTAAGTTCACAGCCCAGGGTCCTTTGACGCCAGGATCTAAATTGCACGTGGAATTTAGCTCCCTTTCCAGAGTTACTTGATTTGGTAGGCGTGGGAAAGGAGGGCCAAACGCCTCCAATAATGACGCGCTGCAACCAGACAGAAAGATGCTTGGCTCTGGCCACGGCAATTGGGCGAGAACACGGCTCACAACCAAGACTTTTGCGGCATCTCCGTCAGTCTGTGTCGCAGCAGCCCGCAATTAATTGGCCTGTTGCGTACTCCTGCTCGCTACTGTAGTTGATTTCATCCTTGGAGCGGGAGAACTTGGAAAAAAGGGTCTGTACATCTAGGCCTCCTCCGCCATCACAAGCTCAATCTGAGAACATTCCAAAGGACTGCCCGTTGAAGAAAAACACCTTATTCCACCGAGATTACAGACTTGAATTCGATTCGTACGCTCGCTTGCTTCAAGAGTTGACCTTCTGAAGTCTGACTAGTCTTCTCCCTACGTCCATCAGCACATCTTCGAAAGCATCGTGTACATCCAGGTTAGTATAGACGACTCCAGTTTCGCGAGTGTCGCACGGCGGACGGCTGGGAGAGGCGATAATTCGAGTTGGCCCGAAATTTCCTGCCATTGGCCTCGTCATAGCCTTGCCTTGTCCCTCATGGACGTGGCCAGATTGTCACGAGCGGCTCAGCCGCCAGGAATGGGTAGAAACAAAAGTCAACACTTTCCTTTTCAAGCCACATTCCCCAAACCACTACAAAACCGAGCACCACATTCCTTTGACCTCCCAATCCCAATACTTATTGGCAGCAAACCACTTACCATCGCTAGGCTCGTCACCGTTGACGCATCAATCCCAGAGTTCAACCTCAAACAGCCGCGCCCTACACCTGTCCAACATTAAACCCGCACTCGCTCGCGCAACGAACATCTTCTCTCCAAACCACAATCTCTCACACCACAAACTCACCAGCATACGAATTCCAAAGAATTGTCACCATGGGTTATTCAGCAGTCCCTACTTTCATCATCGCTCTCTTGCTTGCTGGCTGCACCATCGGCGCCGGTTACTACTCGGACCTCTCACCACCTGGCTGGGAAGAGGAAGCCTTCATTCGAACAAAGACTGGTGTCCTCTTCTTCGTCACCATGCTCCTACCAGCCATTGCCACATTTCGAGAGGCAAGACTTGGCCGCAAGACATATTGGACCTGATCGATGATTTCGCGCAACGCAAATCGGGGGCGACCACAACAACAAACCACACACAATAGACGGTTGCTTGCATAGGGACGCGAGTTCGGGAGTTCGTTTGTCGAGTTAGAGGATACGGATCACAAAGTTCATGGCATGTTTTACAAATGGGGAATTGGTCGATCGGTTCCACAGCAGGAATGTCGTCGTGACTGCAAGCTGGATTTTGGAACACGCTTTCTAGAGAATTGAAATGCTCGCATCTGCGCTCTTGACAACGTCAGCTCGATGCGCGGGTATGCTATGCACACGTACCACTTGCTCCACCACCCCCGCTGAAAGCTCAGTGTTGAATTCAGCAGTCCAGAATCTTACTGGAAGACCCGTAATGATCATCACGGTGTCTATACCATAGCCGTGACTGCCGAAAATTCCTTTTGACATTGTGATTACATTCATGCTTATGGTCAACTCGCTCGGTCGGGCTCAATATCTACTTGCGAACCGCGTCGCACCGCGTCGCATCGACTCGGTGCTTATTGCCGTCCAGACGAACCCGCTCGTGGCCTTCTCACCTCTGCAAGTCTTTTCGAAATCCTAGATGCTTCACGATCCACGGCATGTCACATGCACATGTTTCAGCAGAGACGGTAAAGCATGTTCTCCATAGAAAGAGGACCGATAGGGAATTATTCGACCGTGACTCGCAATGAAGCATGCAGGGCTGGCACTGGTGGGGAGGTTCGTCGATCTGAAACTTGGCGAACAGTACCTATGCGCTGTCCACATAATAGTAATTATACGGGAATGTTAAGATGCAGAAGATCAGGATGGAGTGGGAGTGAAAGAGTGAAGTGCGTACGGAGCTGGGAGCCTCTTCTATAATTCCGAGGCTTCCGTCATTAGTGGCCCTAGCCAGCCATCTACATACAGTTGTTGTTAGCTCTCCAGCCATCTTGCATCGTCATCACCTTAGCTTTTCCCCAAAGTCGCGTTCAAGATCTTCCTCTAAGAAAGCCCGACTTTGTCTCTCATTTTCACACCACTGTCGCTCGCTCCAGTCTCGCCTACAACGTCGTCGCCCATTCACGCACCCATCCATCGGCCTGTCAATTCGAATCTTCGGCGGCGCGCAACCGCTGCTTCGCTCGACGCGCTCTGCCCCGTGGCATTGCCCGATTTGTCGCACCCTGGTCTTCGCCCTCCATACCGCCTGCAACGATTGTCGCGACGGGGACAGAAGCGAGCATTCGCATCGCGGAAGAAAGAGCAGGGAACCGGTCAGTAAAAGGTGATACGACACAGCAATTCCGTTGTTTGCGACAAGGAGAACAATTTTCTTCAGGTCTACGGGACCCTTGTGCATCATTCGAAACACTCCAACCCCGGAGTGAAAAGAGGATACAATCTTTGCAATGGCGCGATCATCATATACATCCGCGCGAGTGGTACGGCAGCGATACTTCTGGCCGCAGGGACAACTCAACATCTGGAATTTCGTCATGCTTGCTGCTGGCGGAACAATACTGGGCGTCTTTGCTGCATTTCTCCAGATACAACAGCAGATGCGGCTGGATGTACCATGGTAGGTTCTGCATAAATCAAAATCAAAAGGAATAGATAGCTGATATCTGATCTCTAGGATATTTCCTTTTGGCATTACAGTTGGCGCATTGACGCTGTTTTTCATCATCATTGAGTTTGTCCTGGTCGCTCAGAGCCGATTACTGCCTGGCGTGATGATGCTGGGGGCATTCATACTGCTTGTTCTCTTCCTAACGGGACTCATCGAGACGGCTATTCAATTGTTCGGTGCAGGCAATGTTAGTTCGAATTGTCAGCGCTATGTCAACAACAACAAAATCTATGGCGTAAGTGCTAGTACGCTTGCTTGGCTGGAGCAAAACAGTATCTGTAAGTTAAAAGATTAGTTGGAGAAGAGACATGCTGACATCTTCAGGCTCAAGTTGGTATGCTGCATTCAGTTTCTGGATCGTGGGCACTATTTTCTTTATCTGGATGATGATCATGTCCTCGCAAGTGGGCAGGGGCTTATACGACGTTCAAGTTCTGCGCTAGAGCGTCTTTGCATCGTTACTGTTAAACTTTTGATCGTAAAGTTAGCGAGAGAATAGCGTGTTTGGTTTCTTATGTGGGCATCTTTACGCGGGTACAATTACAGGTATAGATATGAGTAGCGCTGGTACGACAATAGGGATCTGTTGTTTTCTTGGAGATGGAGTTCCTGCAGGATTTTGGGTCGAAGATATATGATATACAAGCTGGTTGTGTTATATACCAAGAGAAGGAATGTAGCTGAAAGCGGCCTTTGGAGTTCCGATATTTTACATAGAAAATTCTTCGAGTGGCTATCTGTCAGAAAGAATCCTACTTGAATCCAATGTCGATATTTTCCAATTTAGAGATTTTCAACCGTGATGATTTTCGGCTTGCACGACGGACACGGCCTCGACAGCTGCGAAATCGAGGGACTATTCGATTCAGCCGGCCACGACGGGTCAAGTATCGACTATCAGCAGTCTCGAGATGGCCACCTTCGTTGTTCCGATCCAGAAAACCAACAACATTTTCGAGAGACGGAATCACCATCTCCATCTCCCAAAAGCAGTTTCCATTATCTCTGGCACATCTCGTTGAAGATCTTGATTCAAGATTCTTCCTTGCACAAGCCTTGCCGGGCGTGTGACACAGCAACGAATCGGTTGTCCTAGGCGCCAAAAAGCAAGCCCCGTCTTTGTTAAGGCTGGGTGCGGGCTTGCGGTGGACGAGTGGGAGGCTAGGTGAACTGACCAGGTTTGACTGTTGGTGCTCTACGAGAGCGATTGAAATTTGACAATTCGATATCTTGCACTCATCGACACTTGCTTTGCTCAATCATTCACGTCGTTCTGTCGTTCAAGGACTTGAAACAGTTCATTGGCCGGGCTAATCGCCCTGCAGCGCTTCTGGTCGCTGAAAAGACACTTTACCGAGATAGTACCGCTTTGAGTAGTTACTAGGATCCTTAGCCTTCTGTCCACCAGCCGCTCTCCTCTCCACCAATCTCTTCCCCATACAGACAACTTGTCGAAGTCGCAGGTCACTTCAATCTCGCAGAGCGAAGGATATTTCCTCCAGCAAGTCCGACCCTCAGCTCACCATGGCGTCGACCGAAGTCCAACCTGCAGATGTGGCTGACAAGGTCTTACGGAGAGCTCAGGTTTCGAAGGTGATTGCTACTTACCATTCCTTAAAGACGGCCTCCAGACTGCTAACCTGTTTTTCCATAGATGACGAGGGCGCTCCAGAACCGCCTAGCTCTGGCAAATGTCAAGGTCAAGCATGGCTGGGAAAATCTAAACATCGACACCATCGAGCCTCAGATCGAGCTGGAGCTGAAGCGAAAACGTCCTGGCTCGAGCCGTGGAGCAAGATCGGACACCTCGTCCAGCCTATCTGACCGCTTCATGCCCAATGGCACTCTTGACTCCTCCCCTCTTGCACCGCCCATGTTCTCCGATGACCCTCCACACTCCGGCAGCAGCTACGGAATGAGGAAGCGACTCAGATCCTCGCAGAATTCATACAATCTGGCATACCCAGGATCGTCTTCGCATGCGAGGCAGAAGGTCCGGGGCTCACGCAATAGCAGCTCTTCGTGGAAGAGCAGCTATCGTTTGCCCGAATCCAGTCCGGCATACCACACTCGACATGCTCATTTCGCAGCTTCACACCACTCTCCAGAACTGTCCTTTGTCTCCGAAGCCACAACAGTGGCTGATAGATCCCCGTCACTACACTCGGAAGAAGACGATGACGATTTGCCAACGCTGTCCTTTCAGCAGAACACCCACAACATCCACTCTTCACCGCCGCGCATTCCTCGTACCCCCTCCCCTGACATTGCTCGCTCCGCACGCCTGCGCAGCAAACCATTTCCCAACGGCAATGTCAACCACGATGGAGACGATACAGGTGCCGGTTTACTTCTATTCCTCGCCGCCTCGCCTTCTCCTGCTGTACCAAACGTGAAGCGAACCCCACGAACCATCAAGCCTCCTTCGACTCCACCTCCCAAGTCTACACCTCTCCCATCTTCGATGATGACTACACCAGGCGGTGCCAATGGCAACTATATAGGTTTCGGAGCAAGCACGCCGGGCATGGGCTTTAGCTTTGCCGACTATCTCAATGTCACCCCGAGTCCAGCACAGGCTGCATGGCGGACGCCAGCTGGGGTGAAGTCACCCTTAGCTGGGAGAGACACGCGACGACGGCTGAACTTTGATGGTCTACATCCTCCCACTGGAGAGAGCCCGAGCATTGGTGTGGACAGCAAGTTGACCGGCCTCGGCATGGAGCTCGGTGGCGAACTTGTTTCTTCGCAATGATGACGATGATGAAGGAGGATGAAATAGATGACATTCACGATCGATGAGTTTTGAGTAGACAGCGATGGCACCACAATGGTGTAGGTCTACACGATCGGATACTGTTGTTCATTGATAGGCTAGGAGAGCCTTCACTCTACTTTTCCTTTGTTCGACACGAAGGCAGGGAACTATTCTTCTGGCGTTGCATGACGGGTCTTCTACTTTGGCACCACGCATTCTCTGGGTCGGACTTTTATGTCTATGGACCTGGTTCAATGATACCTACCCCTTTTGTCTTCGATAGGATGAGCTGAAGGGAGGCTCTTTACAGCTCTGCTTTAGCGCTTGCTCTGTTCTCCTTTTTGCAGGTTCTCTTTTTCTCGGATCGAGCATCACTTTTCTTGTTATTTGTTGGGGTACCTTACGGATCATGGAGTCGCTTATCTCCGCGAGACTTCGATCAGCTAAGAGGGAATGATGGTGAACTAGCTGTGTATACGACGCGCTTTGTCGCGACAAATGGTCTTCTTTCATGAATCACAGTTGAGTCTTAGCTGCATAATGGTGCGATCATGATCTACCGACATGTTTGACGAGAACAGGGAATTACTGGAATTAGTGATGGCGCGATTGGATATTCCGAGTTAGATTCTCTTCGCACCTGCAGCGGCGTTGCCGAAAGCTGAGAAGTGCGAAGCAAGAAGACACGCACAACTCTATTTTTGGTGGCAGTATTTCTCTGTATTCTTCTTCTCCCCTGCTGCGAGGTCACACTTTCGAGTGTTATATCATAATCCTGAGCCTTCATGAGGGATGAGGGCCTCCTGGCAACGGAAAGCATGATTTGAACAATTCGATGATGCGGGGCTGGATACCTGGTCAGACGCGTTTTGCAGGGCTGAGAGACGCGTATCCCTGCTTCGTGACTATTTGGCGTTTGGGGTGCCCGGGCACTCTTTTTTGATTGGTTTTCGTTTCGGGCTCGTGTCCCCATTTTCGTTGGTCGGTCGTCGCGGTGATGCGACACCCAAAGCTCCTGCATTTGATGATGATGTTTTTCTTTTTTGTTTTGTACCAGAGTGCTGCGTTGGCTGGCTCGGGCTCTCGGGGATACGAGGCGTTGGACTGCGAAGGTCCTGAAGGAGGCTGGTTTGTGTAAGTTGGTCTCGGTGGTACTGCGGAGATGTTGAGATATTGTTAGGCCAAGCTCCCTCTTCCTCTCGTCTTTCGCTGCTGCTGGCGCTGTTAGAGTTCTCCTTCATGCCCCGGTCAAAGAGCATTTTTCTCCGATCAGATAGATATCTGGGGCGCCATACTCGAGACTTTCCCATTCACTTCGGCTCGGTGCTTCCACGGCGGGATGGAAGGAAGAGGCAGAGATGTTCACGAGGTTGCTGAGAAACTGCTCACAGGATTTGCGTCGATTCATAAGCGACGTTTACCGCCTGGTTCTTTGACAGAGGCAGGTCTTATCCCACAATCGCTTGTTTCGTTCTTGCCCCTAGGCTTGCAAGTCCACAGCCTGCTTCTCAAGCCGGGCCAAACCTTCCCTTAGATCAATTCAGCATTGGGAGATTCCGTCAAGAAGAAATTCGAAATTCTTCTCGCGACTCCTGAGCCTGAGGTTCAGTCGCGAGTCAAGATCGCTGTCTGGATAGCTGCAGTGGGATCGCCGACCGACCGTGCTTGCCAAGGGGATTCTACTCAAACTTCTACCTTCGCTCTGCTTACTGTCTCAACTCTACAGCAACGTAGCTTGCACCAACCTCTACTTCTCTGTTCCAAGAATACCACCACAACCTGTTCCTGCGAACTATAACATCTCTAAATTCGACTCGCAGAGCACGCCGAATGTTCTACGCACATTCCACATGCGTCCAAGAGATTCGTATTGCGCTTCCTGTCATCTATATTAATTGGGTTCGAGTTGACGATAGCTCCACATTGGTTGGTCTTGCACCCTCGTCCATAGTACAATTTGACACACAATATACGAACGCCTCTATGTCATGTTGCCGGTCGCTGTATGTTTCCATCCTCGCCAATCTTATCTTCGCACGACCCCGTCCTGTACGTGACGTGCCCCTCCCACGGACGACGACGACCCGGCCCATATGGAAGAAATAGATGGCCAAGAAGTCGGCTGGATGAGACGCCTTGAAATTATGTCCGGGATCTTTCAAAGTTCCTTCCCTCCCTGCAACGAACCTTCTCTTTGTACATAATTTTATTAGCGAGCAAGTTCTTCTATCGCAATGTTTCACTAATTTTCGGCGGAAGCGAAGGTGCGAGAATATTGCAGGGGCGTCTTCTAAATAAGCTCCAAGCGGCTTAGTCCATCGACCAATCCCCTTGGCCTCTTCCTTCATAGTTCAAGAGATCGAATCTCTGCGGAACCCCGGTCGATGCCAGACAAGGCAATACATTTATTGACCTAAGGCTGCCGAACGACTTGGCTTGCTGTGTCGGAGGGATCTGTCTGATCTCCACAATTGCCAGCCGCGAACAACCAACAGCATCGCATCATTCGCAGCTACATAATAAGATCCCTTACTTCAGGTTCTCCACTCCATGAGATATACGCGACCAGCTCTTACAGCTTCCAGCCGTCCAAACATCGCTAGATCAAGAAGGGGTGGGATTGTCATAACTTCACGCGACATCCAGCATCTTCACACGCCGAATCGACCTGACCAGCTACCTGAGGACATGAAGTACGACAAGAAATTTTACGACTATTGACACAGGGCTACGGCTGATCCTCCAACCATCACCATGCGGTTATCAACATTATTTGCCGGCGTCCTAGCTGCGTGCCTTGGCGGAGGTGTGCTGGGATCGGGCGAAACATTGGGCGCTGAGATGATGGCTGCCATTAAACCAGTTCCGGAGGCCTACGATGTGACCAGTGTTGTTAGGGCGAATGGGACAGTGATAAGGGATTCCGAATGCAAGAATTGCCCTTACGGGAACTGTATAAACTTTGGATGGATACAGGCTGGGCTCACAGCGCCTTTCCAATGCTTTACACAGGGCGAAAGTATTGGCAATACAAAGTACGTGACTTGGATCCCTACCAAACACAGTGTACCGTACTCAGCAGCAGCATCTAGGACCTGGTTACGGTATGCCTTCGGAACTCGACAAGATGAATTTTGCTACGTCAGCACATTCGACATGGAGTCTGGAAAAGGAGATTGTAAGTCTTTAATCAGACCGGTAGTTTAAGTAAACTGACATTGTTTAGTCACAGCCGATCTACCTTACTGCGGCACTAAATCAGAGATCTCTTTTTACCTTCCAACCCAGCAAGTGAAGACTCTTCTTTACACGGAGTGCAGTTTGTGCCCGTGGCGAGACTGCGAAGGTGTAAAATTCTACCAGGCAGGAGCCCTGTTGGATGTCAACTGCCAGGTCAATGATGGATGGAACCAGCTTGGGCCTTTGCATCCTGAAGGAACACGGTATGATGTCTATGACACATGGTAAGCATGGTCCTCGCTAACAGCATGCAGGAAGTATTACAGAACATTGGACAATTGCTATGTTTCTGTTAATACTGTCGAAGATCTTGCACAGAAGACGCCGGCAAGCACTCAAACCACAATGCGGCCTGCGAATCTTATGCAAGAACCTCTGCCATATTGTGGACCTGTACCTCACCTGAGAGTAGCGAATCGTCCAGGACTCACCGAAGATAGCCCACCACTTCCTCCACTCGCGAAGCCAGCGATGCCTCCCCCGGCTGCTGTTCCCATCTCCCCACCTGCTCAAAACTCTCAGGCACTTCCCAAACCGGTCGTTCAGAAACCTCAGACTCCACCCAAGCCAGCTGCACAGAGGCCGCAACCTCCGCCGAACCCAAGCCTACCCTGGTGGTGGCCTACAAATATGCTCCCAGCACCACCCCATAGCACAACGGCAGTGGTTCCAGAGGAGCAGAACGAGGAAGAGCAGGACGAAGACGAGGAGGTGCGAACACAATTGACAGGAAAGAGTATCAATATTATTCGAGGACCTTCAGCGTCGTGCAGGACTTGTCCTAGCGCGTGGTGCATAGCCACGGAACGGTTGAGACGGCAGCAGAAAACCGAGGTGCACTGCTCCACGGCTCCAGGCTCGCAAGACCAATACTTGAGAACTGAGAGCTCGTGTTATGTTAAGTTAGGGGACACAGATCTTTCGGTGGAAGACGGTATGTTGATCGTCGATTTTCCAAGAATATTCGATGAGCTGACATTCGTTAGCTGCAAATTTACCGAAATGCTCGTAGCAAGATATGTTGATGGTAATCGTTTTCTAATTTCAACTTTCTTCTTGCGGCGTACTGCTCTTTGGCGGTAGCTGCTATTGATTACGAGGTAATAGCATTAAGGCTTGTCGCATTGCTTGCGAAGCATCGCACTGCATAGATGGGTAGATTTGTGGTTTGTACATAGAGAAGGTTCATCTGTGAACACTAGTGAGAGTATCTTGTATATGCTTACTAGTTTAGTCATCCTCATAGGTTTTCTAATCGCTGATGATTCATGGTTGTATCAACGTTGGAACAAAACATGGTTGCTTTTTCCATTCCCGGTCTTGAACTTCTGTCGGGGCTACAACAACGCCGAAGGAGGGCTTAAAAGTTCGAAGGTCGTGTTCCTCATTTTGTCTGCTGCCATACTAACTAAGGAGGAACAGTGCAACCGCATGTTCTTGGTCAACCGGGTCGGAGCCCACCGTGGTAGCACAGGAAGCTGATATTTTGAAGAGTTATTCGGCGATGACGTTGAGAGCTTGTGGGTCTGGCATCGACCAGTGTTTCGAGCGATTTCTTTGGTCATTGTTCAAGGTCTTGCGTGAACCTCACTTGGCTGTGGTGACCTACAGAGGAGTGTGATATTTCAACATCATATCCCGATCAACATATGAGACGAGCGATTCTGGTATCATGAGACCTTCACATCCGCTGAACTGTAACTTTCAGTAACACTGAGAGGATCATGTCTACCCATATGGAGCTTCCTTCGGTCTCATTTAGCTTCATCTTTTCCTGTTGCCTCAGTAAGATTTCGACAAGTCCAAGAGCATCGTTGACAATGCTTTTTGATATTACGGCCAGATCGCGGGACGCTCACATTGTACAGACAGCCGGGAAGTCAATATCAGTCACGTCGAAGGTGACTGAGCTCCTCCATCGCAGACTGCCGGGTGACACCGAAGTCTCTACAACACCACCACGGCCACCACCACCAGTCATCCACCCAACACCAACCTTCAAGTATCCAGTCATGGAGAAAAACACCATGGTGATGATCGATGACGAAGAGTCGCGTCCATCACTACCGAAGCTGTGCATCAATGATGTTGAAGTCAACCTCATCACCTACGATGACCAGATCATGCGCAGAACCGCTACCGCCATCGAAAGCCACTCGGGAGTGATGGCGAAATCCAGCACGCCAGAGTCGATGGAGTCTATGACCCCCACAATATCCACCTCGTCTTCAGAATTTGCAGAGTCCATATTTGGATCTTTGCCAGTGGTTGCTCCCCTCTTCCTTACGGCGCCTCGTTCTCCAGCATTCCCGCCTCTTCCGTTGCCCACCATTAACTCTTCGTCTATTACGCCTATCGCGGCTTCTGTCAGCACCGCACCTATCGAGGTTAGAGGGTTCATTGAGCCCATTTTTGGGAGCGACTTGAGTGAACAAGGGTTCGGGATGTTCTACACGCCTTCAACTATTCCTCGCAAGAGAGAGGGTAGTCCATTGCAGAGAGAAGACGGTAAGGTCCAGGCAGCAGTGTAAGCGTCAAGTTCAAGATTCGCACAAAGGGGTGCCAAAAATTAGGCATGTCGGCGTTGAGATTGAAAGTATGTGCTGACGTGAGAATATAGTCCACCACGGCAAACCACCGCAGATATAATCGCGGAGATCATGGAGGCCCAGTATGCCGCCATCACTCCACCTCCCAGCCCCATTCTTTCAAAGGTCAATCCATTGAGGTTTCCAGGCACCACTATTGCGAAAAATGGCCCTGAGAATATGTAAGTCGAGTATCAAAGTGTCGTTCTGACGAAGCCGTCCAGCAATTCCCAGCAATACAATCCTGAAAGTCAACACGAAGTTATCGATATTGGTCTCCAAAAAAGGAAAATTTGTACTGACCGACATAGCACAACGTCCATTACCGCTAGTCCAGACCCAAGTCTCTCCACAATCAGTCCAAGATACCACGAGTACGACTTCCGCTCCCTCAAGATAAAGGTGGGCACTCACTACATGGGCAACGATAGAACCTGGGTCCTCGACCATGCCCCACACCTCCTCGTGCGAACACTCGAAAACAGCATAGCCCTCCTCCACCCAGGCCGCTACACCAAATTCAAAGCTCCTCGCGCCAAAAAGGGCCCTTCCTCATCTCCTCCCAAGGACAAACCAAAGTACAACCCAGCCCTCGACATCCGAGCCAAGCGCGGCACTCCCATCATCGCTCTCATTCGATCCCTCACCACCGTCCCCGATTCTGCGTTCCATCCCGTCACTGGCACGTTGAGAAAGGAGTGGCTCGGTGAAGCCAGACCACAGCTCTTCTTCCCCGACGGGGCAATGCAGGATTACCTTCAGATCAAGAACCTTCCAGCCGGCTTCGACTATCCTTTCTTCGGATGGCTAAGGGGCGACCAGATCGAGAATTACTTCGACAAGGAGGAGGTTCAGAGGATCGTTTGCAGGTGCCTTGCCGACGTCGCTCGCGAGGAGAGGGTTTTCGCGAGTTATGGTGTTCGACGCTGAGACTTTGGCAGCTCCATGATCGGCACCCGCTCGATCAAGCAACCATTGAGGTACGTATTTTTGCATCCCCCTTTTACGTGATGTCCATGGATTTCAGCAGCGAGTCGATGAGAGATTCGAGATTATGAGCATTTTACTCCGCATACGAGACCTTCGGATCCGGACCTGGGTTGAAGGACAACTGGAACTGGATAGGCATCTAGAATTGATGCTGCGCGCGGGATATTTGAGCAGGTGGAAACGGTTTGGTGGTATTTGAATGGGTAAAAGGTCTGCTCGACTTCTGGCGCGATATTGTCAGCGCCGTTGCCAGGAAATTATCAAAACTTGGCTGGTATTGGGAGTTCAGGTTGTGTTATATTATCTCGGGATTCCCAATGGCACGCTTTCTACATTTTACCTTGACGCCGATGTGACCTTCCTCTACAAGACTGCTGAAGAAAACTCATCGTCCAATACTCGAGATCGAGAGCGATGAATTTCTGGCAGCGATTCAGAAATTGATGTCCAGGAGTTTGTCAACATCGAGTCTGATTACGGTAGTTTTATCTTAAGCTCGAGCTTCAGCTGCCGAGATTGAACAAGTTCGCCATCGATTTGGCTGTGCGTTACGTCGACGATCCCATATCCTCCCGGGCATCCGGCCGGTCCCAACTCGCCTTCTCAATCTCCCTGATCCTTTCCTCAATGCAATTGACTCTCTTCCCAACCTCAATCCTCGCCCTCTCCTGCTCCCTCCAAACCTGCTTGAAACCCTCCACCATGAACGGTTTCAGCGGCGCCTTCTTCCCCTTGACATAATCATAAACAACTATGTCCTCCACCAACCTTGCAGCCGGCCTCTGATGCCTCTCGGAAAAGATAACAACGTCCAATATAAAATGGTCGGTGGAGGCCGAAGGTGGAGTAGCGAGTTTGTGAAGGACGGTGATGTGGTCTGGGTATGTCATTGGGAACTTGAAATCTGTCTTTATGGAGCGGAGGATCATTCCTGTGCCTTTGTTTGTGCCTAGCTGGGACCATTCATGGGCGTGTGTGGGATCAACAGAGGAGGCGAAATTTTGGGTCCAGTTCACGCGGGCAGATTCGGCGTAGCGGTTGTAGATTACGTTGTTAACGTGGCCTGTGTCGTCATGAGCTTAGCATGGACAGATAGAGAGTACGGGCGGTAGGAATTGGGCAGGGCGGAAGAATTGCTTACCCTTTTTTTGTGTATCAGCGAGTGGGTTCGGTAGAGCGATGACTGATGTGGAACGAATGGAAGATGTAATTATGCCATTCAAGTCTACATACCATACTGTCCATTTCTCCCCATGCTACGGCGTGGTTCCACAGTCCTCTTCTGCCTTCAGCGATTAGGAAACCCTCGCTGCCGGCCATGAGTGTTCTCCAATCTGTAGCCAGCTCCTTCAGTATTGAGCCTGCTTCTTGCACTTGATCATTACTAAGGCCAAACGTTATACATTTTCCCAGCCGCGATTTTGTAGTATTCAGCCATCGAGCGCTCAATGGTTTTGTTTCTAAGGGTGCGGGGGGGATTGGGATAGAATGTGTAGGGGATGTGGAAAATCTCGAGGATTGTGTCGCGGAAAGACGAAGCGAGAGGCGGACAGTTCTGGAGCAGGGAATGCGAGGTGGCATGATGGCGGTATTCCAAACTGCGTAGTATGTGTTATCGAGCCATTGATTTTGTCGTTGTTGTACCTTGCACAGCATCTTCGGCAATGGAAAACTTGGGCGGAGGTTCCCCTTCCGCTTTTCCGCTGTCGTGATTTGAGTCGCCAGCAACACCATCAATTGATTCCTGCTTCGTCATCGCCATTGCGATTAAGACAAGGAGAGGGGGACAATCAGCCCTAACTGTCGGAGCGGGCAACTCTAGTAAAGCTTGTTGCCGCCTTCCTCTCTTCTCCTCTCCAACCTTGTCCCAAATGTGAGGTAGGGTAGGCGATCAGTTGCGTTCGCGAGCTGGTCAGAAGAGACCTCACGCGCCAGGGTGCCTGAGCAATCTCTGCAACGAGATGCAGGACCAATATGAAGAGCTTGGGATATTGCCGTCTATTTTTACCCAGCGCAGCTTAGGGCCTCATCTTGCCATACACAGTACACAGCACACCAGAGTGAACTGAGCAGAGGGCCTGTCATCTCGCGGCGCTATTTGAAAAAGGTGACTCCAACTTGGTGTCGGCACGCATGTGTCCGCCATCCTTCTCTCGCTTAGAAGCTTTTTACACAGTAGCACGGAAGATGCTAGGGTAAAGATTGTATAACCGGCTCTGTCGGCTGCAGCTCATGTTACTTCCCCATAAGAAGTGATGATCTCCCATGCAAATTAATATACAATTACAGGCATACGACTACCAGTAATGTGGCCCTGGGAGGCTGGGAGCAGGCCATAGATCCTCTCGCGCCTCCTCATTCAGCATACTACGTATTGGGGATAGACTGGTCAAGATCCTTTACAACTATGTATTGTGACGGAGGAAGCACACGATGCATTCCCAAAGCACGTGAACCAGCAGCTCTTAATGACCACCTTACCAGTGTCTTCCGATCAGAGTTTTGGGTCGCCCAATTGCTGACCGATCGATCGCATGGGCGGCACACATGTCCAGGACCGATTGAATTCTTCACACTTGCCAGCTGTGTTTGCGCGGCTTCGCATCCGAAATGAACGTCATCTCGCCAGAATTGGAGGCTGTCCCTATGACAGCAGACTCGCCATATCCGGTATCTCCTATGACACCAGCGAAACCGTCGATAACAGAGATAAAGCATTCATTGGAAAAGTCACAAGACCCAGGGTTGGTCAAATTACCACCAGGCTGGTCGGGCGTCTGGACGGAGGATCATGGGAAAGAGGTCGTGCCGGTGGCGGATGGAAAACAAGTCAAGCCGCATGATGGTATTGAGCAGGATGTGACAGCCGATGGCAAATACGCCGCATTGCCGCACGACGAGAAGGAAGCTATGTTCCCGGCGCGTGGAGGTGGAGGGATTGCAGAGACGAGGGAGAAGAGGAGGTATTGTGGTTTCGCTCTGAAATGGATCATATTACTTGTTGTCGTAATACTACTGCTTGCTGTGGGCCTTGGGGTTGGATTGGCCTTGGGGCTGAAGAAAAAGGGTTCAAACAAGTAAGGAGCAGCTGTATTGTTGTGCCGAGACGGGTGCTGATTATGATCAGAACTGTACCAGCATATCAAGGGAGTGGCTCTGCGAACCAGCCCTTCCTGACCGGCATCGACTTCGACGACCCTTTCGAGAATGAAGCAGCTGGTGCAGATTCGCTGACGGACCTATTCTACCAAAGGAAAGATGGCTTGATCAGACAAGCGACAATGCTCGCCAATGGAACCTGGCTGGGCGCTGCCGCAAATGATTTTGCAGCAACCGACGCAAAGATAGGATCGCCAATAGCAGTCACATCGTTCACAGTCCGCAAGAATCAGGCTATGGCACAAGCGGTTCGCGCCCCCTCCCGCGGCGACCGGTCATGTACTGACTGTTTCATGCAGCGGCACCTTTTCTACATTGATACTGGGGGTTTGCTACGGGAGCGGCTGTACGATAATATTACAAGGCAATGGTCGAGTGGGACGCTTGATCAGCTCAAGGTGAAGCCTGTACCTGGCAGCGGGCTGCAAGTCTGCAACGGAAATGATTTCGCGGGAGATCGTAACAACACAAGCTATCGAGATGGCATCACTCTTTTCTATGGCTACACGAATGACAGCATTCAACAGTGAGTAGGGCACCACGTATGCTTGACATCGAAGCTGACAATTATGACCAGACTAGGCTGGAACATGGAGGACAAATTCTGGGTTAAAGAAGAAACGTTCGTTGACGTCAACGGAAAAGGCGGGTTTGCGTGTCATATTCGCCCATCGCTCTCCACTGTCGTCGCAACACACAAAACAGATGTGATATTCTTCTGGCGAGACTCTGATGCAACAAAAAGGGGAAATGCCACGCATCCCATCAATATTTGGCAGAGAGCTCCCCTCTCCATCCCAGGAATCTACGAAGGCGCCGCTATCAGCATGCGCGCATACGGCTTCGGCCAAGGCAGGAATCGAGGTGGTGACGGTAGCAATAGCAACAGCAGCAACTCGAGTATAACCCAGTCAAATGGTGCCGACTCACGACTGAACTGGCGATCCGGGAGAGGCGGAAATTGGACACCAAACCGCTATATCTTGACCCAGCTCTCGGACCTGAGCATTCGCGCCTTCAACATAACAGGTTCCGCAGAAAACATGGCTCTAGCACCGATAAGCTACCGCAGAACGCAGGTCCCTTCAGTAGCCATCGGAAGTCCACCCGCCAAAGCACTGCCAGGCACGAGGTTGAGTTTTACAATGGATCGGGATGCGATTGAACTGGGGAGCGGAGGTAGGAATTCGACGAGGAGAACGTGGATAACTTGGTTTCAGACGGAGACTGGCGGCATTGGACAATATACCGCGGGCAGTGAGGATCTGGATCGGTGGGCAGTGGGACGGGTCGACATTGGCGCTTGAGCGTTGGCTCTGCTTCATGGTGTACAACTTTTGTTCGATAATTGGCCATCACGTTGATGAAGAGACGGTACTGGCGTATGGCAGAGGGGTTGGTTTCAGCAGTGGCCGACATGAATGGCGGCGCTCTCAATCGCGACGAGAGGTTGGTTTATGTGTGAACTTAGACGACTAGAGTCTTTGATACCCTGCGCTGGACGGCGTTCTTCCAATGATAGTATCTTCATTACTTTGATGCCAACCAACCTGACGCCAAGATCCCCCACCCGACCTGCGAGCGTATCAGTGCGATCAACTTACAAATCTACCTGCTATCTTCCATTTGAATATGTCGTTGAAGCTTGGGACTGATGCAAAAAGAAACGCGCCTTCCCCACCATGCGTCATCCGAAGGTGGGATAAAAAAGCAATCCCGAAGTCCGGCGAAAACGCTCAACATTGAGGACTGTGCTACGAGAGACGCCCGACACTTTCCTTGCCTGCTTCACGTCGCTTCACTCTCCTCTACACCAGACATAAATCAATTGCATCGCAACTATGCCAAACGTCGACCAGAAGACTGTTCTCAGTGAGTCTGCTCTGTAGCTCGTCTATCAATCCCGTTGCCTTCTTGGTGGAGGGGTACCCGGGAGCTGAAAATTGTATATGCTGGCAATTGTATTTGCGACAGTAGAGCGATCTCACCGGTCGTTCAGAGGAATACTTATCAAAAGTATCTCCCATTTCTTTGGGTCCAACACTCAGGACTCAAAACCTTACACTTCGAAGCAGATCAAAGCACAATAATACCACGCCTTCAATTGATTTGCAACCCAAGCTAATATACTTTCAGTCGTCATAGACGGTTGGGGAATTCCCTCCGAGTCCTCCCCCAAAGATGGCGACGCAATTGCTGCTGCCGATACCCCGTTCATGGACGGCTTCGCCGACCCCTCCTCCAAGCTCTCCCAAGGCTTCACCGAACTGGATGCCTCCTCCAACGCCGTCGGACTACCAGAAGGCCTCATGGGCAATTCAGAAGTAGGCCACTTGAACATCGGTGCTGGACGCGTCGTTTGGCAGGATGTTGTACGCATCGACAAAAAGATCAAGGACAAAGAATTGAACAAGGTTGAAAACCTGACCAAGAGCCTGCAGACTGCCATTGATGGAAATGGGAGGTTACATTTCCTTGGGTTGATCAGTGATGGGGGTGTTCATTCGCATATCTTGCATTTGATTGCTCTGCTTAAGCTTGCGAAGGAGATGGGCGTTCCGGAGGTGTATATCCATTTCTTCGGAGATGGACGGGACACTGATCCTAATTCGGGTGTCGGTCATATGGAGCATTTGCTCAAGGAGACGAAAGAGATTGGGCTTGGACAGATTGCGACGGTTGTTGGGCGATACTATGCTATGGACCGGGACAAGCGATGGGACAGAGTCACTGTTGCTATGAAGGCTATTGTTGAGGGTGAGGGTGAGGCCACTGAGGATGTGGTTAAGACCATGAAAGAGAGATATGAGAAGGGCGAGACGGACGAGTTCTTGAAGCCTATCATCGTGGGTGGTAAAGACAGCCGCGTGAAGGGTGAGTTCTTCTTCATTCCTTTGGAGACGGAGAATGCATTGAGTTTGGACACTTCGGACTCTCCATGTAAAGGGCAAATTTGGACAACTTCTGGCAATTTTGCTCTAAACAAGCCAGAAATTGTTGATTTTACGGCGAGACTGGCAGCATCTCTTGACGAGCTTTTCATACAACTCTGGACAGGTCATGTCTGTATTTCTTGCAATTACTAACTTACAGTCAGACAAGGACACCCTATTCTTCTTCAATTACCGCTCCGACCGAGTTCGAGAAATCGTCCAACTCCTCGGCGGCTTCGATCGCTCTCCAGTCGAGGACTTTCCTTACCCAAAAGACATCTCGCTTACAACAATGACACAATACAACGTTCAATTCCCCTACCTCATCGCCTTCCCACCCCAGCATATGGGCAATGTCCTAGCCGAGTGGCTCGCCAAAAAAGGCCTCAAGCAATGCCACGTCGCTGAGACCGAGAAATACGCACACGTCACCTTCTTCTTCAACGGGGGTGTCGAAAAACAATTCGATGGCGAAGAGAGAGAATTGATCCAGTCCCCGCGCGTGGCCACCTACGATCTCCAGCCAACCATGTCCGCAGTGGCCGTTGCCGAAAAACTGGTCGAGCGCATCAAGGAAGGAAAATTCGAGTTCTTGATGAACAACTTTGCGCCGCCTGACATGGTTGGACACACTGGTGTCTACAAGGCCGCCATCGAGGGATGCACCGAGACGGACAAGGCCATCGGTCTCGTTTACGAGGCTTGCAAGGAACATGGATACGTTTTGTTCGTTACCGCCGATCACGGTAATGCGGAGGAGATGCTGAATGAGGAGGGTAAACCGAAGACGAGCCATACTACGAACAAAGTCCCCTTCGTCATGGTCAATGCCCCCGAAGGCTGGAAACTCCAGAAAAAGGATGGCGTGTTGGGTGACGTCGCACCCACTCTGCTGGACGTCATGGGCATTGAGAAGCCCGAAGAGATGGATGGCAAGAGTTTGCTTGAGAAGAAATAGAAAAGCCTAAGATTTTGATGTTGCGTCGAGCGGATTAGCGTGGAGTGAGGAGTGAGGAGTGAGGTGACGGGGTCCGTGACTTTACGGTCGATATTGTAGAAAATGATGGGTTATGGACCATGAATATAGATTTGATGGTATGTTAGATGTGCATGGGTCAGCAGATTTCATGTTGTCGTCCGTTTGCAAATCCGTCCTCATTTTGTGTATCGAGATCTCATGACGCCCTGCTGCACAAAACGGAGCTACATCATATTTAATGTTCACAGTTCCGCAGCTCTGCAACATGATCGTTGTTAGACAAGTTGCAAGCAGAAAGAGAGATTGAATCAATTGTCTTCGTGGATCCATTTCATGCATTGCTGATGAAGCAGTGACATCTCTATCTCTAGGAGATTCGTTGAGAGGAGATCTCATGCATCTCCCTCCTACTACTCTTCAAACCAAAAGGAACGCCATTGAGCCCTCGATAGGGGATATCTCGGTAAAAGTGCAAGTTGAAGCACAACGACGCCTTACTCGACTTTTGTTGAAACCAGCCCCCTAAATTCCCGAATTTCGCCATCCAAATCTTACAAAATCGCACAAAAACATCTACACGGGGAGAGGGAAAGTTCCAGCCCACGCAGCAATCTCCTTCTTCATCGAGTTGATCTTCTCAACCTCGCCACCGGCGACCTTTGCCTTGAAGTCTTTGAGCTTGTTGGCCTCCTTTGGAAGAGCGGCCTGGACCTCCTTGCAGATCTTGATGCAGGCATCAATGTAGTTGGCGATGCGCTTGAAGTCTGCCTCGCCCATACCACGGGATGTCATGGCTGGCGCACCGATACGGATACCCATTGGCGTCAACGCAGACTTGTCGGCTGGCGTCGTGTTCTTGTTGCATGCGATGTTGACCTGCTCGAGAACTGCCTCGACACGAGCACCATCCAATGACTGTGGCTTCAAGTCCAGGAGAACCATATGGTTGTCAGTTCCCCCGGTGACGAGAGTGTATCCGAGAGAGGTGAACTCGTGCTCCAGGGTTTTTGAATTCTTGATGACCTGCTCTTGGTATTGTTTGAACTCGGGTGTTTGGGCCTGCTTCAATGCAACTGCGAGAGCGGTGATGGTGTGGTTGTGGGGACCACCTTGATGACCCGGAAAGACGGAGAAGTTGATCGCGTTTTCCAAATCATATAGTGTCTCCTTTCCGGTCTTTGCGTCGGTCTTGCGGACACCCTTGCGGAAGAAGATCATGGCTCCTCGTGGTCCACGAAGTGATTTGTGGGTAGTTGTCGTAACAATATCGGCATATTCGAATGGAGATGGGATAACCCCAGCAGCAATCAATCCAGAGATGTGTGCCATGTCAACCATTAAGTAGCATCCGACCTTGTCGCAGACCTCTTTGAATCGCTTGTAGTCGAAGTTTCGGCAGTAGGCAGAAGTTCCAGCAACGATTACCTTGGGGCGATACATCAATGCGTTCTCTTCTAGTCTATCCATGTCAACAAGGCCAGTCTCGAGGCTGACGCGATATGGGAGGGTCTCGAAATAGGTGGAAACGGCGGAAATTCTGGTCAAAAATCAGTTTTAAAGCAGCAACGAAGTTTCTCATCCAACTCACTTTCGCTGAGGAGTCTGGTATCCGTGGGACAAATGTCCTCCGTGGGGAAGGTCAAGACCCATCAAACGCTCATGAGGTCTCATTATAGCCTGGTAGACTTGAAGATTGGCAGGGCTACCGCTCAAAGTCTGGACATTGACTCCCCACTTCTCAGGGTCGAGACCAAAGGTCTTAAGAGCTCGTGCCTGACAAAGCAACTCCATACGGTCGATTTGCTCGTTACCGCCATAGTATCTGGCTCCTGGGTAGCCCTCGGAGTACTTGTTGGACATGGGCGAACCCAATGCGTCGAAGACAGCTCGGGAAGTGACATTTTCGGAGGCGATGAGAAGGATGGATTCGCGCTGGCGTTTGATTTCCTTCTCCTACGAGGTTGTTAGGGTCGGGATTGACGTGGAGAAAGGACCAGGCTGCGTACCATGATCTCCTTGACCTCTGGGTCAGTCTCGACGAGAGACTTCTCCATGAGCTGTTGATTGTTAGCTCTGAGTCTTGAATATCGACTGGGTGGTACTCACGTCCTTATGGGACTGAGAGAGAGCGTATGTGGCCATAGTGAGGGATTGTATAAGAGAGTGAGTGGAGGTAGAAGATGCTCGGGGGACTGACTGTGGTGGTCACTCAGGAAAAATTTCCGCTCCGTTTTTCGGGACAGAACCCCGCCAAATTGCTCCCCGCAAACTCGCTAGGGAATAGCGTGTCGAGCCCCGGTAGACTTTCCTTTCTACTGGATACACACATAGCCACAGCCACCATCACTACCAACACCTCATCGAGCTCATCAGGCGAACTGGTAGACTCTGCTTGGATCATACAGCACGACAGGCCTTCTTTGTCTATCTTTGTCTGAATAGCAACCCGTTGCCTATGGCACAGTTCCACACCTCAATTACACGGTTTCTCTGAAGACATCTTAACGACTACCAATGTTCTATCTATTTCAAACTCGCAGCCCTTTCGAAGACATGTGTGGCTTTAGTGGACTCTCAGCTGGCCAAGAGAAGAGTGGCATTTGGGCTTGCTAGCTATTCTGTTTTTATAGCCACCACGATATGCAGCAACGACAAAACCAAGAATTAAACTATTTTCACTCGCACCGCCTCATATTTTGAGGCTGGAACTCTGCTGCGGGGGTTGGATAGCCATCAGCCTTCACTGCGCTGGACGTTTGAAGTGATGTAAGAATGGATATGAGTGAGGATTGGAACAAGACACCCTCTGCTTTGCATTTTGGAGCGCGTTTTTGCAAAGCCGCGCCGAGTTCTCTGTGCGGCGATTACTAGAATCGTGCAGATGCATCTGGGGCAATGGCGAGCTTCTTCATCTTGACTTGGTGAAGAGCCCCATCTTCACTGGGTATACATGCTCGATTGTAGAGGTTAAAGCTACGTATCTTTCTACGCAACAAAACCTAAGGTGCACGACTCCGCTTCAATCTTCACCAATTCCGACATGGTAAGAGCTGTCGCGTGGACTATTCGCTGAAATGCGCAGGTGGCGTGTAAATCTGCGATGGTATGGATATGGAGAGCTCAGCAACTATTGCAGTCCGCATGAGAGAGCGCAGGTCAGGTCCATTGTCAAAGACAAAAAAAAACAGGTGGTCTTATCTATTGGCTCGAGATAATAACCATGCTTACATGAAAGAGCATTGCACAATCTGTATGCAGCAGATATTCCTACTTCTTCTTCAAGCTCCTGGCCGTTGCGCTTCACACGCTACTCTGTCTGATATGTACGCAGAAGCTGGAGAATCTTTCTCTCTCTACTCGCCTGTTAAGCTGAGGTTGATGTTACTGCATGTTCGAACGGGAATGGACAGCGTTGACAATGCGTGATGATAGAGACTAATATCGGCTTTTCCAGAGAATTTATCATCTTGCAATCCCCGAGGAGACCTACCGACCTCGCACGTCCTGCCTAATGGTGGATTCTGGTGCACGTGTGCACTCACAAGATGGTGTGTTTTCATAGGAAATAGTCTTGTGAGTGTGGATGAAAGTGCCTCTTTCCATAGAATAAGAGATCAGAGTTTGTAAGCAGGTTGAGAACTGGATAAGGTTGGTGTTGATATGATCGACGATTTCGGCACGTTGACTTGCCTTGCGATTGCAGCGTATTGTGCTTTGGGAAACTGAAGACGAACTTCCATTTCTGTTGTACTTGTCTGGAGATGTGTGTGAGTGGTGAAGCTTGAGGTGAAATCGAAGCTGAAATGACCTGCAAGTGGCGAACTAAAATCGAAGTGTACCTGACCAGCAGCACATGGGACCGGCCGGCCGTTCACACAGAAACAATCGAGAAAGTTGAAGAAGATGGGGTCAGGAAAAGTACCTGCAGTTATTCCAGATAAAAAATAGTATTGTGTCGAGACGGTCCAGCGCACGACCCTCACGATTTCGTCTTCGCAAACATCATCGCTCAAAGCATCTCCCATCTATCTCGATGCGGATTACTTGATCCTTAAATCAAGGCCATCAAAACTACAAATATGCTGTGGTATATTGTTCTCGATCGCTGTGTACCATAAACATGAAAGCAAACCCCAAACGACGAACGCTCAAAACGATCACAATGCGCTCAATTGCGTGATAGCCCAGGTGATAGCCCTGCGGGCGTCGGACTCTCCAGCATCATGCTGAGGGCGGTAGTAGTGAGTGGCAAGAGCCACGACAGAGCGATAGGTGTAGTATCTAGGTACCCATCAGCTTTTTAATGCTCGTTGCGTCTCCACTTGAAACACTTACAGTAATCTCCTCGTCCTGTGTCCCGCCTTGTTCTTAGGTCGTCCACCAAAACCTTCCCAGAACGCCTCACTTGGATCCGCGAAAACCTCTGCCAGCATCGGATCCCCCCAAGCAACATTCGAGAATCCCAAGACTCCCACAATCTGTTTGCTGCGGTCATCCAAAAACACGCTGTGGGCTCCACCAACATCTAAGGGAATCATTCGTGGCTCCTTGATGACGTCCAAGTGACGCCTGTGCTCGACAGCATAGTACCGAATGATCTCATACGGCAGACTGATGAGAGCGTCCTCGCAATCCCGTAATATTGACTCGAGAAGTGATCCAAAAGCTTCACCCCAAGTTGCGTAGCCCCTGCCAGCAGCCACACGGTATGTCATCCCGAAGCTCTCGAATTGAAGTTGGGAAAGAGCGCGAAGGTGGGAACCCAGGGACCGGTCAACCACCGCGCGTTCCGATTGGGACAGGTATGGAGACAGATCCGCGAGTGATGTTCCATGCACGTGGCTTCGAAGAAGATAAGCCGTACCGAGGCTGTTGTCGGTGCTCAGATCGCATGATATTCGCTGTGGGACTGGCACTTGCGTGCTCGTCCCAATCATGTGCAAGATCTTGGCTTCAGTTTCCAGACTTCTCTCCTCATGGCGTAACAAGCGTGTCTCTCGGGAAGGTGCACACTTCAACGTGAGTTGAGTACCATCCATTCGATGCAAGAAGTATAATCTGTGGAGATGACCTCGGAGACGGTAGACATTACGAAGGCTCAAATCTGAAGAACAGTAAAGATGCCTTAACAACTTCTGAAAAGCATAGAACTCTGGAGAGTTAGGGGACGACGGCGTTGATGTGTGTATGAGAGGTTGGCTATGGCTCATCGTGTCGAGTGCATAGGTAATGACATCGGGTGGGAGAAGTGCCATCCCGGACATCAAGCCTGCAGCGGGATGCAGAAGAAGAGACATGAGGAAATACCAAATAGAAGAATTGCGATATGTAAAGAAAAGCTGCAATCCACAGAATTTGCCGAAAACGCTTCTACTCAACGTACATGAAAGGAAGCATCCGAAGGCGTTTGAGATCGGCGACCTTGTATCGTGACGGTGGGAGTATTATGAAGATGGCGGAAGCAAAAGGTACCATCCTGTAGAAAGGAGGCTATGTGACGTACCCACTATCATCAACTCGCCTCTTCTCGCCTAAATGCAGCTCCGGAAATAGCGAGCAGGATCGTCATCAGGCCTGGCCCATGGCAAAGCGAATGGAGGTGAAGGCACGGGGGCAGAGAGGAAACAAGCTTCGGCTGACATCTGCACTGTCGTAAGTCGTCGCCGAGGGCAGGATCCGACAGCAGCTCGGCGCTTTTTCTATTCGCAATTTGATGGCAGGCCCTTCCCAGGATTACTTAGCGACGGGGCGATGGCTGATGCCAAATGAACACGGTCTCGAATATTTCGGTGTGTGGAGTTGCAGGAGTGGAGGTTGAGTTGGGTGGAAGGGGTCATTCGTCTGATTTAACTGCATACGGTGTAGCTCCATGCACGCTTTCGCTTGCTGGGGACCATGGCTCCTCGCTTGATCCAGAATGCCGGGTACTTGCTATGAGCAGGATTATGAAACCATTCGCTTCGGACGCGACTCGCTAGGACAGCTCCTTCGTCTCGTCCATTGCAACAGGCAAGCGAGATATTCATGACTATCCCTGATCATGTTTCCACAATGCGGCACCACCTGCTCGCAGCTGTACATCGTGGGGTGGTATCGTCCCGAAAGACAACCTCGGTGGCTTGAAATAAATCCCAACTATCGGGAGCGGACCGCTTCACCGGTTCCATCTATCAATCATGGAGTCACTTCTCGAAGCATTCTAGAAGTGTTCTGGCGTAAATTAATTGCGCCGTTGACCCTGGATTGCCTGGCAAAGCGGCATCTCATTTGGTTGCCGGCGTAGGGGGTACAGGAGTTGGATCAAAAATCTCTGATAGATTGTATCTTTTGAGCCCATCAAAATCACTGCCGACCACGCTGACACCGCAGATATTCTTTCACAAAATTTAGCGAGAGCATGGCAAGTGCAGCCTACTGGAGTGACAACGTACCTTGTAGATCTCGACCAGTATCAATACGTCGTATGCTTTGAGATCCACCTGATGGTCTGCGCCGACAATGTTGGCGACCTGTTTGATCACCACGTCTCGATTCAACGTCGAGTGATTGCGAATGTTTGGTCGAATGGCAAACTACAAATCGAGGTCAGTGCGAGTCAACATGATGGTAAGTCGCAAAGCATTCACTTTTTTGCCTTTGGCTCCCTCATGAAAATGAGGACGGAGGACTTGCTTTGCAACTTCCTCAAGGCCGCTTTCAGTGGCCTTGCCAACAAGCGTAATTGGTGTAAGTCGCTTTACAGAACGGCTTTGCTTTCGATGAGCGCTTGCCGCTGCGTCCTTGCAGATAGTATGCACAAAGCCCACTGGTTCAATCGGAGCCCTAACCTTGAAGAATACGACTGTCCGCCACATCATTCATGTCAGTTTGTTTCAAGGTTCGCATTTGCATATGAAAGCTGACTGACGGCATGGGGTGTCCAATTTGACAGACAAGAATAGTGGTTCCGCCTGTGGCTCCTTCAGGCCTCGCAACTCTTTTTCAATTTCGGCGCCAACGTCGTCTTCTGACGCGTCTTTGGCTGCATCAGACATGCCATTCTCACTGGCATACATCCGTTCTGCATACTGCATCGTGTCAACATGCCATTCCGACGAGTCAACTCCTGATTGATCTCACCTCCTGGAACAAATCCTTCAGCTCGGCAACACATCTACCCTCCTTGCCCTTATTGCACGAAGCCCAAATGCCAAGGTCGCCCGGCTCAATGTCCCTACTGTACGCTGGCTTACCGCCATCTCTGTGCCCCTGTTTAGGAGTCGTCCACTGCTTCTACAGCCAGATGGTTAGCTTTCCGAAAAAGATAGCGAGAATGGGAAGCCAAGTGTGCGCAGCTCGCTAATATACGCGATCTTGCATCGGGACTCAACCACTGACTTTGATCTTCTTCTGCTCAGACGAAAATTGCGACTCGTCATCGGCGGCTTTGCGTTTCTCTGGCGGCATGACGGCGGCGAGTCTGTTGTTGTGTTTATTGCCGGTGCGTCTGCTGGGGTTTTGGCGAAGAAGGATAGGCCCGTCTCTTAGCGGGTCCCAGCACATCCTATCAAAATAAGTGGAAAGGCTTGTACTTTTATGTTCGATGTTAATTATTCCTGCATCGGCGCGAATTCAAGGCTCGAAATTGGAGGATTCGGTCGGAGCACCTTCCGCAGGTAGGAGTGTGGAGCTGATGACTTCAATTTTGCAAGCGAGATATCAAGACCTTTGTGTTACCTCGATCTCACCGCTCCAGGAAACGAATAATAATAGCTACCCAGTACTACCCGGCCCATCGTCTATGCACGTTGCAATGTTTCCGTTATTCTCAATCCCCACGCCTCGTTGCTTGGGGAACGTCATCGCACGTCCGCGAGATCCAAGAAAACGCCTCGCCCGAAAAGACGAACGACGCCGCTTTTTTGGTAAGGCCTAGACTCTACATACGATTCGCACTAAGGGGACTACATCGCTTAACATAGACTATCTACGACATCATCTGGCCCATCTTTGGACTATTACATCCTGCGGAAACAACACCTTCTCCTAACTAGCCAGGCTGAAAGTGAATGCCAGAAATGGAGTTTGCTCGGGATCTCGAACGGCAGACAGTGTGATTGCTTGCAGCTTGCGGCAGGATCCCATTCCAAGCCTGGCGAGGCTGAATTTAAATGTCACATGCGGAAGTTGCTGACCTACCAGGATAGACGGTGACACAATACGGCAAGGCTGGAGATAGAACTGGGCATTGCCGAAAGTTGCGTTCTAAGTAGGGGGAGAGAGCGCGTGATTATTTGCAGAGGAGGTGGCATGGACTCTCGCGCGTCAGTCCTTCATTGCTTCATTTGAACCGAAGATAATTCCCTCTTCACGATGGGCGTGCTGATATCCTACGTGATTTCGAACACGAAGATGGAAGTAATCCCCTCGTTCTATGTGGTATCATCTATTCAACTGATTGCCCTCATCGTGAGCTCCGCACTGGCACAAAATTAGCGATACGCTCACGTGAATGAGGGAAGGACTTACACAGCAAAAGTTCCGGCAGATACAGGCATCGCCCTCAGAAGCGTAGGCCCAATACCACGCCAGAATCCGAACATACCCTCGGCCTTGTACGTCTGTGCAAAGCAATCTCTCATGCTGCTGTATCTCGCCTTGCTTCCCAAGCCATCCGTCTGCATCCTGCTCTTCACAACATCAAACGGATAACTTCCGAGCCACAACATCTCTCCAGCCAGACCTCCATAGAATGCGACTTTGGGCGTGCTGATCTCTTTCCGCTCGATCTTGTTTCTCCTAGCATCGGCGTTCATTAGGAATTCGTAGCTCAAGAACCAGACACCATAAGCTTGTGCTTCTCGGAGGAGGGTGACGGCAGTTCCACGATATAGACCCTTTCCCACTCCAGCGTCTGCGGACAATTTGCGAACGCAGTCAAGCGGACCACTGTACAGTCGTGCAGCTCCATGGGGTTGTGTTTGGAGCCTAATGCGGACGTGCTCGATCGGCGCGGAGAGAACTGTGTTGCTGATACCAGCAAAGGCACCAGCAAGGTAGTATTGTCCATAGGAGAGCGTTGCCGGGCCGTTCGGGTTTTTGTCCAGATTCCGTTGTTCTAGTGTCCGTCGCGCAAATTGGAAACCGCCGAACTGAACGGATACACAGGCTCCGATTCCGATCAGAGGTGTCAAGGTGCCTTTGTAGAAGGCAAGAGCTCCTTCATTCTTATAGATCTACATCTCAGTTAGCCCGCAGATTCTAGCTATGATGCCATCGCCCGATTTGAGGAAACCAAAATATTAAAGCTTTCGACTTTGACGAAGGCCATGTGACGACTTGCCTTACTGGCGCAATCCAAAGCATTTTTGTATTGCGATGTTGTCTGCAATCGCACTTTAACAATGTCGAATGGTTGTCCTAAGCATTGTTAGTTTGCACATAACACGCAAGTAAATACAGGCATGAAGTTCTCCAGCCTGGCAGCCTTCGTCGAACCCACGACTCCGCGGATATTTCAGACATCCAGATAAACATAATCGAATGATTGCATCTCGATCGGCTCTGGTGAGAACGACCCTCCTCTTCCTCCCCAAGTCGAACACAGTACCCTTCCATACCCAAACGCTCTTCCCTTACTATCCTCTCATTCACCTCGTACTCCCACTTCCTCATTTTCCCAAGATAGGATCTTTATGCAAGTCACAAGAACAGATTTCAACTCACCAATCAAAACCTGAGCAATACCCCCACAAGCCCCAGAAAACAAATCTTTCACAAAAGTCGGCACGCCTTGACCAACCTCCTCCGCGGCCGCCATCGAGTAAGTTGGAGAACAGCGAGTCTCAAAATACAGGCAGATTGATGAGTGAAGACACCAAGTAATTGGGGTAAAGGTATTTTATGGTTGGGAAAGGTTGTTGATGCGATTGGAGATGTTGTGAAATTTGATATGGAAGGATATGATTTTGGCGCTAGTAGAATTACGCAATCGGGTCGGGTCAGGTACCAGCCCGGGCAAGGAATACATGTGTACTCGTTTGGAGATATTTTATCAAGATAAGGATAGGAAGGTAGGTATTAGATTCTGGTATCACAGCGCGTCCACTAATTCTCTGTCCCTCGACAATCTTAAATGGTTTAGCATACGCAACCTGAGATTGATATTGATAATATTCTGGCGAGATCATTTCCTAATGTCGCGAGAAATATATCAATATCGATATTGAGTTGGTGAAGTTTTTATTCAGAGAAAACATCGTAAGACCTCGTGACTGAGGGACACGGAATAAAGAAACCCGCAGTGGTGTGTCACTACCTTATTCAATGTAGATTAGAGCGAGAGCGCAGTATCAAGTAACTTGCATCTCAAGGCAGAACTCGTTCTGAGGTCGGGTATTCCCAGAGCCCTAAATTCGTGCGACCACTGTCGTTTGTCCAGTCTTTGACGAAGAACACTACTCGAATGGCGATGGATGACTTCACTGGTTTTCAGGGCCGGTATCGTGCGAACAGCCGATGTCAGCGGCGCATCGCCGCAGAGAAACAGCGTATGCCCGCCGTCACGATCCTCCTGGCACATGCAATCCATTGGAGTCACGTATTTTTGGCGCACGTAGCTCTTCATTTTACAAGTATATCTACCACTCAGATTTTGATTCTTCAGGCTTGGGCTTTGAAGCTTTCGACGCATTCCTGGTCGCGGCTTTCGCCAATCGTTCTTCCCTTTCCAGTCTCCTTTTCTCATCGCGCTCTGCCATGACCTCTTTTACAGGCCGATCTGCTTCCTCCAAGTCCTGGATAGTCTCGCCCAGCTTCAATGACTTAGGATATATAGCGCTCTCTGCTCCCTCTCCTGGCATATGAAGGTTCTTGGCTGGAATAAAGTTGTACCTTCCTTGTTCTGCTGCTTCGAAACGCTTCGTTTTGCCTTCTTCACCTGCCCGGCCGAGAACGCCAGCGATCACTTGGACGCAGCGTATGCTATTAAACTTGTCAGCGCTTGCGATACTTGTAGCTCAAGTCGGAGTACTTGCCTGTCATCATTTGCTGGGATAGGGTATGTGACCCAGGTTGGATTGGCATTTGTGTCAATAATCCCAATGGTCGGAATATTGTTAAGCGCGCACTCGTGTAGAAGGACGTAGTTCTCCATAGGATTGAGACAGACAACCAGATCAGGCTTCAAGCTCGCCTGATCTAGCGTCTGCTCATCAAAGCCTGGCACTTCTTCATCGAACTCATCCACGACCTTTATCCGGCAACTCCCAAGAATCTGCTGTCCATTGGTGATGCTGCCAGGAATCCAACGTTCAAATAAATGACAACCACCTGCCATTTCTGCAGCCTTCACTATGCATCGATCCTGTCCCTCGCGTGTGCCAGCGAACAGAACCAAGCCACCGTTTTCACAGACTGCGGAAACGACTTTAGCAGCTCGCCTCAAATATGCAGCCGTCACGTCGAGCGAGATGATATGGATCCCATCTCTTATGCCGTGAATATACTGTGCATTGGCGGGATTCCACAAAGACGTCGAATGGCCGAGATGAGATTGAGATGCGAGGAGGAGTTCGAGAGTAATATCAGACGGTCTGGGAGGGTTGTTGACGAGAGTGTGCGGTTGATATTGCTGTGGCTTTGTCGCACCCAGCTCACCCATTAATTTCTCTACGCCAGTGATCAGTTCTCATATCCATCTCTTGCTTGATTATCTCGACATACTTTGACGCTGGAATTCGCGATAATTGTCGGCAACCCTTTTGGTGATGGTCGCTTGGTCCACCATGTCGTGTTGCGGGTCGTATGGCTGGACTTCTTCGCCGGCTGGCATTACGCTGTTCAGCAGAGCCTCAATGTCCCGCATCTCGCCCTGAGTGTGGTCGAACTGCTTTTCCAGCGTGTCGGCCTCGGACGAAAGCCATCGTCGCGGTGGCCGCGAGATGAGAGCACTCGTGGCAGTCCTGCGCCCTGAAGCAATTGTGTGAGTCGGGGTGCTTGGCCGGAGGGTGAGATTGGGCCATTGACATACCAGCGCGCAAGAGGGTCTGCCGTATAATCATAGTAGGCAATTGTTATAATGTAAATGGCATCGACAGCATTTCAATCAGGTCCACGGGCAGTATTGATGGCGAATGTGTAGGGTGTCTGGTCTGCACAATAATAAATTATGATTCCCGAGTATTCGGAAAATCCGCAAATTATGGGCCAATCGTTTGCCACAAAGAGAAGAATCAACAGGGATCCATAGTCGTTCATCATCAATTGTGCTAGCAGTGCCTCTCTGCCATCCACACATTCCCATCGCCCTGCATGATAGAGACAAGCAATCATCCTCCACTGCTGCAGAGCTACGACGTCGATATCCTCTCTTCACAAGCACTTCCCGCCATTCCGCAACACATGAGACGGTCCGCCATTCCGCCTACACCCCGTACCCATCACCCGGCTGAGCCTGGTCCCGCAGCGCCGATACCTTAAATGCAACTTGCGGGCAGCACCTCCACCCGCAACCCACACGAGCGAGTTGAAGGACAATAATCTCGTCGCCGCCCGAGGACCGACGACTCGGCGGCGTGTGCAACATGAACGCCCATGGCTACTACCCTCGCCAGTATAGCGCCGAGGAGCTCCAGCAACTGGAAGGGCAGAACCAGCAGAATGCCCAAGATATGATGGACATGATGGGACCAGGCGCGCAGAGCGGGCCTGGTCTCTTGGGTGCTCAGTCTCTGGACGACATCGTTAACCAGAATGAAAACGAGCTGCGCCGGAGGAGTATGCCAGTTGCATATGGAAATGGCCAGAACGAGCTGGACAGCGACATGCGGAGAGTATCTATGATGGATATGATGGAGTTTGGCAGTGTGGGCGGCGCATATTCGTCGAATCGAGGACTGGAGGGATTTCAGTTCAACCCTGCGACTCCAGCATTCGATCAAACAATGTCGGGCGTGGACGAGAATCAATCAGTGAACGAGCACTCCCAGCTCCGAAGGTCGTCGTCCCATGGACTATCTATCAGCACCCATTTCCCAACCCAGCCAACGTATAATTCCATGAGCCAGCAGGAGTCCATGTACACCCCTTCCATGCAGGTCAACACGCCCTTGGATATGAGTCTCAACAGTCCATACATCACATCTGGAATGACAATGTCGACGGATATGGGCATGATGAGCTCTGAGCTACCGACGACCGATAAGTATGGTAATGCTCAGTATGGCTCACCCTACGGCGAGTCCTCTCCGGCTCACCAGGGTTACATGTCCTCTGTGGCTCCAACTCCTCAAACAACAGATAACAACTCTCTGCGAACAGATTCTCTCCCACAATCCACGGAAAACAGCGCCACACCTGCTAGCAGTCATCCAAGCGTACACAACATCTCACGGGCTAACAGTCAAGACAACAAATCGCAGACTAATTCGCGGGCAGACAGTACGTCTACTCAGGCTGGCAGCATGGGCCCACCGCCACCTGCCGCAAGACCATATTCCCCCAAGCCAGTGCCGCCGAATTCAGGACCAAAAGAGAGCATTAACGGTACTACTCTTCCTTGGGCACCTCCATCTGGTCTGTATATAATTTCCCGGAGCACTTGACCTTTTGATCTGACTTTGAACAGATGGTTGGCCGTCAACCATGATTGGACGACCACACACGTCGACAAAATACAAGGATGCATATGCCCCTAGTGGCTACGATCTTCTATCAATTTTGGTGTGTATTCTCACGGTTTAAAATCATCACCCTGCGTGTACGATGCTTATGGCCAACAGATGCGTGTAACTACTCGGCCAAATCCAGCCATAAATATTGGGTCCGTAGACCTGTCTTGTGCATTCGTCGTTTGCAATGCTCAGCAGCATGACAAACCGATAGAGTTCTGCTCTGAGAGCTTTGAACGCCTGACTGGATATACGAAACATGAAATTCGAGGTCAAAACTGTCGCTTTTTGCAGTCTCCAGACGGGAAAGTCGAGCCAGGTCTTCAGCGAAAATATTGCGACGACACGTCTGTCTTCTACCTCAAGCGATGCATCAACGACGCCGAAGAGGCTCAGATTAGTCTGATCAACTACCGCAAAGGTGGTCAGCCGTTCATGAATCTTTTGACCATGATTCCTTTAAAAGATGATCAAGGTATTGTCACGCACTTTGTCGGTTTCCAAGTCGACCTGGTCGAAAATCCCAACGCTATCAATGCGCGGAACGCTGGTAAGTCTCTAGTACGCAGCCTCAAAGGTCTTACGCTGACAGCAGAAAGATGGCACGCTTTCGATTGCATATCAACGTGCTCCTGCTCTACCAGGTTACTACATCACTCAGCCAGAGGCTACCATGATGACCGAATTCAGCCATGGTCACAATATTGTACCTCGAGACGAAGTCTCTTCTGTTCTCGGCACTATGGGCAATGGGGAAAATGAGTTGTCACGACGTCTCATGGACAAGGTCTTGTTGGAGAATGCCGATGATGTCATCCACGTGCTGTCGCTGAAAGGCATGTTCCTTTATTTATCTCACTCGTGTCGAAAAGTCTTGGAGTATGAGGCTTCGGAGCTTGTCGGCACACCACTTTCGGCTGTTTGCCATCCTAGTGACATTGTTCCTGTCACTCGCGAGCTCAAGGACGGATCGAATGGCAGCTCGGTCAACGTGGTCTTCCGAATCCGTCGTAAAAACAGCGGCTACGTGTGGTTTGAAAGTCACGGTTCCCTGCTCACGGATCAAGGCAAGGGCAGGAAGTGTGTGATACTGGTCGGACGCGAGCGGCCTGTTTACACGCTCAGCAAGCAGATTCTTCTGAGGGGTGGTGGGATCGGCGACAATGAGATGTGGGCGAAGATGTCAACGACTGGCATGTTCCTTTACATCTCTTCCACTGTTCGGTCATTGCTGGACCGGCAACCTGAAGAGCTTGTTGGCACGAATATCCAGTCGCTCATGAGACAGGACAGCAAAGAAGAATTTGGAAGGATACTCAGAATAGCGCTAACCGGTCAAAATACCTCTGTTCGACACGAAATAACCAACAAACGCGGGCAGGTGTTACAGGCCTTCACATGGATTTATCCTGGCGATGCGATCGAAGGACAGAAACCGACTTTCCTACTTGCGCAAATTCGCTTGATTCGCTATCAACGCGGTGGTGGACACAAGGGCACCGGCAGTTCTAAGGGTGATCGAATGTCGAATTCGCTCTTTTCTACACCTTCCATGCTGCAGGGTAGCGGCACCCCGATGTCCACGGCGACCACTGGAACCGCGGACACAACTAAATATCGAACGCCGCAAGAGCATCCTGTCTCACGAGCGGGCCATTCCGCACTATTGCTTGGAAATCAAGACGAAGTCCTAGCATCTGACGAAAACGTCTTTGATGAACTCAAAACCACTCGTAGTACGAGTTGGCAATTTGAGTTGCGACAAATGGAGAGACGAAACCGCGTGCTTGCCGAAGAAGTTCAGAGCTTGATTGCTTCCAAAAAGAAGCGAAAGAGGAGACGTGGTGCAGGAGCTTTGCAGAAGGACTGTGTCAATTGTCACACCAAACAAACGCCAGAATGGAGGAGGGGACCTAGCGGCCAGCGAGATCTTTGCAATAGTTGCGGTCTGCGGTGGGCAAAACAGGTGAGTATGCTACTTCCATGTCTTGAAGATCTCGTCGCTCACGAAAAACCCACCAGAATGGACGAGTATCTCCTCGAACCTCGCAGCCGTCTGTGAGGTCCACCAAATCGACTCAGAGCGACAATCGCAGTAAGCCTAGCGGCTCGCCTGCTAGCGCATATATTGGCATCGAGCAGACTGGCAGCAACGACAACCCACCAGCTAGCCCAGCCGAAAAGAGAGCTTCGGCACAAGAGGCGAGTATGTTGAGTCACGCTGCGAAAGTCGCTCGCATGGAGGCACCTGCTCATCAAGGTAGGTCCAGCGGTGTTCCTCACTCGATAGATGAGGGCATCGAGCCTTGATGCAAGCCAATTTTGGTCTGCATTACCACACCTTGACTACCCCCGTCATCTCGTCGCCATTTTAGTCGTCATTGCTTTTTGATTTAGGCGAGTCCTCTATTCCTTATACCCGTCGTCCTTGGCGTTCCAGCGGCTCACATTCATTGATCATGATAAAGGAGCCATCATGCGTCTTTTGCTCTCGATTTACTGATCTTCCATGCCAGCGAGTTTGCTTTGCGTTGTTGTTTGCTTGGGTCGAAACGAACAAAGGAATCATCAGTATCTTTATACCCCCAAGGAGAGGCGTTTTGATATATTTCATGCTGCAATTTGCTCTTCAATTTCTGCTTCTGGAAGAGAGAAGGTTGTTTTGGAGATGTTCTTAGCCAGTTTTCATCGGGATCAGGGGATTTACAGGGCCATCATGTGTATGGACGAGGCGAGAAGATGGAGATATTGACCTAGTTTACAACCGGGGAAGTCAAGAAACTTGGGATGCCTGGTGTAAGGACGATGTTTTTGAGAAACAGTGTGCCGGCTTGTGGGTGGGTTATCTGACTATTTATGGCTGGACTATCTATGTATGCTATGATAGTTGAGATGGGGGCGAGGCGATACAAGACTGAACAACGAAGTTACGACGGTTATCTGTACTACTACTAGTATTGCTACCAGCTGGTCTACTTCTGGCACTCCTGATTAACAATCAGCATTGTGTGTCAACTGAATGTTTGATGCATTATTATTTTCAACCAGTGTCATTCCCCAGGCGAGATTTGTGAATGCAGTCGTCACGATACTGGTCTCCCTCACCGACTGGTCGATATGCATATGCGACGACGAGAAAATGTGCGTTCTTCGCATGCATCGGAGCACCTTCCGATCGGCTCATTTGGCAGCGTTCCTTTCCGGTTCCAGTACATAGGAGGTATCACTCGTCGCTTCTTAGTAATGTCTCTGCCACTCTCTGGGCGAGGCCGTCGTACTCTTCCTTTTTTCGCTCGTCGAGTTGCGCGGACTGCAGTGAGGATGGCGCAATGATTGTGTCCTATGATCTCAGGCTGTCTTGCTGGTGGATGATCTGGATGCTTTGTTTGGACACTGTGGAGTGATGCTTCAGGGATATCCGTTGAAGGGCGGGTATGGATGCATGTATT
Source organism: Venturia asperata (assembly GCA_003689335.1). Lineage (NCBI taxonomy): Eukaryota > Fungi > Ascomycota > Dothideomycetes > Venturiales > Venturiaceae > Venturia > Venturia asperata. Next base: position 329,685 of record QWWL01000020.1, read on the forward strand.
TGAATTGCTTTTCTAGCGGCGCGCGGGAAGAATATCTCCCCCCCCACCCACACAGCCGCGCACGCGTGTATAGCGTGGTCCGATTTCGCTATGCGCTGGAGGAGGGACGGGAAGATGCAATGGCAATTCCATGGCAATTCCATGGCAATTCATGTTCGCGTCCCCGCGGCAAAACTCATTGAGATGATGCATCACATTCGACAATGGGGCGATTGATTCTTCCCAATCAGGGTAAGACATGGGGGAGCCCGACAAACACCAATATTGATTGCGAATTGTCCGTCGCAATGTCGTCTGCAGGGCAACTCAGCCTCGACGATGCCCAACGCGGGAAGGGCCAAGCTTCCATTGCCGGCCTCGTCAGGATTCAGGAACAACATGCTGCTCCTTTTGGATGAGACGCACGAAGCCACGAGTGCACTGTTCGGTGGACGACTTGTCTATCATTGGCGAGGCTGGCCGTGCTTTCTTGGGGACGGGACGTTTCGCTTTTTGGGATGGAGCATCTGGGCCCTGAGGTTTCGAAGCGAGGGGTTCTTCATGGCATCTGCATCGTGGAGTGTTGCAGAGTTCTATACGAGTAGCGCTGAAACAGGACCAGGGATGGGAGAATTGGAAGGGTTATTATTCTCGGTGAATGGAATTGTTTCCCCCTTAGGCTCGTCTTTGTCTACCCATGCTTGGTGTATGGAAAATACGACTGGCGCAGATGATTTCAGGGTGATAAACTACGATTGGTGCAGAGGGTATCAGGGTGAAAAAATACGAATGGTGGAGAAAGCATAGGCCGTGGAAAGGTATGACGGTAGTTTGTTTCCTTTTTACAAACACTGATCTGCTGTATTCGGGAGTATAGGGACGAGGTTGGCGGCGAACGGAAAGAAAGAGGGAGTCCCAAGAGGTTGGTAGTAGTCGCCATTGCTTTCATCTCTCTTAACATACGGATCAAATCAAGTGACCTGATCCTCCTGCAGTTTGACGATCCTGTGCCTCCTGCCGGTTCGTCTTCCTAGTTTGGCCTCAAAGCCTCGACTAGTCTGAGCACTACCAACTGCTTTCCACGCCATCTTCCCTGCGACTATCAAAAACAAAGGTCAGACCCACGACCAGACCGACCCTTTCTCAACCCAATCCATTTCCTCGGATCCAATCCATACCACGTCTCCCGAGGCATCCTCTCCGTTTCCGTATCTCGAGCTTTGACGACCGCGTCCCGAAAGGCAATACAATACACAGTGACCGCAGGCGTGCATTGCATACACGCGACACTCGTACCTTTGCTCGATTGCTTGCATTGGCTGCGGGGACTCTGTGACGCCCCATTCAAAGACTTGTTTTTGGACTACGGTTACCGCGACAGAATATCAAAATCATGGACGTGGACAATCGGGTGACGATTACTGTTTGTGGAGACGGTGGTTGTGGTATGTTGGGTTTCTCTGAGTCTCGTCTGAAACATGGTTGTTGATGAAGTGTAGGTAAAAGTTCCATCACGCTGCGGCTGGTGCGGAGCCAGTGGACGTCTGAGTAGGTTGTGCCCTTCCCTCTTTACGAGATCTGCTGCTGATTCTTCCTGAAGCTATGATCCCACGATTGGTAAACAAATCCTCCTCCACGGCGTCCCAGTCCTTCCAATCTGACCAATTCCAACAGAGGACTCGTACTCGGTCACACGAACCATTGACGGCCAAAACTACCTACTCATGCTCACAGATACCGCCGGACAAGAAGAATATCGCGGTCTCTGGGCAGCATCAAATCTTCGCTCTGATGCCTTTCTTCTCGTTTATGACATCACCAACGTCAACTCGTTGGATGCGCTGGACCACTTCCACCAGTTGATTAGCATGGAAGAAGACCAACGCCTGGACAACGGTGGAATACCGCCAATCAAGATTGTCGCAGGCAACAAATGTGATCTCAAAGAGGGTCGACAAGTCACGAGCCAGCAAGGCCTCGAATGGGCACGATCAAGGAAATGCGGATTCATGGAGACAAGTGCAAGAGAAATGGTCAATATTGAGGAAACATTTGCATGTATGAATCCACTCCCTTATGAGAAGATCTGCGGAGAGGCTTCTTGCAGGACAAGGCTAACATGACGGTTGCACACAGTATTAGTACGACGTGTTATAGAAGCACGAAGGCTGCAGCAAAATGGCGGTACCACGACCATGGCTAACGCTCCTCGAACAACGGTATTGGGACCCATGTCTGAGAAACCACGAACCACGATCGATCCAGTGGCATATAAAAAAAGAAACGAGAAGGGTGGGTTTTGGAGCAAAATGAGATGCTGGTAATCTCATGGCACTTTCAAGACAAGACGCAAAGGAACGTGGTACATTATAACTGTGGAAACAGAGGAACAGCATGGAGAGCGCTAGGAAAGTAGGTTCCTCTTTTGTCGGATATTAGGATAGAGCGGAGAGTTTGGATACCCTGGGCATGCATGGCTTCGTTGCTGCTTGCTCCGTTGCATAGGCTTCATGGCGGGCTCGTTTGGCGTTGGACGGGGCATGGTTTGTACATCTTACGGGTCTAAATTTCCCTTTCAATGTTGTAACAGCCTCGTCTTTCTCTTGGTACTTGACCTTGGTAATAGTACAGTTTAATCTCTAAACCTTGGGCATTCCGCGATCAGTAAACAGCTCAACAAGCACTTGCCGATTAAGGGCATTGGAAACCGGTTCCAAGCATCTTCACAGAGGTCTCAAGTGGGATTATCGCTATTCATATGCGATACTCGATGCCCCAGGGCGAAAGTTGGAACGACTTTGGCTGTCGAAGGCGTCCGGCTATACTTTCCCGATAGGATGATTGGTCAGCTGTTCTCAGCTTTCAACCTTAACTCAAGGCACCCACTTTCTCTTCCGTATATCATCCAACATCTTTGTCAGACAATCCTTCATCGAAGTTAAGATCTTCACTCACATGCGAGGACCTTGCTCCCCTTGGCCCACATCGGACTTTTGAGCCGGCAAAAGTCTCAACTTCTCAGCCTTGTCCAAAGTCCCCACCACGATGAGGCTCATCGATACGAGGACATTAAGATTGGTGGAAGTCTTTGAGCATGACGCTAAACCTTACGCCATCCTCTCGCATACGTGGGGCGCAGAAGAGATCTCGTTCATAGAGATGCAAGGCAGTACGCCAGACGTGAATAAGGAAGGATATCGGAAGATCATGAGCTTCTGTGCACAGGCGGTAAAGGACGGCTACCAATTCGGCTGGGTTGATACCTGCTGTCCGTATCCCAATGACCCAATCTTCGAAGGCCCAAACTTACTGGAAGAATGATAGGCATTGACAAATCTAGTAGCGCCGAGCTTTCGGAATCCATAAACTCCATGTTCCGTTGGTATAGAAATGCTGCGAGCTGTTACGCTTATCTTTCTGATGTCCCTGCCGAGATTGCCTCCATGGATCTTGGCAAGGCATTGCAGGGCAGCCGCTGGTTCACAAGAGGATGGACCTTACAAGAGCTTATTGCACCTTCGAACGTGGTGTTCTTTACGCAAGACTGGAAGCATCTAAGCCGCAAGTCTGATATGACTCCTTTACTCGCGAACATAACCGGCATTCACGCGGAGGCCCTCTTTGTTTCAGACATGAGCGATTTTTCCATAGCGCAGAGAATGTCTTGGGCGTCGAGAAGGGTGACAACACGATCGGAGGATATCGCCTACTGCCTGTTGGGTATCTTCGATATCAACATGCCCCTCTTGTATGGTGAAGGAGGCGAGAAGGCTTTCTTCCGACTACAGGAAGAGCTTCTCAAGATGTCCAATGATCAGTCACTGTTCGCATGGGGTTACCCCACTGTCGACCCCAATCCTCATCGCTTGTCAGTACCTCGGAGCGAGCCATTTTCTCAACACCTCTTTGCGAATTCGCCAGCAATGTTCGCAAGGTTTGGAAACGTCGTGGCCTTACACCGAGTGCCAAACAGTGGTTCAATATCGTTGACGAATCGGGGTATTCGATTCGAAGGGTTCTTGGTCGAGGATTACGCTGGTGTCAGAACCTTTACGGACGGGGTGTTTGTCAGCAGATATACTCTCTTACTTGACTGTCACTACGAAGGCGATACAAGCGGACAGATTGGAATTCAGATTTCATCTCGCGAAGCAGAGCATTCAAACCAATACTGGCGACGAATCTTGGACCCGGTCATTTTGGCAGCGAGGGTACTTCCACGTGCTGTGCAAAGCACCATTTTCATCAATGCCTCCAAACATACTGGTAGGATAAAAGTGGGATCGGAACCCAGCGATATGGTGCGCAACCGCTCTCCCGTCTTTGTGATTCCAGACGCCACGATAGGCAGCTGCTGTAATTTGATCGACGTCTATCCCAGTGGGCGATGGCGACAAAGGGACGGAACGTTTCGAGCAGAATTTTCGGATGGCTCAGCATTCGTTGTCTGTGCTTACGGGAATCCTGGTCTGCGCCGCCTTGGAGCAGATTATCTATTGTTGCCGATTTTCGTCGGTCTCGCCTACAGCAGGGACTTGGACGGATCAATCATGGTCACAGATATTGTCATCAGAAATGGCGAGTACAACACACGGGACCTGTACCAGGAGCTCCAGATGGCGAACGCCTCGTACATCTTTCGTCTACTGGCAAAAAGACGTGAGCACGAAGAGATAGTTTTCCGTCATGGCTATCAACAGTGGCATGTCGCTGCTGACGTACGAAAGTGTTACATGCTGGGAAAGGCCATGAGTATCTTGCAGATCAAAGTACGGATAGGCATTACTGAGAGAAGGAGAATTGGCCGCAATCTGCCAGCATAGCAATTTGATACACTGATGACGACGTGCGCTGTGATGATGACACCCCTTTCGAGTGTTTGATGAAAGCGACCGTGATCAATTCGTTTTGAATCATATTCTTGAGATGCAATCAGTAGGGGAGTGTTGGCCGATCAATCCATATTCGAGTTCTTGGGATGATCTGTATAATAAGGTTTCAAGCCTGGAGCGTGAAAAGAACCTTGGAAGGCTTAGCATTATGCAGCTGCAGCGTTTGCTCCTTCCGTGCCTCAACCTTAGCCATGCTCTTTCCTCCATTGCCCATCTGACACAACAATATGGCCGATTCTTTCTCATGTCAACTTCTGCTCCTTCTTCTTCTCCTACTCTCATCGAACAAACCTACAGCCTCACTTCCATATTGATCAGCCAAACCAAACCTATCGCCAAACCTAATCCGCAAATTGCAACACAGCGCTCACGTCTGATCACACCCCAAATTCCCACAGACTCCCTTCCATCTCGTTGTCCTGAAGCAAGTCATTTCCACCTCATTGTGACAAGCTGATATTCGGATTGGGCCTAATATCCCTCGCCAACTTAGCAAATCAACCCAAGACTCTCAACCTAACACCTTCCTCACCTATCTGGCCTCCAGAGGGAGCCGGACACCCACCCTCACCCCCACCTGAATCCGGCATGCCAATCACAGGGACAACTCTCGAGCGGGCCATTTCCAAGTTCAAGCTTCTCCTCGTCAATCTGAGGTTGAGGCGCACAGCATTGGAAAAGGCGACTGGCACTGGCACCGCTACTGCCAAAGAGAGAAGACTTTTCCGCAGGTTATTCAAACGACGGAAGAGAGGTCGTGGGACGAATGTCAAAGTCACCAAGCCTTCTCTAGTTGATGGTGAGTCATTTCCTCATTCGTGTTGGGTTGCTGACCATTTGGAGGTGCCGCCGACGAGTGTCATTTTGAGCCGCCTTTTACAAATCTGGATCCTCCTTTGCCGCCGCCTACAATGGAGTCTGGACACCTCCCTCGTGTTACTGAGTCTTCTGCAGAAGACCAGATGGACCATCTCGGGAATGAAGCCGTTGCCGCACCTCATCTTCCATTGCGCCCAATTGAAACTAACGGTGGGTATGCACCGGCCGCTGAACCTGCTCGAAAGAGAAGATCATTCAGAGAACGAGCCAAAAGGGGCTTCAAAAAGGACTCCATTGAGGAGAGGGAAAGGCAGAAAAAGGCCAAGGCAGAAAAAAGGCAGGCGAAGCTCAAGGCAAAACAGGACAAGATGTTTGCCAAGATGCCGGCTCCACATGAAATGCCAGAGGTATGCCCAGCCTTTTTTCAATCTGTGAACGGCCTGGATCAATTCGACCGAGACTTAAGTTGGCAAGATGCTAACAGCCCGCCAAAGATTCAGCAGAAGGATGACAAAGTCAAGTCTTCGGCCACGGACCAAGCGGCAAAACGCGAGGAAAAGAAGAAAATGCCGCGGTCAGATCTTTGATCAGTCGCTTGAACACCCCGTAGTTGTTGACTGGAGTTGGCACAGTACTTCCGATATGACGAGTGCTGCTCTCATGTCTGCTGCTTCTGCCGAGCCTTTCCACAGCGCTCCGAATCATTACGGTGGTGGGTTCAGTGGAGGGCATTGTCATCCCGGGAACAGTGGTGCACATTGTCATGGCGGGTTTGGTGGCGGGAATTGCAGCGGAGGAAATTGTTGGTAAGGGAGGTGGAACAAAGTGGCTGTTTTTGTTCTTGATGGTCTTGTAGGATATGCTAGAGTAAGGTAGCGCTATTGGATTTTTTTTTTCTTGGACTTGACGGCATATTTTCCAGGTTCTGTCTTTTTGCTAATTGCGCCTTCCATTCTTCAGAAAGAGCTGTTGGTAGGAGTGACGGAACAAAGTGGCTTTTTCTTGGTCTTGGCGCTCTCCTAGGACATGCTAGATTGAGGTGGTTCTATCATTTTATCAGTAGCTCGGGCTTCTTCTCAGAGGTTTCCACGATATCAATACACGCCGCTCCTCGTCGGTTGTGACAGTATGAAATGAATCAAGCGCCGGCCCAGCTTTTGACCCTCGACCAGTAGAAAGCCTTGTCGTGCTTCAACTCGAATTCGCCCCAGTCATCCGTCATGCGGTTCTTGCTCCAGTAACCCACCCAAGCCAGTTTGTTGTTTCTCGGTCCGGCCTTCCCTGCCGATTGGAGGGCGAGATGCATTTTGTACATGTATTTCGGGACGACGCCTGGTGTTTCGATGTGGAGATGACCTTCCGGTAAACCCTCGTCTTCATGTGTTTTCGCCACTGTCCCACTCAAAGTGGCGTCAGAAGGAGGAGAGAAGAATGGGTTGCCGCCGAGGTGCCAGCGGCCACCTACTGCGTCTCTCATCACCCCGTGTGGCAGGTTCGTGATTTCTCGGTTCAGATACTCTTTTGCAAGGTACGGGACGACGTCTGCTGGTTCGTGCGTGGTCAACAGGGAAAGGACGGTTCCGTCGCGGTAGAAGCGGAGATAGCGGTAGTATGTTACTATCAGGATTGGGGTGTTCCATCGCATGCTGTTTGCGTGGCCCGGACGGGTGTAGTTTACTGTACTGATGTAGCAACCTTGGAATCGAATACGGGGGCGCTGGCGGAACATTGCTCTATATGAGGGGTACAGGCTTGAGAGCGGGATCGTAGGGGGAATCGAGGTTGCCATGGATTCTTCCAGGACCAAGGGGGATGTGTCGATGAGGCTGAATTCGGTGTTTGTGTCGTCGAGGGAGAAGGCGGATATGGGGTCCCCGTCTTCTGTGCAAATGTAGGAGTAGTGCATCCCGGCGAAACCGTATTCGGCGCCATGAACGATTTGCTTATAAATGGAGTCCTCGGTTAGGATGAGGTAGGCTAGGCGTTTGCAGACTTGAGCTGTCCGGACGAAGGAAGCTACGTCAGTGATGGCCAGGGTGAGTAGAATTTGAGTGAGGATTTCATCTGGGATATCTGCAATTGGACATGGTGGAGCTGGTGAAAGATCCGTTGGTGCTGGCATTCTGGCTATGGAAAGACCAGTAAAATCGGAAATCAGATCTGAGATCGTCGGCGGGAGGGCGGTTAGCGAGTGATGGGCGGTGTTTGGAACTGTGACCGAGGCATTGGAAGGATTTGGGTCGGCTGGTTTCGAGGTTGAGAACGACGACGGTGGGAAATGCTTCTTCTTGAACAGATCTTGGACGTCGGGGTCCATGCGGAAAGCCTTGCGGTAGAGGGCTACACTGTCACCTAGCGACCCCTGACCTTCTCGTTCCACAGCCTTTTCATAATGATCAAGAGCAGTAGTGGGCTCCTCGGGAATTTTGGAGACTCCATATTCAGCATCCCCAGTCTTTCGGCCGGTATCCTTTTCAGGTAAATCGCGATGGGTGAAGGGTTGAATCTCGTCCCCTCCATCGTGGGAGGCTGTCGATAAAGTTCGTGACGGTATCGGCGGCCGAGTCTGCTTGGATGGTGCAGTTCCACTTGAAGAGGCATGTGATCTTCTTGGTTTGTTCTCCTTTGGCTTGGTTTTGGCGTGGACTTCTTCTCGCCACTGCTGTCTGAAGCGCTCCAGCTCTCGTTCCGCATCGGTTTGTTCCATTTTGATTGCGATTCAGTTGTCGTTTATCAGATAGGCTTTCGTTCTTGCTCGTAATGCGTGAAGTCTGGCTTTCTCGTTTTACACTTGTCCGGTGGCAAACGTAAAGTGATCTTAAAGCAATGTGAGTCAGAAAAGGCGATGTCCTGATCTGTGCATGAACTAAGAGGATGTGGACTTGAAGAAATGCGGTGTAAGATGATCAGCCTTGGAGATATGACTCTGGAAGCTGGATACAAGATTGACGAAAGACGGTGAGCTGTATCAGAAGAATAGTTACCTCTGTGCTTGGTTGATCCTTAAGATAGGCAATGACGGGCCAATGGTGTATTGAGTGAACAAACCGATTTTCCCGGTATATAAAAGGTGCAGCAGCGTATGTTCAGGATCACAACGAGGATGGATGTGGTGTTGGTGTTGGATAGGTACAGCTCGGAGATAATGGAAGATCCGAAGACCGTTAGACCGCTTTTAAGCTTTGATCTCGAAAAGATATCATCATCGGTCGTCTGCATCGCCATCACCACCGCCATCACCACCACCACAATTCTGCACAAGCCTAATCAATTCGCACAACGACCACCTCTCCCAATCCGTCACCCACGAACATGTCAATTGCGCCAAGTCGGTGACAGCATCAACCCAAGCCATTGTCATGGCCTACACACCAAAATCCTTCTCCACACTCGCCCATGGTCAAAACCACGATCGGATAGATGATCACCACAACCGCGACGAGTTCTTCATGCCCGAACCCGAAGATGACCAGGATGTCTCCATATCCATCGCTCAGAAGATGTTATCGGCTGTCTCTGGCTCCCTTTTGACCTCCCTCCTCGTCACGCCTCTGGACGTCGTCCGCGTCCGCCTTCAGTCACAACCACATGTTTCAACGTCGAGAGCACCAACCTTACCCACGCATTTCTCGAATCTACCACCAAATCTCGGCATCTCACAATGCTGTCGCGAAGTCTTCTGGGTGAATAATAATGCCACTTACTGCGTTGCTGGACCACCGAGTTCAAGTATCGTGAACAGCGAAGGTGTGGCATGTGCCGTGGATGAGGCAAAAACCAAAACGTTCAACTCGACACTCGATGGCATAAGGAAGATTGCCAAAAATGAAGGGCCACTCACACTCTGGAGGGGATTGAGCCCGACGCTCGCTATGGCTGTGCCAGGGAATGTGATTTACTTTGCTGGATACGATTGGCTAAGGGCAGCTCCGCAAAGTCCGTTTGTGAAGATGGGAATGGGCGATGATTACGCGCCGCTCTTCGCTGGGTCCTCGGCGAGGATATTGGCTGCGATTGTGGTTTCCCCAATCGAGATGTTTCGCACGAGAATGCAGGCGACACACTCACAGCCGAAGGGCTCCACAGGAGTATCATACTTTAGGGATACGGCCAAAGGAATGAAAGAGATGATTGGAGAAAAGGGCGTCAGAAGTCTGTGGACGGGGTTGACGTTAACGCTTTGGAGAGACGTGCCATTCAGTGCTATCTATTGGTGGGGATATGAAGCCATGCGAAACCGACTCACGGATGCACGAGATTCTTCACGGGGGAGAAGCCGAATAGATGGAAGAAATCCAGCCGCGCAACGATTGAGGAGCAGATCGAGGAGCAGGGAGGACCACAGCGCCACTCTTGTCGATTCTTTCGTGGCAGGAGCCACGTCGGGAGCCATCGCCGCATTCGTCACTACGCCGTTTGACGTGGGCAAGACCAGACAGCAGGTCATCAAACATGGAGCCGCCATGGACACGAGTGGCATGGCATCGCAAGCTTCAAAGACGTTGATTCCGGAAGAGCTTCCCATGCCAAAGTTTCTCTGGCACATTTTCAAAGAGCAGGGGATGAGTGGTCTCTTCAAAGGTTGGGCGGCCAGATGTTTGAAGGTCGCTCCGGCTTGCGCGATCATGATCAGTAGTTACGAGATTGGCAAAAAGATGGCTGGAAATGTCAATCATAGGAGGAATAAGGATGTGGATCGTTAGATGAAGCCTTTGTCATCTGATTTTTATTTATTTTTGATTTCGGACTGCACCTTCACTGGAGGTGGCATGTTGTGAAAGAGGACAGCGACGCGTTTGGCGGAAACAGGACGTCGGGCAAAAATGGAGTAAGAGACCCAGTTTGGAGTCGCGGCAGAAAAGGAGAAGGAATGAGTACGACGTATGATCACAGGCAGGCATGGGAGATTCACAAAAGGGAGATAGCAGGTCTTGTAGGATATTCCCGCTCTATTGGCATCGGCAAGGCGTTTCTACATGATCCAACGTATTTGACTCTACTTTATTGACGAGAAGAAGAAGAAGGAGGTGGTGAAGGGGAAGAAGAGAACGAAAAGGGAATGACCATGTATATGAGGTAGCTGTATGTAAGATAGAAGAATGGTGCCCACCTCATCTCCCTCTGACTTCCCCGCGGTTCTCGATATTCTGGTCTCGTTGTTGACGTCACCTACATAGAGCTTGCCTCGATCTTCGACCTCGATACTGACTGGCTTTGAATAAAGCTTGTTGGGTTGCCATCGATATTCTGTTGCAAACACACCAAAAAAAAAAGAAGCCTTTTCAGACGTTGATATTGTACTAATACCCTATATCTGAGCTTGGGTTAAAGGCTTGTCAGCGCGAAAACGTTATCGGGACGGGAATCCGTTTTTGCTCAACGGGGAGGAACAGGGGGTGGTGAAGTACGTCTGTTTAGTAAAGCACGACTTGTGGAGATGACTGGAAAGATTCTTTCTCATCGTGAGTACTAGGAGTTTTACATGTGCGGGGCACCAAGATTCCAGAAACCGGACAGCATTTTGGAGTGAGTGCGATATATACTTACTCAAGGACGATCAGTCGGTATCAATACATGTGTAGTCAGATCTCGGGCCGTTCCCTACATCGAAGAAGCTTCTTCTCCGGAAGGGAAAGGATAGAGTCATGAATTCGGTGACGTCTCCGAGACTAGCAACCTCTTTGATTTCTCGAAATGAGGCAACTGGCGAGGTGGAGAAAGGTGGGTCAATTTTCGGGGCAAGAGGTGATCTTGTGACTGAGGATGGACGATAAGGATAAAGTCTCTGGGAGATAGGGCGATTTGTCGAGTCAACTGACCTGCCAGGACGATTCATTATCGTTGACTTGGAGGGATCCATGTTCTTTGCTTCGGTTGGAGATCTGTTGAAGGGAATGTTTGCGGCCATGACCCATGGCGGGAAAGGCAGGGGCCCTGGCTACACGTGATAGAGGTCGAGATAGTGAGGCCTGTGGCCGTGGAGTTGGAGGCAAGGGTTGTGGTCCCGCAGCAAGATGATTCCTGAGGTGTGCAAGGCTGAGACACGCGGAGAGCAAAAGCAACAAGACATGGTGTGAACAGTACTGAGTACAGTATGAAAGCGAATTATTGAGAGCAGCTTCGTCAGCGTTGCGCATCTCTCATGAAAATGATCTGCTCCCCACGAGCCAATCGTCCACCGCCCTGATTTGGTGATGTGCAGCTTGATTGCTGCCGCAGTGCATTTGTATCCCAGGTGCGGGACAGAGTTTGATGCATGGTGGAGCAGGGGAGGCTTCCTAAAGCGGAGGTACGGCCTCGACTCGGACCTTCGAAGCACGCTGCTCTATTGTATTATAGGACAAGAATAAGAAGGCGGCGACCGCGTTGTACTGTGAGTACTAGTAAACTCGTCGAACGACAATCTTTGCGTGCCGAGCCTCAGCTTTGATCCACGAACGGTTCTGTTCGGATGACTCCCGTGCCATGGCTTTATGAAGCTGTACCACAGTAGATTATGGATGACGCATGGCCGTGAAAAGTCTGGTGGGCATTACTCTATCGGAGACTCAAGCAGTGGCCTGAGGCAAGGATGACTTGCTGAGGTTTCGAATCAGACCCTGGCCCTGCGCTATTCGATACTACCGACGTTTTGCATGCGCGCAGTGTGCGACATAATGTGTGTACACAATGCCGTTGTACTGAGAGACTGGCAAAACAGGAAATTGGGACCGTGATCAACAGCTGTGGATGAGAGGGAGATCTTCCCTCGAGTCTGCATTCGTGCTGCCAGCTGCAAGGAGTTTCCCTCGTCGATGCCTGTCTAGATCTGCATTCTGCAGCAGACGGCGACCAGGTCTGCCAAGGACACATGAGTTGGCGTTGTAGCAGAAATCACACAACAAAACAGCACAATCAGAGGCAGCATCTGCACCAATTGCCTCCACAGACGCCGCTTGCTCTGCCTCCCCCGCCAGCTTAACCTTCCCCGCCACGGCCCCCAAGTCTTGGGGGTGGACACTGGACAGCGGAGGTGTGAATTCTGATGAGGTATCAAGGGGTTCGTGTCCATGATCAAGGTGGGCGACGGCTTGTTTGGCCCTAGCTGCCCATCCATCACCCATCCTCCATCCTCCATCATGCCCATTCGGGACGGGCGTGTGGGATCGACAAGACCTAGCCAGCACGTCGGTGAGCGCGCCCTGCTGGGTGTGGAAATTTGCTGCATCAGGCTGTGGGAGCAGTGGGAGAGGAGCAGGTGCAGTCTCTGTGATTCTGTGATTCTGTGAATAATGATGCAGCGCCCGTCGCCGAGTCTGACAGCGAGCGGTTGCGAACCACGGATGATCGGCCGACGAAACTGACAGACGGTGGTGACAGTGCGCTCCCAGAGTTGTCGTGGTCGTGGTCGTGGTCGTGGTCGTGTTCGTGGGTGCTTGGGTTTGGGAAGGAAACGCCAGACGGAAATAGAGTAGTCATCCATGCTGGAATGCTTCCACCTTCATTTCTTCACTACAGGCTGGAATCTCACCAGCTGAGTGCAGTGCAGTGCCTGATCAAGGAAATCAGGAAATCAGGAAATCAGGAAAACAGGAAAAAAGGAAAAAAGGAAAAACTCGCTCCATCCAGTGCGCGTCTGGAGGCTTTGGGTGATCGACGAGAACTCCGGCAGATTCCAGTGTGGAGAACCCGAGAGAAAACGCTCCCTCACCTCGCACCTCACCTGCACCCTCTCTTCGCCCACCCACTACTCCGACACCACAACATCCCCAATTGCCTGGCCATATTCCTGGACCCCCTCTCCACATCCACCACGGGCATCGGTCCCTACAATAGCTCGTCTTGCACTGTCTTGCCGAGCTGTAGAGGTCTGCATCTGAATGCCACCGCGAAAGCGATCAGGCACACAACCCGACAAAACACCCGCAAACAACCACGCCGTCGGCCTCGTCCCTCCAGCAAGGAAGCGTCCCGTCAAGCAGAAGAGCAACGCCAACCTCAACGCTGCCAATGGGCCCACGCGCACTCACACCATCCCCTCTCTCTGTCCGGATGCAGGCCTAGACTCTCTGCCATCTTGCTCCTCCTCGTCCGATGGTACGCCAAATGATATCACGCCAGACGAAAAAATGGGTGCTGATCAGTCACGTCCGGATGGAGGAGTCCGGACGGTCTCTGGGTCCGTTGCTGGCGATTTGGAAGCAAATGGGACCGCCAACGGGGGCTCGCAATTAACTATTGATGTCAAATCAGCTTCTGGAACTGCCTCGCTCCACCACCACCCGAAGAGCTTCCTTGAGACCGCTACCACCATTCTCAAGGCCTGTCCGCTCTGGGATGTCATCGCTATGCTCATTATTCTCCTCCAACTTCCGCCAACCGTTGTCTCCGTCGTACAATTCCTCTTCGCCCTGCTTACCTTCGTCCCGCCGACCGCCACGACTCTGAACCTCCCCTCCATCAACGATATTATGGCTGGTGCAAGTGGTGCACCGTCCTTCCAGACAATATTACTGGTGGACGTGCTCATGTTCACCGCATTTGTGTCGCTGTGGGCCCCTGTGCAGAACGTGGCTCTTGATCTTGCTCAGGCTGTTATTGCCATTTCTCTCGGAGGCGCTGCTGCGTCAAAGGGAGGAACTAGCAATAGCATACTCTGCTGTATCTTCATCATCGGGGTATCCCATCTCATTCGAGCCCAATCTGCCCGTCAGTTTGGCTTGAATGCCTTATGGGCGGGGTTGTCGAAAACAGGACTTCGAGACATTGGCAATGCACCTGTCGTGGATGCGGTCGCCCAACCTTCGTCCCGACTTCACGCCACCCACAGCCTGGCCCGGAAAATTATAGGTGTTCATATCTTGACCCAGGGAGTCGTCCGGCTCGTTCGCCGATGGTACCTGTACAGTGCAGCCCAGAGCAACAAGAAATCTGACTCGGATTTCGGCCATTTATCTACTGCCAGCACACCGCGGACCGCTACCTCTCTAGGCGATGCTGGAGCAGATACCACAGGGAGTGCCAGTACCGATGGACGCCCTCCTGGACCATCTCCCGCGGCACGAGAAAAGGAACATAAAATTTCGAATACAAAGAAAAAAAAGAAACAGGCGAACCATGTTCGCAGTCAACAGCCCTTCTGGGCAGCCCTCGCAAACGCAAAAGTGACATTTTTGAAAGAGCTGGAAAATCAACAGGCATCATCGGATGCAATGGAAGCAAATGCAATGGATGTGGTCCAAATCGGAAATGCCAATTTCAAGAACGGCATGGAAAGGGTATGGATAAAGGAAGTTTGGCCGACTGAGATCTCCTTTGGGGTGTGTCTACCAAGCTATTTTCCTGATCAACAAGAGACGCGACCAAGCCAGGAACGGAATGGCAAGACGATCAGAGTGCGATTGAACAAGACTGACTGGAGTTCGACAAGGGTCGTGGAAGAGGCAATGGGTATGGAGGCTGGGGACGAGCAGGTGGACGTTTGGACTGGCAAGATCTTTGGCCTCACAGCTTCGACAAACTACATATGTGAGTTCATTCGGTTGGACAATGGCGAAGTGTTCTACACCACGCATATCACTACCCAGCCATTGCCTTCCACTGAGCAAGGTAAGTTACTCATCTTGGATACACCCTTTTGCTCGTGCCTAATACCTCGACAGCTCCTGCTACAGCTGTTCAGCCTCAATCCCTACGCCCACTGTCCCCCAAGACGACGCTCAAGAATTCTATTCAAGCTGCGGAACAACAACTCGAAGCACAACGAAATCGTATCAAACGCAACAAGCGAGACCATAAAAACACTCTTACCAATCTGCAAAAGGAAGTCGACAGCCTCAACAACCGTCTTTCTTCGAATGGCGGCAATGACGAAAGACAGCGGCAAAAGGTTCGCCAGCTTGAGCAAAGCATGCAACAGGCCAAAGCTAAAGAGTCGGAACTCCTTGCTGAGATTGAAGAAATGGGCGAGATTCCTGCCGATGAATTGCAACAATTCAAATTGAAAAGAACGAGCTGGAAACAAGAGAAGGATTGTCTATCCAACCTGCGCAAGGATTACGACGAGTGCAAAGCCAGAGCCGACCGTGAACTATCCCAAGTCAAAGCAGACATTGCCAGTCTCTTGCAGAAACGCCAAAAGCTTGAACAAAAGGCTGCGAAGTACAACGAACAGCACGAACGTTTCTGCAACGAAAAGGATCAGTCGCAAAATGCCCGGGACAGCCGTGTTGCGAAACGCAACGAGGAATTGCACACCCGAGGACAGATTGAATGCAGGTACATTGATCAGACTGCTAGAATGGAGCGCGAAGAGCAGGACTTTCTTACCACAGCTGCGAAAGCAGTGCAGATGGCTTCCCACCTCGAAGGACTTTTCAATAAAAACGTTCAACAGCAGTCGATGCCGACTACCCCTGAAGGTCCTCTCCCAGGCACAACCCATACTTCTGGCCTCCAACATCACAACGCGTTTCCTGGTGCTCAACCTGGCTACCAATTCCCCAACATGATGCACGGATTCAACGACAATACTTATCATAGCAATCCTACATCCATGTATCGCGAAGGAGGTCGGGGTCGATCGAGTTCCATGCTGTCAGGTGTGAGTGGCTTTACCGACGAGCTCGACGACTATCCTCTTCCTGCGTACTCGGTGGTCTACCCACCAGTGACCAATGGGGCGCACAGCAGTCGTGAATGTCGAAAGAGCAGCGCGGGAAGCGGGAGCAGCAATTCGACCAGTGGAGGAAGTTCCAACATAGATCCGATGTCGCCAGCGCCAAACAAACTCAGTCCTGTGTTCAAGAATTCGCCTCTGAGTCCGGCTGCTACAGCAGCTGGGATCCGGTAGAACTTGTTGATTATCCAAAAAGTAGATAGTGTCCACTTAGTCCATGCGAGGGCTTGATTCTTTTCCTTAATGCTGTGCCTTGATCGGCTGTGAACATGCGTAATAATGAGTTGTTCATATGGAGACTGAACCGAGAGCCTGGGACTTGACCCGGACGAGTGGTTGCCTGGCCAATAGCAGCGTGTTTTCTAATGTTTACGTTTCGTCCAACTTCTCATTTTTCGACTCCACAGTATTTCTGAGTAGCCAATCGGTGCCTATTTGTTTTGCTACCGCGATATTTTCCTCAACATGGCGCGCATTTATATCAATAGAGATGACTCTCTCCCGGATGTGGCCGATCTTTTGAATGTTGTGAAGCAATCGCCGCGGAAGAAGATGCAGGCGAAACCGGTTCCTTTACCACACTCGCGACCGTGGTCGCGACAGGCTTCGGATTCACGACAACTCTGTGATTCAAACTCACGGCGACCAGACGACTCACGGCAATCGGACAGTTCACGGCGACCAGACGCTCCCGATGGTTCTCAATCTGCTCGGCAAAGGAAAGAAGCGGAGGATGAGAAGCCTGCGAAACCTAGGCAGAGGGCCTTGAAAAAGGTGGAGAATAACGCGAGGTTAGGATTGGGTTCTGCTTCCAAGGAGAGGATCAGGCTGCCGAGTGAGGAAAAGGAGGTGGACACAAAGGCTCTTCCGAGTAGGAAACCAAGACGGGTTTTGAAGCCCAGGGCTCAGCGGATTGTTTTCTCGGATGATGAAGCTGAGAATGAGGTGGAGAAGAAGAAGGAGGAATACGACTCGGACGATTCATTACCGTCGCCCTCGAAACTTTTTCGAAAGCCTCGATTGTTTGGCGCGGAATTGGACATACCTGTATCAGGCTTTAAGGAGCCAACTTTGAAGCTTGGGAAGTTCTTGATACCTTCGGCGCCATCGTCTGCTGTGGTATCGAAGCAATCGCCGCTGCCAGAGACACAGGCAACCTTGTCTACGACTTCTCGTCCGACTAGTTCGTCAGATATTGACAAGTCGGCCTTCCTGATTTAGTACGTCTCTTTTTCATCCAAAGATGAGGCAAATGCTAATGCCAGTAATAGCGCACCTCCCAAGAGACATTCTCCTACCAAACGGGCTCCTCAATCTTCACGACCATCCACACCTCCTCCAAGCCCACCGAAACAGAATCTACTCAACTCGCCTACCAAGAGCAAGCCCGCTAAGATACCCACCGCGCCTTTACATCCCGACATTGACGCCTTTTGGTCACAAGACGTTGTGAATGATTGGAACGAGCAATGGTCTCCCAAGAAAGTTCTGGCATCACCAAAGAAGAACCGCTTTGTCACGCCAGATTCAGAGGCCGACTCGGACGCTCCCTCGCCCTCAACATCCCCCAGAAAGAGTCCCACCAAACGGGATAAAGCAGCCATCCAAGCAAAGAAAGATTTTGAATCGCGAAAACACCAATTGGCCGAAGAATTCCTCAAGGAACTCGATTCCAAGGTAACCAATGGCCAGATCGCCGAATTGGCCGTTTCCAGCGGCGGCGTCAAGATCATCTGGAACAAGAAACTGAACTCCACTGCCGGACGAGCGAATTGGAGGAGAGAATGCATCAAAACGACACATTCCGACGGCAACATCGACAGAAAATACCGACACATCGCCAACATCGAACTCGCCGAAAAAGTCATCGACGACGAAGACCGCTTGATCAACGTCCTCGCGCACGAGTTCTGTCACCTGGCCAATTTCATGGTCAGCGGTGTCAAAGACAACCCGCACGGCAAGGAATTCAAGCAATGGGCCAAGAAATGCTCGCAACATTTCTCGCATCGGAATGTGGTCGTCACGACGAAACATTCATACGATATCGCGTACAAGTACATGTGGGAATGTACGGGATGCGCTCACGAATACAAGAGGCACTCCAAATCCATCGATCCCAAGAAACATAGCTGTGGGGCTTGCAAGGCGCCGTTGGTGCAGACGAAGCCGGTGCCGAGGGCGGCGGGGGCCAAGGTTAGCGAGTATCAGACTTTTGTCAAGGATAATTTTGCGAGGGTGAAGAGGGAGAGGGTTGGGGCGAGCCATGGGGTGGTGATGGAGGTTCTTGGGAGGGAGTATCGCGAGGGTAAGGGGGGTGGGAGTGGGAAGGACGCTGTGAGGAAGGAGCTGGATATTGATAGTGTTGTCAAGGAGTTGGAAGTCATCACTTTGGATGATTGAGGCTGTGGTTGTGGGATTCGTCTCGCGACTTACCCTTTTGGAGCTCCTTTTCGGCTTGGGTCGACATGCATTCGGGGCGTTAGCTGTGTTTTGGAATGGCAGCCCGTTGGACTCTTGTTCTGTATTCCGAGGTTACTGGTCCACGGATTATCAACAGTACTTCAATGATCAATCTCACGTTATCACTCGGAACTTGCTCATCTGTTTAGTTTCTTTCATGCTACCTGCAGAAGAGTGCATCATTTTACTGATTTTCTCTTCAGCAACCCGTACGTCATATTATCGCAGACTGAAACTCGCATTCGCATGGAGAATCAGAGCAGCAAGAAGTGCACTGCCTGATACAGTCACAAACGCCATTTTCGTGGCCGATTGCTTCAGTAAATTGCATAAGTGTTATGTATAACAGCACAGCCTGAACCCACGTTTAGGAGATGAAGACGGGGTTTTGGGGGATTGAGTGATGCTGAGGTACTGAGCAGGATGTTATATGATAGAGATGTATTAATGTGTTGATAGGCAGCGCTTTGCTGTTGATTGTGATTTGTGAAATGCTGGGGATGTTGGGTTGTGGTGGGAGCTCTTGGGTAGATACCGTGATGGGTGTTTGATGTCGCGGGATGGGCGGTGATACTTTGAGAGCGCTTGTCAAGGGCACTGATTGCTTTGGTTTCATAAAAGGATGGTTATCTGGGAGGGGAGGCCGTGAGTATCTTGAAGAGGGTTAGCGAGGTGCAGGTTGTTGAGCATGTTCTTGAGCATGTTGGAGAAAGATGACGGCGGAAGGGTTGAAGTGAGGACTAAGGGATATACTAGAATTGGGGTTCTGAGAGTTAATGAAGATATTTGGTGTTACTGAGCTTGTTCCTCGGCGAAGCATGTGGTATCCAAGGAGATGGATATGCCAGTGCATTTTTGAGGGAATAGTCATCTCGCGGAGGGGGAAAGGCATCCATTGCTGGATTGGGGAAAGAGGGATGAGGTTGTGATGGTGAGCAGATAAGAGGCGGTAGTTCCACTTTTCCACGTGAGGAGAGATCTACGATTAGTGCCATCTCAACCTCGACTCCATGCAGCCTTATTAATGTGCTCGTTTGACCCTTCTTTTGCTCCTCCAACCCCAAAATGAGGCACCAAACTCCTGTCCCTCCTCATGTTGTCCAAGACCAAGCCCGCAGTCCTCCTCTCCTCCTACAACGTTCTATGTCTCCCAAATCCACATCAATATACCACGAGATCGAAGACGTCATCACCTAGGACCACAACACAGAGTCACACGAGACAAACATATGCAACCGTGAAAGATGGCCCTCCGCCTCTGGACAAGAAGCAATGGTGCCTGGATGAGGCTCAAATAGCATGGCCCGACCCAAAGCCACCCCAAAGGGTGCCCACGCCGTACCAAATCCTAAATGTGCAGCGGGGGGCAGCATACACCAAAACGGATCGCTTCTACAGCCTCGTCAAGCTGTACCACCCCGACAGACACGATCACCCCGACGCAATTTCCTCTCTCCCTACCCAAGCCCGTCTCGACCGTTACAGACTGACGCTCAACGCCCACTCCATCCTTTCCGACCCGTCCAAACGGGCCGCGTACGACCTCTTCGGCGCGGGCTGGGCCGGCAAAGACATGGCCGAAACCATCGTGCCGGACTTCAAATACACGACCGAAGCGCGGAAAGCGGCCATGGGCAACGCCACCTGGGAAGACTGGGAGAAATGGTACGATGAGTTCCGGAAACCGGATGATCCCCTTCGGACGGGTCCGCAGAAACCCGTCTTCCTCTCCAACTCGGCTTTTATCTCCATTGTTGCCTTTCTGGCCGCGCTGGCGGGCGTCGGACAGGCGACGCGGGCGGATACGATGGCGCAGTCGTTTGTTGCGCAGAGGGATGCGGCGCATGACAGGGCCGTGGCGGAGTTGCATCGGTACAAGGGGGCGAAAAGTGGTTGGAATAGGGAGCAGAGGATTGAGGAGTTTTTGAGGGATAGAGATCCAGAGGCGTATCATGATCAGAGCGTCAAGAAGATGATGCTTGATATGGATATTTGTGATAATGGGGTTCCCGTCACGAGGGACACTGATCTTAGGAGGAAGTACAATTGAATCTAGCTCCTGCACGAAATAAGATGAGCGGTTGAGTTATGGTGCTATTCCGGGCCTCGTATATTCGCGCTTGAAAATTGCAAGAAGAATGGGTCATCGCGGGCGAAAGGTCTCATTCACTCACCATTATGCGTCGAGACTACACCTCGATCCCGGCCCATCCGGCATGAGATCTTTCCTCACTCTGTCTCTCGTGCGCAAGTACATGTACTTCCCAATAGAAGAAGAAGAAGCAGCCCAAACCACACTCACCAGCCCGACCTCGCACAATCTCCTCACTTTCCCTCAAACCATACACCCATCCCCTCCAATCAACAAACCTCCCAACCCAGACTTTCCACCCGCACCTCGACGCCTCGCTATCATACACGATATCCTTCGCCTTCGGATTTTCAGTCTGCGCCCTTCTCAACCCATTCGTATCTCCTGCCCACCAATCCAGCTCGGCTTATAATCCGATCATCGCCCTTCCACCTCCCTCACTGAGACTAAGAGCCGCCGAGATGTCAGACGGCGAGAAACTCGGCTCTTGAACCGTCACGATCGAGACGCGGTTTGAATCCTCAGTAGGCAAGGGTGGTGAGGACTTAGGTAGAGCGTGCGTGGGTTTTGTTCGCATGTGATGGCGGTATTGGGTCTGGCTGAGTTGGGGCAGTGGCGAGATGGGATCGTTGGTTATTAAGGAGTTTTGGTGGGGGCTCGGGTGGTTACTTGTGTATAAGTGATTCCTTGGTGATGGCCTAGGGGAAGGCGGTTGGACTAGTGGTGGTTGATGATTGATTCCATCTCCTCTTTCATTCATTCAGAAAATCATTCATACATTATCCCAATTGCCAATCCCAATTCCCAAAGCCCAATTCCAATCCCAATTCCAATCCCAATTCCAATTCCAATTCCAATCCCAATCCCAATCCCAATCCCAAATCCAATCCTAATCCCCAATCCCCATCATCCACTCAATTCATCCCCCTCCCCCCAGTGAGCAACTTCCACCACCCCCTCTTCCGCTGACCACGCTCCTCCCCCACCTCCCTAGAAGAAACCCACGTCTTATCCCTCACCGCCTCGTTCTTCCTCCCCATCTCCTCAGCATCCCACGGCCGATTCCACCGACTCATCGGTATCTCCCCCAGATTCGTGCTCGCCTTGCTGACGGTGGTGTACATACTCGGCGTCAACTTCTCGACCCTGCGTCTCCGCACCGTCGGCAAGGATGCGTGTGGCACGAAGTCTTCTGCTTCGTCTGCATGTTCGGTGCACGCTGGGAGTGGTGGTGAGAAGGGGTATGGTGCATGGACGATTAGACCTTCGTGGTCGGGTGCCAGGGGGCGTCTGTGGCCTGGGGAAAGGGGAGTCCAGACATAGGGGTTCGGGATGGCGCTGGGAGCGTAGGGATGATGGAGGAACTGTGGTGGTGCAGGTGGCGAGTAAGCCGGCGGAGGGGGCGGCGTTGACGATGGCTCGTTGGTCGCTACGCTCGTCGAAGATTTCGTCCTCCGGGCGCGCGGACGCACTATCGCGAGTTCTGGTCTCGACGAGTCGCGTGACTGGATCCGGCGCACTTCTGGTGAGCGCGCTTCTTGGGTGTCGCGACTCGTTTGTTTGGCAAGTTTGGAGATGGGTTTGAGAGACGCCTTCGAGTCTGGGCTGGTGAGTTTGCGTGGGCAGCCTCGGACGCAGCGGCCCTTTTCCGTCGGGTGCGTGCATTTCCGTCGTTCGTCGTGGCGGGGCAAGGCTGAACGGGACATGATTCTGGTATTCAACTGGGAGAGAGCGTCGAGGGCTTCCTGTCGCGAGAGCTCGGATACAGAGGTCAGGTACTTGTAGTCCAATCGCGTCTTCTCCTGTCCGCAGCTCAGAAAGCTAGAAATGATGCTGAGCAAGCCCGCGTTGAGTCTTCTAATCGCTCGCGCGAGGGAGGCTGAGGCGATTGCTGAGAGGGCGGTTACTATTTTTGATATTCCCATGGATGAAGGGATGGCACTCACGATCGCCAAGCGCATACTGGTCCCCATTGGCTCTGTAGTTCTTCTCATATTCCCTCTGTATATCGATGGGTCCCTGTCGCAGGCTCATGGACAATTTCAATTCGTCCCCGCGCAGCGCTTCCTTTTTCTTGTTGACCTGAAAAGCTTTCTTCTTCCTCCGCTGATCCCCGATATCTTTGAAGTAATCGAGTGACCGAGTGAAGGTCATGATGAGCGAGCTGACTGACGAATCCGTAGTCTGCATTTTGATTGGCAAGCAACGACGGCAGTACGCGTGGAATAGAGTGACTGCGGGATCTCCTTGTGTACAGTTCGCAGCGGGAACTCACCTAAGTATGTACTCAGATAAACAAGCTCCCGTCTCCACGATTCATGAAATAGCCCGATAAGAGCAAGATTGGGCAAGGCTGGCTCGAGGCTATGGCCCCAGCTTCTATAGGAGTGACTAATGGCTGACGAGAGACAAGGCATTGTTTCCTCTTCCTCACCTCGCCGCAGCGCCTGTGCTCAATCACCTCCATACGTGCAGGTCCGGCAGAAGACCAGACCAATATTGTGTCTGGTTTATCCCCGCTTGTGCGTGAGGGGAGATGCCTGATGCAGCCGTACGTGCATTTCATCACACCCGATTGACTTTGGTGCCATGATTCGACGCCGTCCCCTCCACTCCGCGCCAATCAGATATATTCGGCCGACCAGGACATGCAGCGTAAATCGAGACTGACATGCAACGGCCTCGACCTGAGAACGTCTTTTGGCCATCGACCCTGGGAGATGCCCTAAGAGGCGGAGCAGCATCTCAAGCGGTGCGTGTTTGCTATGCCATGTACTTGATAGGAAGCTTCACCCTCTGTTGATAGAATAGTCACGACTTTGTTCCGGTGCTGATGCTGGCCGCTCCTGATGTATGTGCAGAGATCTCATTGCGTTTTCTGCCGCTGTGTCTTGTTTGAAGGGCTCGCGTGCCCTACCATGTTTCCTTTTGGCATCGCCATGTCTCTGAACCGTGGGCGTTACGAATGGCGCAAGTCAATCAGGAGAGAATGTGAAAGTGGAGAAGACTTGGACGGCGTGTCTCATTGTCATCAATATTGAAAGGTTTTATTGCATCGAGCATGCTACTAGCATTAATAGAGGTGGAAGGAGACGTCATGCAGCGGCGCGCGATATACGTAGTTGCTGAAGCAGTGGAGTTCGTCAATGCTCCAACTTTGGTAGAGCAAATCACGATTCATGATGTGGAGTTGAACGTGAGTAGCAGGTATTTCTGCTAGCAAGATAGGGTTTTACGTCAGGCATGGGCTTTCTTTCAGCAGTACGTGGAATGGATATCCATCCATGCGATTGGCTTCCTGGAACATCGGCATCTGGCCTATCTTTGTCGATTATAATGATTCCCAGTCTTGGCAGCTACTTTTGCCCTCTCGACCGTGCGTGCGGTCGGGACTTCAGCTCGTCGCCCAGTTCGCAAGTACGCCTCACTCCGAAGGCGGGAGCATGAAGACATATTCCCGTTCACTAAGACCAATCTTCATCATATCCTTGTCCCTGATCTCGAAATATCTGCTACCCTCCAGCCGTTCTCCATTCAGCTCGGTCCCATTGGCACTTTCCAGGTCCAGGAGGTAAGGTCTGACGACATTGGTCCTGTCACCAAATTCGTTCACCTTGACACTGTGTCTGAATTGTATAACTGCATGTTGTTTGCTAGTGCTGGGATGCTCAACTAAGAGATCAGTCACTGCAGCTTCACGTCCTATTAGCCAGCAACTGCGCGTGTGTAGAGGCACAGTGTCGACCAAATCGTCGCCTTTGAAAATGTACATCCTCCATGCCTGTGAAGCTGGGGGCTTCCGAGCTTCTGGCGGCTCGTTGTATTTGAGCACAATTTTCGTCCCTGCAACAATATTTGACTCCTTCGCGAGCAGTCCAGAATTGCCAAAATTGGGCTTCTCCTTCACGATTGGCTTGTCCACCGTTCCATGTCCTGCCTCGCCACTGAAAGCTAGCTGCTGGTCGGGCAGAGGCTGCCGCGATCGCTGATGTGGACTTCGAGGGGGTGGGCTTCGTATAGCTTTACGCTTTCTTGGTGGCGGACTGCGCGAGATGGATGGGTCACGCCGTCTTCGAGGAGCTGGGCTTTGAGACCGTCTGGGTGAATCTGAATGCCGGGCTCTTCGACGTCTTGGTGGAGGACTGTGGGAACGACCGCGTCTGTATGGACTTCTGCTTCGAGATGCCGAAGGCGAGCGTCTTCGTCTTTTGGGAGGAGGTGACGCGGATCGATCTCGCTGCGAACGGTCGCCTCGGCGTGAGGATGTACGCGAGGATGCTACGTCGTGTTTTGTTGACCGCCTTGGACTGCCTCTGGAACGCGAGCGATCTGTCCGTCTATCGAGGCGGGGGCGGCGGTCGGGGGCTGATGGCTTGTGGCGGTTGTTGTATGTATCACGGCGATGCCGCTCCTCCTCGGGCATGATGGTTGGGGTTGTCTATGATTATGGCCGTGGAGTTGTGTCGCTGTGACCGTTATTTTCCTACTAGTATGTAGCTTGCCGCTGACTTGACCCCCTTGCGGCCGGGACTTGGACTTCGGAGAATAATATGCAGTGGAGCCTCACCAACCAAATTTCCATTTCTGGCGCAACGCATATTGATCAACAATGGAAGACATCCGGAGTCTCTCGTCGCACCTTTCTTTTCCCCAGGACATGGCCATTCCTCGTCGACCTCAGCGACCAGGTGTCGAGTGGTTGGGAGCAGCTGGGCGTCCCGATACCGTCGACGGCGCAATTCGTCCAGCCAAGATCAAGATGAGCCTTAAGCCCTGCCATCACGCATCCGCTTAGGGGCAGCCTTGTACACGGACAGCGATTTGCTGGTCGCGTATCCCTTTCCCTGCCATGCTTCATGCTGCCCATGCATGCAAGCTCTCCTTGCCCCAGCTCAAAGAACCTCCCCTGGTCCATCATCTGGATCCGGTCCGCGTCGCCTCCTGCTGATGGTACGCATAGAAAACATTCTGCAATCCTGCCCTCGATCGAATACCTTCTTCACTGCATCTTTGTTGCATAGGCCCCGTCTGCCCCAGAATGCTCAGTGAAGTCGAGAGACTTCTGCTCCACGATGATTGGCAAGCTTCAAGTCTGGCGAGGCGAGCGAGGGGACAGAGGGGAGCAGAGAAAGGAAGCTCTCGATAGGATCAGAGTCGGAGGCTTCGTGGTGCACGACGATGTGGATGGCAGGTCCAAAGATGCATCGCCGACCAAGGCTGCGGATGGTGTTGCTCCAGCTAAAAAGGCAAGTCATGAAGCATGGTACCGAGCGCAGGGACAAGTCATTGTCATTGTCATTGTCGCCGTCGCATCCCATCGCATTCCACAACATAGACTAACATGTCGCATAGCGCGCACCACGACTGTCCATAGGCCGGCGCTCCTTTTCTCTGGGTCCTTCAAAGCCCGGCGAGAATCTCTTTCTTGCCCAGCCAGCAAGCCCGCAGCTGTCCCTGTTCTCCAACATACCTGCTTTGACTAGTCCAGGACTTGACAGTCCTCCATCCTCTTTGGCATCCCAGCACTCTCCTCCGCGACCACGAACAGCAGACCAGGACCACTCTTCACACCTTGTACGATCGAGGACCGCCCCTCCAGTGCCGCTTCCGACAGACAACCCTCGGTCGCCATGGGTAGACAAGCCCTTGCCTTTGACGATAGACTTTGACCATGCAAGAAAGCGCTCATCATCATTATCAAGCCAACGGCCGAGCATTCAGACAACACAAGATGATGGCAGCTCATCTTATGGCGCGTCAGTATCCCGCCCAAAGACGAATTCGACCACCGACCCTCCGCATCGACGGAAACGTAGCGGATCATGTACCCGTCCGCCTCTTACGACTCCTTCATACTCTTTGACACCTGCCATCACCCCACAGCACAGTCGGAGGCCGTCGATAAGCAGCGTACAAAACAGTCGCGCCTCTCGCGATACCTTGAATAAAAGCAATAGCACTGCTTCGACGAATGGATTTGTGCCCGCGCCCCGAGCATCCTCGTCCTCGCGAACAAGCATCAATATTCAGACCACAGCAAAGACCAATGGTTTCAGATCACCAGTTGAACAATCATCGCTTCTGGACGAAGTCGAGGGAACTCTCAACGCGACCATTACTGAATTGCAAGAATTACAAACAGGGTATAGCGCGAACAACCCGTCCACGACTCAACGAAGAAGACCCATTGAGACACCGAAAAGTGCACCGGCAAACCAAGGATATTTTGCCCGGTCGTCCCAAGTCCCATTGATCTCTTCTTCCAACTCTCTACCGCCTACGCCGATCGTGGCTATCTCTGATGAAAATGATGACCAAGTACACTCTATACATTCTACCTACGACAAGCAAAAATGTGATCTGCATACAGCGTTGGTCGAAAATGACACGCTGAAAAAACAGCTCAGCCTACTCCAGACACGTCTGGCCAACATTGACACGATCCAAATCGAGAGAGATCAATTTGAAGCAATGTATCAGGAATCGCAGGCCAATCTGCAAGAGTATGTGACACATGGTCAGACGTTGATCGACAAGTTGAAACTCTCGCGAGATAATGAGGAAGCATCGCGAAATAACGTGTCGGAGCTCAAACACAGGCTAGAAGAGGCGAATATGCATAGACTGGACGCATTGTACCATCACCATGACTTGGAGGACGAGTTGAAGCTCATAGAGCAAAGGCACAAGGCCTTAAGGGAAGAGAGCGAAAGAGTGGAGCAAAAGAGATTGTCGATCGAGGCTGGTATATCGGTGCTTCGTTCAGAGATTGCCAAAATACCATCTCTACACCAAGAGATTGCCAAACTACGACAGAGACCTCAAAAATCCGCTCTCGACGAAGTGCAAAATAAGTTAAAAGTGGCGGAGGAGCGGGCCAGAACATTGGAACAGCAGCTTAGTGACGGCAGGGCTGATCTCCCCTCGATTATCGCCGACCTGGGCTTCAAGATGGAGGATCTTCAACGAGGTCTGACAGATAAAGATCGACGAATCGAAGAGCTGGAAGCGGCCAACAGATTGCTGTCCAAAAATGCTAAATCTGATAAGAATCATGCCAACCGGATTCGAAGTCTCGAACGCACGATAGCAGAGCAACACAAGACCTTTCGGACTGTCCAAGCTGAGAGAGATCAACTCCGACAATTGATTCACACGGAACTCCGACGGACAGCAAACGATGTGCAAAACCGACAACATGCCGCCATGACGCAGCTGGAAAAGAAAGTCGAAGTCGACGCTGCCATCATGGAAGTTCGGAAAAGGGCACAGGAGTTTCTCCGCTCGCAAAAATGCAAAGAAGACAATCTGCTAGCAACCCGCGCTGTTAGGATTGAAGAGCTTCAACAGGAGGTTGATTATCACGTCAAAGATATCATTCTCTACAAACTCGACGTCAAAGGCTACAAAAAGGACCTCAAGCGAGCTCAAACAAAGTTGGCGAGACTCGAGGAGATTCATTCACACGGGAATGGATTGATGAGTCAGTACTCTAGCAAGGGTTCTACTGCGACGAGACCCAGAATTTCTAGTAGGGATTCGGAGAACTCAGTTGCCCCAGCTGTGGGTGCTGTTATGAACGAAAACGATGTCCTGACTACGGACGAGGAGGAGTCACCGTCGGGAAATAGGAGCAACAGGGCTGCGAGCATTTATTATAGTCCTGAAGGAAGCCCAACGTCGAGTCCGAAGGAGAAGCGGGGCATCAATGTCATTGTGACTGGAACTTGATTTAAGATTTATATTTTTGTCTATGGTGCAAGATGCTGTATCAACAACCTTGAAAATTGGAGTTGGGGTGATTCTGGTTAGAACTGTCGGCAACGCACGATGAAGAATTGGAGCGGAGCAGGTATTTGGTGGCTGGTGAGAAGGATCTTGTTTGGGGTGAATGATGATATCAAGATCTTTTGCTGCGTGGAACTGTTTTGGATACCCCTTTGTATTTGTAGAATATCTTCATTTTGCGTCTACTGCTTTGTCAAATCTAACGGGGGAGAGTTGTGTGTCGTCAGGCGATCTTTGATGTTTACTCTGAATTGCCTTCTCTATTGACTGTGCCTGTGATACTGTGTACAGTTCACTGCTACGATCAAGGTTTTTTGTTTTGTGAGTGCTCCAGCTGACACTTCAAGGCTTAGATACCTAGCCAGACTTTGTCTCAGAGTCACGTGGACCTCGTGGATTAGAGCACGAAGCTAGCTGCCGGTATCGGTCCGACACCTGTCTCAAACTCTCAATCATGGCCGAATTGGATGGTAGAACTTCCCAACTCCTTTCCGTCTCGAGTAACGATGAACTTTAAAGTTCCTTCTCTCCTCCCTAGCCAGACTTCTCTATGATAGTGCGCGCTATAGACTTTGACGCCATCCTCATTCACCTTGTTGTCGAATGCCTCCAGTTGAGATCTCGTCAAAACATGGGTGACTTCACCCACGACTTCGACACCTAAGTAAGTAAGCATGTCGGTCCCGGTAGTGCTGCACGTATCATTACCCAGCTTACCAGGATCTGTGATGTAGTCCGGGGGGTTCTCTGAAGCAAAAGAGTAAACGTTCACTGTCCTCGATAGGCTGTCCCCTTCCTTGTAAAAGCGGTTGCACGATTTCACTATTTTCGTATTCTCGTCGATATACTGACTCTGTTCATTCTTGTGTTAGTCATCATGAGTCTTTGGAACATCTTCATCAAGCCTTGCCTTCGCAATGTACCACCTGACGCGCTCCTCGCACCGCCAGTGTTGATCCCATTCCGATCTGCGCTTCTTGGATTCCGGGTCGATTCCGGGACGGAAACTCGACGAGCAGGCAAAACCGTAATGTCGACGACTTCTCCTTCTGATAGGTGAAATGTCTTCGAGACCTCGCAGAGCAGCACCTTTGACGATGGCAGCTTGACTAGTGCCCCTTCGTTAGCCGAGAGACTCTCCGAGAATGGAATTGCCACTCACGGTTCGCCTGGACACAGAACCCGTATGTTGCCTCGAGCCTCAGACCAGTCCCGTACTCGTTTCTCCAGGTATCGAGAATCTCCAAAACCGCCGACCAAGATGATCCGGTTGATGTGACAACCGCCCCCCTCCTCATTTGCGCGCTGCATCTGGCGATTCAGCATCTCGATGATCTTCTCCACGACGGGATCAAAGAACTGTAACATCTCTTTCCTGAGAGCAGATCAGCACATACCCCTACGTACCATTGATCAAACTTCTTACCCTGTGAAGGTAACATTTGACTCGTCGTCGTTGTAATGGCGATTGTGATTCACATTCTTCATAACAAGCTCAAGTTCGTACTCCTCACCAACCTCACCACTAAAGTCTCTCTTGGCGGATTCAAAAAGTTTCATGAACGGGCTACCAGGGCCTCTCTTCCCAAACTCTAGATTCTTGAAAGCTGCGCCGAATGTATGGCACATCCATTGGTAAAACAGTCGATCTATGTAAGTCGATCCGCATTTCCCTCCTGCACCTTCCACCAGTTCTTCGAAAACCAATTTGGGCACGGCACTGACGATTTTGTATGTCGTGAGGTCGACGGTTCCGCCACCACAATCGCAGACCAGAACGCCATCACCTGGCTTGATTTGGATGGAAGAACCGGAAACTGTGAGATGTTTCAAAGAAGCAACAGCGGCTGCCTCCGGCTCCGAGATGAGATTGATGGTGTCTCTAGGTCGCGAGCCAAACCCAGCAAGTCGAGCTGCCGTAACCGTTGCATCCTTGGCTCGATCTGACCAGATCGCAGGCACAGTGAACCAGAACTCGAACGGAGTGATCGAGGCCACCTCTGGAGATATAGTTTTCTCCAGATATTCGACCGTGAAGTTGTAGAGCTCCCGAAGGTAATCTCCAGCCACCTCTGTCGCAGTCTTGTCCTTGGGGAGTCGCAACATGCCCTTCCCCACTGTCTTCGCCAACATGGGATCGTCGAATTCAGTGGAAGGTGTTCGACCATCCAGCAACAATTTCGTCCAGCTGTAACTCTTCATCTTCGGTGTTGCTTGATAGCCGAACATGTTCTTGCTTTTGTTGTTTTCATCTCCGTAGGCTATCCGCGAAGGAGTTTTTAGAGCAGTGTCTCCTTCCCTTCCTGGACCTGGCCAGCTGCTGATGAGGTTGATATCACCGATACCGTTCCCAAAAGATTCCACATAGCTGACCCCAGAAAAAGTTGTTCCGTAGTCAACACCGATGATAAGCCTGTGATTGAGCTCGGTGACCCGAGGTGTCGCCTCTTGATTTGGAGCTTGATTCGGAGCTTGATTCGGAGGATTCCGGCGAATGGGGCCATCTTCCCTTACTGCGGCGACTTTGGGTGATGAGTTGCGACGGCGATTGCGAGGTCGTTGTCTGAACGCGATACGATTTTGAGCTGTGGATTGCATAGTATTTCTGATTGGGTTTGGTTGCATAGTGCAATAGCTGCAATCACTTTGTAGATGGACAAGAGCTGGGTGTGTGAAGAAGGATTAGTTGCTGAGCGCCTTGAAGCGTATTGCAGGCAGAGGGTTCCACTCTCTTTGCCCCACAGTGGACTTGGAAGGCAGCGGCAAGGCAGACCTCACGATAAGGTCTGTTGGCGAGTCAACCTAAGCACGGCTCCGTCGTGCATGGAGCGGCATGGTTCATGCATATTGGAGTCCCAAATGAAAGCTTTGCATTGGCAACTTTCAGCTACAGTACCGGCCTCAGCCCACAATTCCCGCTGAGGCTTTTCTATCATCCACACGAGGAGGCTGTGCCCGCTTCGATGTGAGGCCGGCATGAGTGCATGCACACAGCCTTCAAGGTTGCTTTCTCAAGCTTGAAACCCAGACCCCGTGCCCCAGGGCTGTCATCTTGCCGGACATGTTCAAACTGCAGTCTTTCTCAGCCATTTCCCCCTCCTCTTTGATCGATAATCAGCTTTGCATTGACTATGGCGGGCCGCACGAAGACCGCGGAGGAGAAATTGTCTAGCAGTCTAGAGGTGGAGACCGGGATATTATTGCATCCTCAGTCGGTGACCGATGAGAAGCAAGCACCGCAAGGAAAAGAAGATGGTGACGACGAGATCAGCAAGATGGATGGAGAGGTATGGCCGCCTGCATCGAGAAATGAATTTGCTACCTAATCCAGGGGCAGTCTCAAAATCCCGATCAAAAGCCCTTGGTTCGTACATCTACCATTCCAGCGACGGCTACAAACGATACCTCGGGCGATACAAAACAAAAAGATGCATCGTGTTCATGCCTGCCCTGTTCGACGTGTCAACCAGGAAATTTGGTCATGCAGACGAGCGTAAAGTCAGTATCTTTCAAGCCCTCTGAAAGTACAGCGCCTTCGAAGTCGCCATCACGACTGCAGAAGAAATCCCATTTCCAAGTGTTGCGCGGTCACGATCAACAAAAAAGCGAAGTCGAAGAATATGACAAGGAGTTCGCCCTGCTCAAAGCTCAGCTGCAAGAAGCCCAGATGGATCTAGCCAGAGAGCGGAGCGCTCGGTGCGAACCGATCCGGGAAGCCGCGGAAACAAGTAAAGCACGAGTGCACGAACTGGAGAAACTTCTGAGCAAGGCCACAACGCAAGTCGACCACGAAGTCCGAGAAAAGACCAAATGGCAGGCTCATTATACAAAAGCCCGCAACGGGTGGGCGGCCTGCGAGAAAAACTTGGAAAAGGTTCAGCAGGAGTTGCTGTATGTGCAGGGTGAGCAGGCTTCGAAGATATGCCATGTTCAAGAGACAGCCTTCAAACGGTTCGAAGACCCTGCTTGGAAACCTCCATCCAACAAGCACGTTGAGCAGAGACTCCAACACCTCGACCAGCAGGTCAAGATATGGTGCAAAGCAGGCGCGTTGGGCTCTTTGAAACTACTCTCCAACGACGAGAAGAAGAGAAAACAGCTTCTGCTCGGCCTGAGGACGTCTGTGAGGGTTGAAGATGGCAAGTTGCCGCAAGCGCTGGGTGACGACAAAGCCTGGGTCCTGTTGCAAGCTGCACTTGTCGATAGGATATATTCCGATATCTTCGATCAGCCTTTCTTCTTCCTTGGAGATTGGATGTTGGATGGGAAGCTGGCTGAGGATCAGAGCATACGTGATCATCGCATTAGGGACGAGTTAGCACTGTTTTACAGTCAGCTTGAGAAGCGTAGGACGCAACTTACCCTTGGAGATTAGACATCGACTAACGCGTCTCTAGTTGTCCCGAAGGAGTCATGCGAATGGAGGTTACATCTCATGCGATCCCTGGACCCACCGACTCGTACCGGTCCATCTCCCACCGAAGGCAAGAAAATCACCCAAGCACAACAGAGAGTGAGCAACGCGCGAGCCACCGCTACAGCCAGAATCTGTCAACAGTTCCTCAAGAGCGGCGCGGCGCAATTGCTGAAAGAGGAGACCTCCGCCGACAGACTGAGAAAGCTGGAAGGTATTCTGCTGCAGGCCAGCAAGCTTGCATATTCTCTCTGGGCACAGAAGAAGACGTTGATGATCAAGAGGCTGGTCGATTTCGACAAGCCGTTCGATTCCAACGATCCCTCCATGGAGGCGCATCAGCTCCACAGAAAGTTGGTAGACTCTGATGCTCGTGCGCTGGACGGGAAACCCGTCTTGATCGTTGCTCACCCCGCAGTCATCGTCTGTGGATACACGGATGAATCCGATGTGGTGTCGAAGCATGTTTTGAAACCTGCGATATGTTGGATGGCTGAGTCATTGAACCTTAGGCAAAGGATTTTTGGGGCTTAACATCGCTACTGTATACTACTTTTGCCAATAATGATGCTCGATGATTGGCCAAACTGCACAGCCTACGTTCACATGGTGTGGTCCGAGACTCATACTAGCATCCTTCAAGCAAGATAACGAAACTCCACATTTCTGCGGGATGTGCCGTGCCGTGCGGTCCGTTAGGTTAGGTTGACTCAGCAGAGCCGCCGGTTCAGCGTGATCAAGGCAATGCTATGCAGCAGAAGAATCAGCCTAGGTTCAGGTTTGAGCCACTAGTGGCTTCCAGAGCGTAATCCACTATTCCAATGCAGCCTTGTACGGACGCATGGCGTCGCCTTGATATACGAAGCTACGCGCCATGTCACCCTCTTAATGATTAACCCTCTTTTGCTCGTTGTTGAATTGACGAAATGGTTTCGAAAAACAATCGTGTTTTTCGCCACGACATTGTTCCCGGTGCACCATGGGCATACATTGCAGTGATGGGCGTGACAGGCGCAGGGAAAAGCAGCTTGATACAGCTCGTCACAGAGGATGAGGATGTGGAAATTGGCCACGACCTCGAGTCCTGTGAGCCCGATGCGCGTTCCCTGAGAGACAAAGCTAAAATGCCACAGGCACTTCGGAACTCAAAGGCTACACGTTCCATCTGGATGGGTACAACGTCAGCTTCATTGACACGCCAGGATTCAACGACACCCACAAATCCGAGACGGAGGTTCTGCAGGATATTGCAAAGTGGTTGAAGGACAGTTATGAAGTGAAGAACAAGCTCAGCGGCATCATCTACCTCCACAGTATCGATAAAGTGCGGATGGAGGGCTCGGCACTTCGCAATCTCAAAATGTTTCGCGAACTTTGTGGTCGAGATCCGCTCAGGAACGTCATTCTCGCCACGACATTCTGGGGCAAGGTCGACCATACCGAGGCTGTAAAGCGAGAGAAACAGTTGGCCAGTACAGACGAGTTTTGGGGAGATATGTTGGGGGCTGGATCTACCATGAAACGACTGACTGATCGAGATTCGGCTTTCAAAATCGTCTCTCTGCTTTTGCACAAAGACCCAATGGCCCTTCAGATCCAGAAGGAGTTGGTAGACCAGGCAAAAGATCTGATCGACACTGCCGCCGGTCAGACCGTGAACGAAGAATTGATGAGATTGCAAAAGGAGCACAAGAAACAAATCGTACGGATGCGCGACGAGATGAAAGAGCTCAAAGAGCACGATGAAAAGTATCGAAAAATGATGGCCAAGCAGCAAGCCAAGGTCGAAAAAGAGCTAGAGAAAGTGCGTCAACAGCAGGAGCGGTTGAAGTACGACAGAAGAGTGGAGAAACGGGTCGCAGCGAACCTACAGAGCGAAATCAACGACGAGATCGCCCACTTGAAAAGACGGCTGCAAGAGGAAGAGCGACAAAGGGTGGGCGAAATGACTTTCGACGAAGCGGTGGCGTTTGTGAGGGCTAACGAGATCAAAGTCCAGGCTGACGAGCGCGAGCGAGTAGAGCAGCAGATCAAAAAGCTGTCCAAGAAGCCGGAAATGAACGCTGCGGAGGGGAGAACTGGGAGGGCGCGGAGGAAGATGAAGGGGTCGGGGAGGTACCTCTTCGCTGCCCTGAAGTTCATTGTACCGATTACGACA
This sequence comes from Venturia asperata, assembly GCA_003689335.1. Classification (NCBI taxonomy): domain Eukaryota; kingdom Fungi; phylum Ascomycota; class Dothideomycetes; order Venturiales; family Venturiaceae; genus Venturia; species Venturia asperata. Next base: position 364,947 of record QWWL01000020.1, read on the forward strand.
GGCGCTTTGCTTGGGGTTCCTATACCGTTTCCGTTCAGCTGGCCTGGAAGTGGTGACACTGGCGGAGATGCTGTATAATTATAGGTTTGGATGGTGGTGGGACCTGATATGGTGTTGTTTCCTCCAAGCCGTGCGTTTTGAGATCGGCCTCGTCGCCGATCAATAACAACCACAACAACAAATTCCTCAGGACGCCTTACACCCACAGCATGGCACGCTTTCATATACACATATCGATTGAGCCTGCAAAAGACCTCGTCGCATCGCCGAATATCCCTTCGGACAATTTCCCTCCGGTCGACAATCACTTTGCCCTGGTCACTCTCGTGATATCAATTGCCTCAACTTGGCAGAACCCGAACAGAATACCCTATGAACTAATAAGCCAAAGAGATGAAAGCACGAGCAACTGCTCGATGCCTGACGTTATTGACAAAATGTCTTACGCTACACGATGGTCCATGGCCACTTCTTCCTATCGGCCTCAATACTCATCTGTTAATTGCAGTGATCCGAATGCCGTTCCGTGAAAGAGTGCTGGTCAACAACTGGAAAGATTCTCACTGGTAGATTCAGGTTCTTACGATCGCACTCTGACCATAATAGTATACACTTCCGCCAATTCCCTACTTGGTTTTCTCTTGGCTGTCAGGAGCAGTTGCTATATTTAGCTCGCAATTTCCTGGTCCATGGATTTTTCACCTGATGATTTCCACACCCCCTAATTTTTCAATCTCGCAGTCTCTTCCATATCAAGTTCCACCCTCGAATTGCAACTTCTCGCTGATGGCTCCGAAAGGCTGAGACATTCAGCCTTGCGACTCAGTCATCGAGACCGGAGACCATCCTGTTCCCTCTCTCGCAATAAGACGCGACGGATCCTTCCCTGGACCTTTGATGGGTGTATCCTCTAGTTGTGTGTAGACAATTATGCCTCGGCTAAACACTTTTCATCTTCAAGATCGCACCGGATACAGCCGTGCCAGTCACCTAGATTGGATTGTGGAGGTGAAGGAATTCACATCCATCTCGTGTGCGCATCTTCTTCCCCACTCCCAATACTGTAGGACCCGGGGTACCACAGTACAATGAGCACGGGATACATGGAGGCCATGGAGTATCATTCCAAGTACCCAAACATAGCTCTTGCAAAGGCTAATTTTAGACTTGGGAGCACGTCTCGTCAAAGCTATATATCGTGTTGCTATTGACTTGCGTTCTTTCGCCAACCATATTCTTCTCACTCATCAATATCGTCAACCTCTTCTGTCTAAGCCACCTCACACTTTTTTTCTCGTTGCAAATCATAAAATTATACAAAATGCGCGTCACACTTCTCATCAGCAGCACACTTTGCGCAACCCTCGTAGCAGCGGAGAAATGTCACTGGGATGTCTTTGGAGTTACACAAACCATTAATGCCGGAGACAGCATCAAGCTCAAGGGAATCGGCGTTGCCTGCGGGACCAGTTCATCACCCGTAAGTGCCAACATCTCCCTCTAAATTCTCTCCGTCGTCCCGCCCTGGATTAAAAACGTCGCTTTCTCGTGTAAAAATTGCTGATGATGAGGCAACAGACATTCGGAGTCCACGCGAAATGCAAAATTGCCTACGATCAGAAAGTGGGCACCTGCGATACCTTTGCCGTGCATGGGTCAAAGGATACGATCAAGTGTGTCTACAAAACTCAGGGGACGCCGAATTATGGAAGTTGCAAGGAGATCTCTACCTAGGCGGTGCGTGGAGGTACTTGCTTTGTTGAGAAGAGGATACCCGCCAGTGGACGACAGTGGCGACATAAGTGGATCTGGATGTTGACCAACTTGTCGTTGGAAAGGGCGTCTTACAAGTTATCTCCGTCAACTATTGTGTATATCTTAACAATATAATTGATGCTGGAGATGACGAAGCTAGAAACCCGTCAATACGACGCAGTGACTTTGTGGTGTGGAAGACAGATATCGCTGCTTTTGAGAGGAAGGAAATTGTGAGTCGGTAAATCCGTTCACTGTGCGGCTAATAGAAAGATGGATTCCTCCAAATTAGTCCCTGATTTACTCGACTGAAGACTGTAAAACTCTTGGACATGAGCTCGAGGGACAGAGTCTATTGATCCGCCCATGAAAAATGATGAAAAGACTTGCTTGTACGGAAAGAGCAAGATGGCTGCTTTGAAAAGAGTGACCACTCCCATACCTGCAGTCAACGCACATGCCCGCTCCCAAGAAGCAAACAGCACCAGACGCATTCGCCCCATACACAAGCTTCTCTGCAACTTTCCGTCTCATCCTTCACCGTCACACAACCCGGTCAATCGTACATCATCTTTTGCCCAATAATTCCAGGGTAATAAGTCTTCAAACCCCGGTAGAAGTATCGAAGACTGGGAGGTTTCCTACCGATACTTCGATGAGACATGCGAAGAATTTCCCGAATCGTTCGGTCCACAACTGGCCACCTCTTCGCCTGGCCCTCAGCGAAATGAACCATGTAAAATAGAGGCATGTGTTGCCATTCGCTCTGATGAACATCCATGAGCTCATCGTCTGTGACCGATGCAGGCAAAAGTCTTTGCTCGATCAATCCCTTTTCCGCCAATCCAGGCCAAAGTCGACCCGTGCACATGAACAGCCCAAATCTTTGCGCAGAAACGCCCACGCTAGCCAAAAGCTCTGTGATGTCATGGTCGATAGACTCGTAACAGCGCTGAAAAGTGCCTCCCATACCTCCACTGGCAAGTTTTAGATCTATTAACCCGGGAAGCGGCATGAAGTGGAGTGGTACTCTGGCATCGGCGTTGGTCTCGATTGGGGGGTATACAGCGGGAACCCTCAGACTGATCATCTTCCAGTCTTCGCGGTTTGATGCCTCCTGATATTTGTGCTCTGCTTTGACGGTGGATAGTGGCTGAATTTGTGATTTGGATGCAGTCATAGCTGGAGATGAGGACGGCATGCTGGAATCCAAGGTCGATACTGCAGCAGCTATGTCTTAATGGTGCTCATGATCTCTTGCTGATGCTGTCTTGTTGATTGTTTTGCTAATGATTTTATTGTTGAAATTCGATTGGCGGGACTTGGAGGTCAGTACTGGTTTAAGGAAGTCACCCTCGATCGCCGTTCCCTAGACCACTGGGGCTCAAAGTTCAGTTTAAGTAGGTAGCGTCGTCATAATATCTTTCATCTCCACAGCATCGCGAACCCAAAACCATAATGATAATCTTTATACTTTCCATTCCCGTACCAATCATCAGCTAGGCTGTCTAATTTTATAGTGACTCCAGTACCTATGCGTCTCTAGATCACGTTCATTCCATGCCAAATATCTACAGTCGGGACATCGGCTAGCATGTTCGTCACCCCGAGGATGATTTTCCGCATCAAATATCCTGGTATACCCGGCTAGACAGTTGCGTTCGTGAACAATCGCGCCCCGAAAGCCTTCCTGGTGGCAGAAACCACACTTTTCCCAGGGCCAGCGTTGACCGAAGCCGTATTCGTAAGGCATTGGGAGATGCTATTTATTGTTTTCAAGGTTTGTTGTTTGACTGTGACTTGTGTAAGAGGTTGTTGTTGAGGAGATTGAGGGTGTAAGAAGAACGGCCGTGGGCTTTTATTGTGAAAATTTGGTGACGAGGCTCTCGCTGTAAGAGACAGGCAACGGGTGAGGGTGTCATGCACAGAACGTGCTGCCAAGTGGGCAGTGCTGGAATTCACCTTTTGGTTATTATGCAACTCAGTGATCTAGCTGATAAACGATTCTGATGATCTAGCAGAACTGATGCCTCAGCACTGGACCGGTGGCTCCACTGTACCAAATCATCTTCGAAGCCTTGCTCTTCATTTCTGCTTGTGCTCTGTGGCAGCTGATCGGTCCAAGTGATCAAAAGTGACTGTTGGCCGGAGTATCATCTTCCAAAAGTTGACATAAAGCGGGAGTCGAGTGAGGAGGAGTTTAGCACGAATCCGATTTCTCCTGCTTCAAGCCGCGTTTTGCAACCGTCCCTCGACCGAGTCCATGCTCTTATCTTCTTAGCTGATGCTGCTACCATATCGCTTCAAGTGACATTGACAGCACGACAGACAGTATGCTGATGGTGTGTCATCTGGAGATAGCGAAGCTGGTCAGGAGAAATGTCGCTCAGTGGGGTCTTCTCAAAAGCCATATACGGTCGTGCATCACTAGATCTTGGTACCTATGTCAACAGTCCCATGTCCTCCGTGTTTGTGGTCGGGAGCAATGTAGCGGCTAGGTCTGAAATGCCGAAAAGAAATTCGTACGTCTTTTATTTTCTTTTCGAGACAGCCCAACAATCAGACGTGTCGATTTCGGTCGACCTAAAGCACGGCGTTGATCGCAACGGGAGACACGATCTTAATGTATCAATAACGCCAATAGGTATATTTGGTATGGTAGTGGTTTCGCTGCCACTGTATCCCTGCTGAACCGCGAATGTCAGTCATCATTACGAGGGAGTGCTAAGATGGCAGCAAAAGTGGCGTGAGGCCAGAGGCTAGATAAGAGGGTGTTTGATGGGTGGGTCTTGATCATGGCGAGCAAGTGGGTTGAAGCCAGCAGAAGTGGTAGAACCTTGAGAAATCGACGGTCAGCTTTACGAAACAGACACAACGCTTGAAGTTGGCATCCGCGTCAATATGCTCATGTCTTCGGCCACCGCAAGGAGCAAGTTCGCCAGAGTATGACTGTGCTCAAGACTCATGTCGCTCCATCTCCACCAAAGTCGTCTCGTATTGATTGCCGCCGAGATGCGCAGGAAGATGTGCTGAAGAATGAAAGCTTATGGTCCCGGCTGGCTCAGACCTATGGGAACCTTGGCCTACCGGGCCCTATTTCTCAGTCTAGAATTCGGAAATGACCCAAACACTTTATCGTAACGAGTAAGGGGACCACCATCGTGTTGCTGGTCTCATAGTAGCCGGGACATGTGTTGACAAAAGCGCTAGATCTTACACGTTGCCATTCATGCCTGCTGCGAAAGTCAGATTCTTCGCACGAAGTGAGAATCATGCCATTTGTAAGACTACCTCTTCATATATCATTAAGTCCAAAGCCGGCACCTCAAGTATCGGCCCTCTCAGCTTTTTCCACCCAGTTCCTCCATTCATTATACTCTTTATGACTGAGTTCGTGTCTGTGACCCTGATATCTGACCACATTAAGATCCTTGACCTTTCTCCAATCAGAGGTTCTGCCAGACCATCCTGCCTTTCTCATTAGTGATACCATAGTCTCCTCTTTTGTCCACCCCTGTTCGCGAGCTACGTCCGGGAGGTATGTGGAGCCGAAGCGCCGATTTCGATCTGTGAAAGATATGCGCAGGCCATGGGTGCCAATTGTCCAGTCCATTGGGTCTTCGATGCTTTCGAAATTGGTGAGGAGGGTGACTCCACAACCGAGGGTGGGCAGCTCGCGAAGAGAGATACTATCAAAGCGGTGGTCTTCAAATGCTCTATTTGCTATGTTAGGCAGCAGGAAATGGAAATTGAAACTAGGAAGGCTTAGGAAGGCTTACGAAGTCAAAGCATAGCTCCGCAGTCCATCGTCCAGCTCCTGATCCTCAAATGTGCCTATGCAACCTCTCAATGACTTGTGCCCACTCTTGCTAATTGTATCCCATGTCACAAAGAGAGGATACTTCGAGTCGCTAGCGGCGCCTTTGCTCCTGGAGGAGCCCTTGGGCAAAGAAAAAAGTGACGATGAATAAGAGGACTCTGATGTGTCAGTTGTCGTCGAGAGAGAGGGGGTGCTTGACGAGGCTGACGAGCTAGTGGAAGGAGAATTCAGTATACGGCTTATTGCGGCTGGTGGAGGAGGCGAGAGGACGCCTTCCAACTCATCATCTAGTCCTCCTGCTTTTCCTGCACCAGCGTTCTCATATTGATCCCATAGATCCTCTACTTCGCTGAGCGAAAGAGGTTGACGCTTCTCTAGGGCGCTTGAGAGAGCCTCGAAGCAGTAGGCGCAATGAGCCGCGGTCGCCATGGTCCCTGGATCCTGTCCTCAGAAATTGAGTATCAAGGAATCTAGTAGAGATATGACGGTTGGAGGTTGGATTATCGGGTATCTAAGGTCAGGTTTGATCTGGCGCCGTAGACTCGTTAGGCAGAGTCAGGAGGATGAAGTGCCTTGAAGCCTTGTCCGCTGTGCTGTGGCTTGTCCCTCAGCGGTTTGGCGGCACTGGCGGCTTAGACAGCCTGAGCCTGATGATTAGATAAGGAAGTTGACAGCTGGAGCTGGTGGAGGGCTTTGAGGTCCGTGAACAGCGCGATAGGTTTAGTGTAGGTACGCGCACCAAACCTCGAGGTCCCGCCTCACTCTTACCTACCAACTAGTACTACATCTTTCTGGCACAAAATATGCTTTGCTTCCCAATCGTCTACCACTGTACTGCCAACGCTGATGAACTCCTGCAATGGTCATTAACTCAAGAAACTGTCAACAAGCTCACATGCTAATTGGCATAGCAATAGATCTCCATCCTCAATCCTCTCATTCCTCTTCATCACATCGGGCTACGGCTAAAAATAGTCACAGACTTGGCCCGCACTGGCTTGCAGAATCCAAACGCTCGCTCACTCATCATGTCAAACCTTCATTTGCCCAATACATAGTAGAATTACAAAGCTCCACAGCCGTGGCGTCGAGACTGCGGCTGAGCGACACAGCCTAGTCTCGACCCCTCCCTTTTCAACCAGCCGCTATGAACACGGCCATGGTGTACAATTATGCCTACTGCTCTCCTGCCAGACATGATTGCCAGCAGACGATGATGAACTCGACGGCTCCTGTCATACTACCTCCAGGTAGCTCAAACCATGGCGACCCAAACCTCCTGTGCCGGCCCTCTCGGTGGACTGATGTGCTGATCTTCTTCTTTGGCAATTATTTACTGCATGCTGCCACCGCAAGGCCCCTACCTGGTGAGAGTTCAGTCTCTCAGGCGATTGCAACTGTTCTCGCCCTTCTCCTTCCCTCTTCCGGTGTTTTGCGAGGGATCAGAGCTATCATCAGTGGTGCTAAATTTACAAAAATTGATCTGACTACCGCTGCGAGAGCGGGAGCTCTGTGTACAGTTGTGCGTGAAGGGCAGGACGGGTTTGCGAAAAATGTTGATATTAGTAAGTTCTGACATCCGGATTGGGATTTTTGAGGTCTTTTCGAGATCCATGGCTCAAGATTTTTGGCAACTTGGAAAACAGACCCTTCTCAGAATATTGGAGGCTTGATTTCAATACGAAGATTTTTGCTGCCTTTACAAGTTGTCAATCACTAATGGCGGTTCTACATACCCTCTTTTGCCTTACTAACCTGATTAAAGCTTCATCCGGTTGGTTCGCAACAAAGATCCACGGGACATTCTCCCTTCCGGCGGGATTTGAGATTGTCTACATACCCGCAAATGCGGTGCGACCAGCCCCCAACCACAAAGACATGGAGTCCGCACCATTTTTGGGTTGCGAGTCACCTTCTTCGTCACCCTTCCCAAGCCGCAAGCCCACCACAAGCACTTCTGCAATCCTAGAAATCAAACATCACGAACCTATCGTCAAATCGCCAACACTCTCCGACAATTACAACATTCTCAAATCCGGCGTTTCCCTAGGCCAAGCCATCTTCGCCGTATCCACGCTATACCGAACAAAAGGCGATCAATTAAGCACGTATGGCTACGCTTCTTTCGGACTGACAGTCGCTCCATACGCTCTCATGTCTATCGTAAACCTCCTCGGCAGTTTGCTCTGTCCCGAATATCCAGCCCTCTACCTCGTAGACTCACAGCCTATGCAAGAGGCCTGGGAACGAGGTGGTTATTTCGATGGAACTATAGGGAATCTGGACATCGACATGCAGATTCTCCAAGCAGAAAGCCATGGCGCTTCTTATGACCGACGTGATCTTCTACTCCACACCTCGGCCATCATTTTCGGGTTTATCCCCATACTCATCGTCGCTCTACTATCGAAATTAGATCCTGCTAGCAGTACACTGTCGCAGCGATCGTGGCTGATGACGTGGTTGGTTTTCGGAGCCGTCTTTGGTCCCATCATTGAGTGGCGGCGGGGTGAACTAATGAGTTATGGGCAATCGACGTGGTCAGCACAGCTTTCAAGTATAGGACTGGCCGCCTTCTACGCGGCTCCAGCAGTGGGTGGATTTGTGGTTGTTGGACAGATGATCATGGAATATGGGACTTGTATGCAGCTTAGCTGAAGGGATATAAACTCCTCTGAAAATGATATAGCTCATATCGATTTGGTAAAGATCATAATTTCGTGAATCCATTGTTGTCACCTCAAAGCTAGAATACCGTTTCGCTTGGTAAGAAGCGAGGTATCTTAAGGCGTAGCTATTTGTCTCGAAATGCTCATGGTGGAAGGGGAGTGTTCGATATGGCAGTCTGATATGCTTTGACTGTTTCCGTCCCTCACGACAAATTGGAGCGATGTCGATAAACCCAAAAGCAGTGTTTCTCGATTGACCAATCCAATGACCTGGGGAGAGGTTTCAAAGCCATGAAAAGCCGTGTCTGAGCCACCTCATTTTGCCTGCGTAACTTTTGTCCTTCCTTGCAAATCATGCATGCATAGCCTCCAGGTCATCCGAGCCGTGAGCGAGCAAAAGTTGAGCCCAATATCAAGCTCGGGGAATTAATGCTTCTCACCATTCCAACATAACTTCTCTTCATTCCAAACGGTCGCCTTCACGACATACGGTCATCCACCTCCATAGCCTCCACCTGCCCCACCCTCTGTCCATTATCCACCCTGCCAAACCCTGCCGCCCTCTCCGCCTCCTCCTGAGTATGCGCACCCTCTTTCAACTGCTTCACCCGTCTCTTATGCACCTTGCCCTTCTGATGCGCCTCCATATTCGCTACGCTCTCAAACCATTTTGCACATTCCAGACAGTAGTGTTGACCTAGCCCTGGTAGCTCGTCTTCGGGGCCTTTTGTTTCTTTGTAGATCTCGAGGTGCCGTGGGGATTTGAGGTCGGCGGTGATTTGGTCGAGGTCGCGGGTGAAGCGGCGAGTTTTTTTGTTGTGCTTTGCTATCGAGGGCATATTTGCGGTTGTGAATTTGGGTATGGATTTTCTTGGTGAGGGAGAGTGAAGATATTTGTTCGCAGTGGTGGGTGAGTTTGTGGAGAGTTGGAAGTGGTGTGCCGGAACTTTTTTTGGTGTCGCAATTGCTGAGAAGGGGTCCAGTGCGTGCTAATAAACTGTAGGTCTGCGGCGAATATCTCAGCACGATGCGAAAAGATCATGACTTCTCGGAGCTCGATTTTCTCTTCATCAACCTCAACCCCGTAATGTACGCTTGAAGGTCGTAGGTTTTTCTCGACTACAGCCTGATACGGTGGGTGATGTTGATTTTATCCGCTTTGACTTCATGAGTACCGTGGGATGTTCAAGAGCTCGCAGATCTACGGGGTTTGAGGTCTTGAAGAATACTACCAATTCAATCCGCCATTGCCAGCGAAAAGAGAGCGCAAATGTAGGAGTGATTCTCTCTTCGCCACACCCTCGAGCTGGCGATTGGAATACCGCATAGGACAGGGACTTGACCACAGCCACGACCGGTTTCTTGTCATTCAGCGGTTATACAGCTAGAAGATATTGGCTTTTGTGACCGAAACACCAAATCTGTCATACAAATACTGATTTTTAGACTTACGGCTAGGATCCTGGCACCTGCATTACCATCCACGTTTATCAACGTCATATCAGACCTCCATAGACTGGCTGTTAACAACAATCATTCCAAGACTTTCGGCCACACGCTAAGCTGAATCGATCATGGCCTCCCCAAACCATTCCTCGATTCTCATCGTCGGTGGTGGAACATGGGGATGCTCAATAGCGTATCGACTAGCCAAAAGAGGATTCAAGGACATCAAGGTACTGGATGCCAATGAATTTCCGAGTAAGGACAGTGCTGGAAATGATGTGAACAAAATAATGGAAGAACGTGAGTTCTACCTTTTCTTAGTCAGTCAATCAAATCCTCTTCCTCCATGTCTCTTGCTAAGTCAATCCAGCCGAAGCACCGCCCTCAGACACGGATAGTGACAAAGACTTTGCTTGGTCGACTATTGAGAGCCTAGCGACTGAAGTCTGGAAGACTGATCCTACCTATGAGCCTTACTATCACCCGACCGGCTTCATTTACGCAGCTGTAGGCAAGCATGCCTTCAAGATGGTCGAGGAGGCGACAAAGAAACATCCAGCGAATTGGAAACCACTTCTTAGCGCTGAAGACTTTCGCGCTACGATGCCCAATGGACCTTTGACAGGTCTGATGCCAGGATGGAGAGGTTTCTTGAGGAGCGAGAGAGCGGGCTTTGTCGAAGCAGAGAGGGCCATGGAAGCAACACGCCTTGAAGCAACGAAGCTAGGCGTCAAGTTCGTTTCTGGGAACAGCGGAAAAGTAGCGTCGCTCCTCTTCAACGGAGAGAGAACGGATGTTGTCGGCGCCGAAGCTGCAGACAGGACGAAACATCTCGCAGATCAGATCATTCTTTCCGCCGGCGCAGGAAGCGATAGTCTCTTGGATTTCAAGAAACAACTGCGAGCCACGGCATGGACGTTGGCTCACATCCGACTCACTGACGACGAAGTCGCAAGATACGGAAAAATACCGGTCCTCTACGGCTCTGATCGCGGTTTCTTTATTCCCTCTCTCAGCAGCAACGAGTTAAAAGTCTGCGATGAACATCCAGGCTACATCCATCTGGTCAAAGACGCCGAAGGCAATGAGAGATCTGTTCCTTTCAGCAAACAGCAGATACCTCTTGACTCCGAACAACGAATCCGCGAATTCCTGACTGAAACTAGTCCACATCTTGCTCAACGACCTTTTACGTTCGCTAGAGTCTGCTGGGACGCAGATACGCCTGATCGTCTGTTCTTGATCGATCGTCATCCGGAATTCAAGTCGTTGGTTATGGCAGTCGGAGGTTCGGGTCATGGCTTCATGTGCTCACCTGCTGTGGGTGTGCTTGTTGCGGATTTGGTGCAAGAGAAGATGGGAAAGAGGATCAAGGAAATTTTGGGGTGGAGGCCGCACACCGCCGAAGGAAGGGATTGGTGGGACACGCAGGGGAGGTTTGGGGTTGAGGGCAGGGTCAAGGACTTTAAAGACGTGAAAGGTTGGACTGATATCCAGCCGAAGAAGTAGTTGAGCTTAGCATCAGAATTGACGGGTCTGGTTCGAGAGTCATCACAACGGGACCATCGATTGATCCAGTTCTTCTGCCTTTTACACCGTCGAGTCGCTCTATCTTGAACCCATTCAACTCGAAGCAGGATGACTGAGTACTTCCCTGGCAGTTTTATTCTAAAGAATCGTCTGTACCGACTTCTGTTTGGAAGTGTTAAACTAGATTCGATCACACAGTGGCTTCATCGATACATCGTCCCCTAGCCTCTCCAGGTCTCGCGATGTTTCCTCTAAACCTAAATTTTACAGGTTTCGGGATTGATGTTGATAGATTTCTAGCGACGTGAAGAAATTATTTCGCCAGAAGTTTATCAATATTGATATCGAGTTACGGATGATGAATCGATTCACACTTGTCTAGGGACACGGAATTAATGAAGCCACATGCGGTTGCAAGCTGGACAACATGGGCCGAACGCCTTGCGAGAGAAGAGTCGGAAGCGCAATCGTCAGGCTCCATTGTTCTCAACAAGCAATTGAACCAAAGAAGGAAGTAAGGCCGTTGGGTGATTATTTGATGGCGAAACTCGTCGCTTGGTGTTGCAAGTGGTGCGTGATCACGTTGACTCTGCAAATGGCGCGTACCAGGTTGCCCCCTAATAGCTGAGGTGGGCCCTATCATTCGCGTTGTAAACACGACGGGTAGAAAACAAACAACCGACTGATCCCAAATCTGAACGGACGACCACGACCGCGATCGACCTCACATCATGTCCAGCGCGTCGCCCACTCGTCCTTCTCGCCGTGCCGCTGCGTCCAGAAGAAAAATAGTCGACGACTCCGACGAGGACGAAAACCCCGCGCAAGATGAAGACAGCGAGGAGGAGTTCACACCGGCGCCTGTCAAGGCAACACGCAGTGCGAGACGGAAACCCACCAATGATACCAGTACGATGACACCGACGACGAGTAGGACGCGGCGGACAAGAGCGAGCGAGTCTATTGAGCCGTCACACATATTTGCTCCCGCAGAAGAGGAAGAAGCTCCTGCGACAGTATCTCCAACGAAAAGGACAGCGCCGAAGAAGCGTGCACCGAGACAGAGTGTTCGCGCCAATATTAGGAAGAGCAGGATGTCAAGTGCGCCGAGCATCGTAGAGGAAGCACCTTCATTTCTGGCACCTGTGCTTCCAACTCCAAAACCCTCAGCTTCGCCCGACCCAGAGCCTGAGAATACCGAGAATGAGCCCACGATCACCGAAGATCCAATGGCCATTGATTCAAAACCAATCTTTCCACCTTCGTCTCCTCGAGCCACGCCTTCAAAACGAGATGCTACACCTCTGGCAGATATCACAGAGACAACAGTCAATGAGCGAACGCCCATGCCCGCTGAGAAGCGGCCAGAGGTTCTGAAGGTCAACTCGCAGGTCACGAATCTGGAAAGGCCCATGGACATTGTAGTACGCACGCGACAGAATGCAATGCCACAGGTGGAGGAGCAGACCGGTCCGAAAGCACGTATGGTCATCACATACCTTATCCTCCACAACTTCAAAAGTTACGCTGGTCGACAAGAGGTTGGACCTTTCCACTCCTCCTTTTCGTCGGTTGTAGGACCTAATGGATCTGGAAAATCTAATGTCATCGATTCGCTGTTGTTTGTTTTCGGCTTTCGAGCCAGCAAGATGAGACAGGGTAAGATTTCGGCGCTCATTCACAACTCTGCCGCATTTCCAGACTTGGATCATTGTGAGGTCGAAGTGCATTTCCAGGAGGTGGTGGATTACCCAGGCGGAACGACAGAGGCTGTGCCAGATACAACTCTAATCATCTCGCGGCGTGCGTTCAAGAACAACTCCAGTAGTTATCACATCAATGGCAAGACTTCGAACTTCACGACGGTCACAACGCTGCTTCGCGACAAGGGCATCGATCTCGATCACAAGCGTTTCCTGATTCTCCAGGGCGAGGTGGAATCAATTGCCCAGATGAAGCCGAAGGCAGCCAACGAGCACGACGACGGACTGCTAGAGTATCTTGAGGACATTATTGGAACATCAAAGTACAAGACGCCAATCGAAGAGTCTGCTGCTCAGGTCGAGGAGTTCAACGAAGTCTGTGTGGAGAAGAGCAATCGTGTTCAGCATGTTGAGAAAGAGCGAAATGGACTGGAGGACAAGAAAGATAAGGCTCTGGCATTTATTCGCGATGAGAATGAACTGTCCATGAAGCAAGCTGCTCTCTATCAAGTTTGCATCGAAGAGTCCAGCGACACGCTCCAGGTCTCGCAAGAAGCCACGGCGAAGATCCAGGCACAGCTTGATGAAGAAATGGCAAGACATCAAGGCAACGAACAAGAGATCAAACGCCTCGAAAAGCAGTATAAGACGTGCACCAAAGAGTATGAAAAATTGGAACAGCAAAGCCAGGCTGTTTTGAAAGAAGTCGCGAAGTTGGACAAGGAGACTGTCAAGTTTGAAGAGAAAAAGAAGTTTCTGGCCAACAAACAGAAGAAATTGGAGAAGACGATGGAGACTAGCAAATATGCTGCTGCTGAAGCCGAGGTTACCATCAAAAACACGACTGACGACATCAACCGCAACGCTGCCCAAATCGAGGCTCTCCAGCAGGATATGCAACATGAGGAGAAGGAGCTGGCTTCAATTCGGGACAGTCTCAAGGGCAAGACTCAGGGTCTTTCCGAAGAGATTGCCGAGAAGCAAAAGTCACTCGAGCCTTGGAACGAGAAGATCAACGCCAAGCAATCTGCGATGGCCGTGGCACAGAGTGAACTCGATATCCTTCGCGAGAAGGAGGGTTCCGGTGCAGTTGCTGTAGCAGAGGTCGAGTCCAAAATCACTGGATTCGAGGAGAGCAAAGCAGCCAAAATCGAAGAGCTGGAGCAATGTAACGCTGAGCGAACTAATCTTGAGAAGCAACTTCAACGAACTCAGGATGAGCTCGATTCTCTCTCTAAGAAGGAGGGTCCTATCCGCTCCAAGTTGTCTGATGCACGCCAGAAGGCTGATGAAGCTAGATCGAGCTTGTCTGCTAGTCAATCGCAAGGCAATGTTTTGACAGGCCTCATGCGCATGAAGGAGTCTGGTCGCATCAGTGGATTCCACGGGCGTCTTGGGAATCTCGGAGCTATTGACCAAAAGTATGATGTTGCAATTTCGACTGCATGTCCATCGCTCGACAATATGGTTGTAGATTCAGTCGAAGTTGGACAACAATGTATCGAACATCTGCGGAAGAATAATCTTGGACGAGCGAATTTCATCTGTCTGGACAAGCTTGCTCAGAGGGATCTTTCACCCATCGACACTCCTGAGAATTGCCATCGATTGTTTGATCTGGTCAGGGCCAAGGATGAGCGTTTTCTGCCAGCTTTCTACAGCGTCCTACAAAACACGCTAGTGGCCAAAGATATGGAACAAGCGAATAGAGTGGCATATGGTGCCAAGCGATGGAGAGTTGTCACTCTCGAGGGACAGCTGATCGACAAGTCTGGTACCATGAGTGGTGGCGGCACTCGTGTTGCCAAGGGCGGCATGTCATCAAAGCTCACGCAGGAGGTGACCAGGGAACAGGTCTCCAAGCTCGAGGTTGATCGTGACGCTCTTGAACAGTCTTTTCAGGACTTCCAGAAACAGCAGCGGGACTTGGAAACCTCGCTGCGAGAGTTCTCTAACCAGATCCCAAAGCTGCAAACACAGGCTCAGAAATTGGAACTCGAGATTAGTAGCTTCGACAAAAACATCGCTGACGCCCAACGTCGTGTCCAGGAACTTGGCTCGGAACAACAATCGTCCAAAACTGACAAGGCTCGTATCACAGCATTGGAGAAGCTCATCGCTACTGCCGAGAAGGAAACGTCAAAGCTTCACTCTGAGATGGCTGGCATTGAGGAGGAAATCAAGACTCTACAAGACAAAATCATGGAGATTGGAGGCGTCAAGCTCCGAATCCAGAAAGCTAAGGTTGATCATCTAAAAGCTCAGATTGACACCCTTACCGAGGAAATGTCTTCTGCTGAAGTCAACAAGGCCAAAGCAGAGAAGCAGAAAATCAAGCATGAAAAGGCCCATGTCGAAGCTGAAAGAGAGATAGATGGTGCCGCCGCTGAATGTGACAAGCTACAAGAGGCCATGCAGCTCCAGAATGAGAATGCTGCTGGCTCACGGCAAGCTGCTGAGGAGGCCCAAGAAGCCATCGACACAAAGAAGGAAGAGCTCGTTGTTTTGAAGAAAGACCTCGACGAAAGGACAACTGAGATCAATGCAACCCGAGGAGTTGAGATTGAGATGCGCAACAAACTCGAAGAGCACCAGAAGGCGGTCAACGAAGCTCAAAAACGACTCAATCACTGGGGCGAGAAACTGAGTAAACTTGCCATCCAAAATGTCTCTGACATTGGAGAGGAGAATGAGCAGGCTGCTCTCCCACAATACTCGCGAGATGAGCTGCTCGACATGGACAAGAATGAGCTGAAGGATGAGATTGCAAGGTTGGAAGAGAAATTGAAGGATGTCAATGTTGATCTCAACGTTCTTGCAGAGTATAGGAAGCGGTGCGAAGAACACGCCACCCGTCTCGCCGATCTCAACGAAGCGTTAAACACCCGCGACACCGCCAAACGCACCTGCGATGAACTCCGTCGTCTCCGTCTGGAGGGATTCATGGAGGGTTTCTCCACCATTTCTTTACGATTGAAAGAGATGTACCAGATGATTACCATGGGCGGGAATGCGGAACTCGAGCTCGTCGACAGCTTAGATCCGTTCAGTGAGGGTATTCTTTTCTCAGTGATGCCGCCAAAGAAAAGTTGGAAGAATATTGGAAATTTGTCTGGTGGGGAGAAGACGCTGAGTAGTTTGGCGCTTGTGTTTGCGTTGCATCATTTCAAACCGACGCCACTCTATGTTATGGATGAAATCGATGCCGCGTTGGATTTTAGAAATGTGAGTTATACCCTCTCCCTTTTCTTTTGCTCTTGGCTGCATCCTGCTCTCTCTGCTACAATTCGAAAGGACGTTTGCTAATCGAGTGCGGTGCTACAGGTCTCCATTGTTGCATCTTACATCAAGGAGAGAACGAAGAATGCACAGTTCATCGTCATCTCGTTGCGAAATAACATGTTTGAGTTGGCGTCCCGGTTGGTGGGTGTCTATAAAGTTAATCATATGGTATGTCCTCTTTTCCGCACTCCTCCCCATCCCTCCTCCCTTTCATGTTATGAGGCTTTGCTAACCTATCGGCAACAGACGAAGAGTGTCACTGTCGAGAATAGGGATTACATCCTGCCAGCGACTCAAGTGAGAGCCTGATCATATAAAAGTCCATCGCCGCGTTTTCTGGGTTTGGCGTCTGAAGTTTGGCGTTTGCCGTACGGCTTTACATGGGCGCGGTCGTCACATTGGACCCGTATGTTCTGTATGATTGCAATGATGCCCGTGAGACTTGAATGATGAAATTTTACAAAGACGATCCACCTCTTGCTGCTCCCTTGTTTCTTCTCCCTGAATGCCGCTGAGCGTCCTACGGCTGCGTGAAAATTACCATTCCATAACCAGGCCGGGACGTGTCATTCTTCCCCCCTCCTTTTCGAGAAACGGAATGTTTGGACCGAGGACGGGAAAATGGCGTGATGGTGATGGTGATGGTGATCTTGGATATCTATCTGTACTTGATGAAGATGAAGAAGCAGACGTTGCGTCTGAATCATGCATGGGATACGCAGGATTAAAAAGTCCAGTCGACTCGTTGAAGCGGTGGCGCTCCCACGAGCGATGTTTTTGGGGAAGTGGTCGGTAGATAGATGGACGAATGATTTTGCCGTTTATTGGTTGTGGTGGATGTTTGATGGATTTCAACTGGTGGATCAAGAGACGATTGAAGGCGAGAAACTTTTGTCGCAACCGGTGTTGGTTTTAGGTGGGCAACGTTGATGGAACGGAGTTGGCTTTTGGCGGCATCGAAATGGGTCAAGCCCCATGCGCAGGCGGAGTTCTGCGTCAACATGTTTTACCTCTGGGAACGCCATTTGCGACCTGCTTGTCGCTTCACGAAGTTCATCTATCGCACTCAAAATAGGACGTAATTTCAAATTGAAACCTGCGACGAGATACAACCAATCCGTTCAAAAAAAAAGAAAAGGAGATCTGTACAAACGTAACCGTGAGAACCATGTACCACCACAAATCCCAACTAGTCGTATTCTCCTTGCCTCATCATATTCACAATACTAATCTATTCTTTCCACCTATCTTCATGCCTTGGCCTCGGCAGCCTTCTTTGCCATCGTGTTCAATGCAGATCCGTTGACAAACCACTCAATTTGTGGCTCGTTGAAAGTGTGGTTCAGGGTGATGTCGTAATCTGGGGAGCCGTCGGCTGGGTGAACCCTGAGGGTCATTGGCTTTCCGACAGCGAGTTGCGTGCACAGGAGGTCAACCTTGTCGTATGGCTGGATCTTGTCGTAGTCGGCTGGATCGGCGAAGGTCAATGGCAACATACCCTGCTTCTTCAAGTTGGTCTCGTGGATACGGGCGAATGAGCGGGTAATAATGGCAAGACCACCAAGATGTCTTGGTTCCAGAGCAGCGTGCTCTCGGGATGATCCCTCGCCATAGTTCCAGTCACCAATGACGACCCATGGGATGCCCTTCTTCTTGTAGTCACGTGCAGTGGCTGGAACAGCGTCCCACTCACCATTGGTCGCGTTCTTGACCTTGTTGGCTTCACCGTTTGCGCTGTTTGTAGCGCCGATCAGCATGTTGTTGGAGATGTTGTCGAGATGTCCGCGGTACTTCAACCAAGGGCCGGCCATTGAGATGTGATCCGTGGTGGTCTTTCCCTGAGTCTTAATCAAAATTGGCAAGTTGGTGGCATCCTTGCCGTCCCATGCGGAGAATGGAGACAAGAGTTGTAGACGGTCAGAAGAAGGGCTAACAGCGACGCTGACGCTTGAGCGATCAGCTGGGGGTGCCTGGTAGGTGTTCTCGCCTGCGTCGTAGCCATTCTTTGGGAGACCGTCGCCGGTTGGTGCCTTGAGCTTGAACTCCTTGCCATCCTTGTCCTTGAGCGTATCCGTGAGAGGGTTGAAGTTGAGCGTGCCAGCAATGCTCATGGCGACAACGAGGTCTGGAGAGGTGACGAAAGCGTGGGTCGCTGGGTTGGCGTCGTTTCGGCCGGTGAAGTTACGGTTGTAGGATGAGACGATGGAGTTGGCCTCGCCCTTCTTGACATCACGGCGATCCCATTGACCAATGCAAGGTCCGCAGGCGTTGGCAAGAACCATACCACCGAAATCCTCGAAGGTCTTGAGCTGACCATCACGGGCGATGGTAGCACGAATCTGCTCAGATCCGGGAGTGACGGTAAAGACAGCCTTTGACTTGATGCCGTGGGCCATGGCATCTTCAGCAATGGAGGCAGCGCGAGACATGTCCTCGTATGAGGAGTTGGTGCAGGATCCGATCAGACCGACCTTGAGCTCCTCTGGCCAGCCGTGCTCAGCGACGGCATCCTTGAACTTGCTGATTGGAGTAGCAAGATCGGGTGTGAATGGTCCGTTGATATGTGGCTCGAGTTCGTCGAGGTTGAGCTCAATAAGCTGGTCGTACTCGGCGCCTTCGTCCTCCTTGAGCTCAGCAGCATATTCGCGGGCATAGTCGCCAATGGCGCCACGCTTGGTAGCCTTGAGGTAGTCGTACATGCGGTCGTTGAAGGGGAAAACGGAGGTGGTAGCACCAATTTCAGCTCCCTGGAACAGATTAGCACGTGGATATATTCAAGACTGTATCACAATGACACCGATGGAGATTGATTTCTGGCAAGTTCAAGTCTCGAGATTGCCAGAAAATTGTCGTGATGCTTACCATGTTGCAAATTGTCCCCATTCCTACACAAAATCAGCAGATTCACATCTCTAAAGTATGGCGAATGACTTACCAGTGCAAGACAAGCTCTCAGTTCCAGGTCCGTGGTATTCAACGATAGCGCCAGTTCCACCCTTGACAGTGAGGATACCAGCTACTTTGAGGATGATATCCTTTGGCGAGGTCCAGCCCGAGAGTTTTCCGGTAAGCTTGACACCAATAACCTTGGGAGCCTTGAGCTCCCAGGGCAAGCCAGCCATGACATCGACAGCGTCAGCTCCACCGACACCAATGGCACACATGCCTAGACCTCCAGCGTTTGGTGTGTGAGAGTCGGTACCGATGAGAAGAGCACCTGGGAATGCATAGTTCTCCAAGACGATCTGGTGAATGATGCCAGAGCCTGGTCGCCAGAAGCCAATGTTGTATTTTGCGCAGGAAGTGCTCAAAAAGTCGTAGACTTCCTTGTTGATATCCTTAGCCCGGGCCAAATCCTTTGCTCCGCCCACCTGAGCCTCGATCAGATGGTCGCAGTGCACAGTGGTCGGTGTAGCGACGGTAGGAAGACCTGCCGACATGAACTGGAGAATGGCCATCTGTGCGGTCGCATCCTGACAAGCCACGCGGTCTGGTCGCAGCTTCAAGTACGAGACACCGCGCTCAATCTCCTGGTTGTGGGGGTCGTCCAAGTGACTGTATATGATCTTCTCGGTCAGGGTCAGAGGCTTGTTCAGGCGCTGTCGGATGATCTGTAGGTTTTCGGACAGCTTCTGGTATGGTATGTAATTGCCCTTCTCGTGATTGGTCATTTCGACCTTTCTTGCGAGGCCATCGGAGACGGTGGCCAGGCCGCGTACTTGCGGGGTGAGCGTCCTCACCGCGCGCAGTGGCAGCATTGAGCGAAGCATTGCGGGAAGGTAGAGTGTGTTCAAAGCAGGAGAATTGTTGGCGGTGGTTTGGATTGGATGGTGCGGGGGATTCCTCTAGAGATACCTAGAGATTAGCTCAGCCCGACGACGTCAGAAGCAGTCAATGGTGGATTTACCTGTTGCACGCTTCTATGTTGTACTAGCACATTGAAGAGGCCACAAGCTCCGGTCAAGGCGAGGTTGTGGTTGTGGTTGTGGTGGTGGTGCGGAGGAGATGGTGAAGACGACGCGGGAAGATCAGTCTGGTATGAATATGAGCAGTGGCAGAGCAGCGCCTTTTGGAGCTCCTTGCTTTTTTAAGCAGCGCCGGGCCAAACCCAAGATCCCGTGAAAGCCGAGGGTCAAGAGTGTCTGCAGGTCAAAAAACCTTTTCTGACACAGGTCCAATTAGCACGGAGCCCATATAAAATCGTCTGGAGACAGCCTGTAGCGCCCGGCAACGCTCCGATTACTACCGCTTTCCCATTTCTGGCCTGCAAATCCCCTGCCACGCTGCGACTGCTGTGGAATTCCCTCGGGCGTGGGGAACGCTCGCGGCACTGATTAGATTCACTGCCCTCTGATTGGTGCAGCCCGCGAACACACTCTTGTTCTTCACGATATTTGACAGTTCGGCCGGATGCAATCACCACGGACGCTCCGAGCAATAATCACCGACTCTCTGAGCAACAGCATCTGACAACTCCAGAGCTTGCTGCCCAAAGCTGACAAAGTCATTGCAACCAGATCCCTATCGTCTTGACATCTTCACTTTGAGCCCTCGGAAGTCTTCAGAAGCTTGACAGAAATGTAGGTAGCTCTATTCCACCCGCAAAACAACTCCGGCGGCCAGTATCCCGAATGCTCCCACTCCACCAAATCTTGAACAAACAGTTGCTCACCGCTTTGAGTATAAGTCATCACCTCTTTTGTTTCCCATGGTGCCACCTTTCGCTTTCATGAGTCTAACCATTCAACATCGATGCTGTCAAATTCCCGTATCGCCGTCGCCAGACCTTCGTTTTCAGTAACATGAGAAGCAAGTCAAGGCTCTGCGCCTCAAGAGTTTATCCAGGAAATCGAAGGAGACAAGTGTGAGAAGACGCCGTTGATCCGCTCTGAACATGCACCTTAAATTGAAGTACCGGACTCGACCAGCAATAAGCGCTCAAACCACAAATCAGGGCTTTCAGACACCGTTCATTGATATTTTGCCGTCTTCACATTCACAAACATCTTCTCACAGCTCCTCCAAGATTGCTGAGGCTAACAGCAGCAGCGCAACAAGACATCAAACGTCCTCAGAGATGGATTGGACAGAATTAATCATTTCATAATTACGCGCTTTTCCATCCCATTTCCAACTCCTCCAAAAATGCCTGTCCCAATCCCAAAACCCCGTCGTCGTCCCTTCCCACGTAGATGCTTTATACACCAGTACTAGCGGCAATAAAGCTAGCACATAACCACCCCGGCCACCAAATTAGCCATATAACGACACTTGTCCACAATCCATGGACCCACCACCCCGTACTCGCCATGGCCAGAACCTGTCCCAATCCCATCCTTACACCTTCCAGCCCGCCAACATAGTGGCCTCCGTCTTGCACGCCGACCCATCCAGCTTGCGACGCTAGTGCCGATGCTGCGATGATGACGACGGGCGGTGAAATGAGAGTGAGCAGCATGATTTGAAGGCCTCTCGAGAGCTTGCTGGTTGAAGGGCGGATGAAAGAGTATGGTGCTGCGAAGAGCCCGATCAATAGCGAGAGGGAAAAGTTGAGAGTTGCGAGAGCGGAGAGGAACAGACCAAGGAGGAGAAGGCAGAAGCACTGCAAAAGCATCAACTCCTGCCTCGTGGCTTTGTGCTTGGCGAGGCGTGGGAGCGCTGCAGCGAGGACGGTAGGTAGCGGCAACGTCACCAAAGTGAAGCTTATGAAAGTTGATGTGAGAGAGTTGAGTGGTGTGTGGTTGAAAAGGTATAATGGGAGCAAGCCTAGGAAATGAAGGCCTGTCAGGAGGATGAGGGGGTATGAGAAGTGTCGCTCTTTCACTGCCATAATTACCGCTGGCACTATGGCTAGCGAAGATCCCTCTTGAACAATCGACGTTTCCTTCGTAGTTAAGGAATCGACCCCAAGTTTGGAGCCTGGTAAAGTGCTAGCTGGATTTGCAGGTGTTTCCTCGCCACGCCCACTTTGGACCCAAAGTGCTATGCTCACGATGCTAAAACTGCCAGCAACAAGCATGGCACTTGGCAAATATGTTCCAATACTGACGAACCGATTGGCTTGCATCAGGAGGTAGAAGAAGAAGCTCTGGTGCAAATGCTCGAGAAGGTTGTTCAAACTTCGGACAAGGCCCTCGATTGTGCGTCCAAGAGACATTTCATCGTGCCAGCCGTCTCCCACGGTCTCCAGCGTAATAGCGTCGACATGATATGGAATGAAACTGCTGTGTGGTCCTGTGGCGTGTCCCAGTCCTTGGTTCAACATGCCACGCAGCATTGTTTGTAGCCGATCCGCGTATTGGTCACTGTGGTCCCACATGCGTTGCAAGGTGCAGCTGATGCCCATCTGGCCGTTGGCTACACTGACGACCGTGTTGAAGAGATCCAAATTCGGTAGTTGTCCATTGATTCCATCGTAGACGATATGCAATTTGTCGAATCGCTTTCCCCATGGTCCAGCAGGGTAATCAATGGCCACCGCTCCTTGCAAAGCACCACTCTTGATTGATAATGACTCGACGAAAGCGGTATTATGGGTGTCATGGTACGCGTCAACCCAGGCTTGGGACCCTGCAGTGCTGTCTTCTGTAATCAAGAAGATGATGTCCTTTGACCATAATGACCATCTCTTGAAATAGCGTGCCATAGTGAGCACGAGCGCTACGCCGCTATAATTGATCTCTCCCTTCATATTTCTCCACGCAGCAATAAGAACGATCGCTTCTGTGGCATCAGCTCTTGGTCCCTGAAGGACGGCGTAAACATTGTCTCCGGCAATAGTGCTGCCTCCTGCCTCGTAGTTGTACTTTTGGGTCGCCACCTTCAGCCCCGCGTCTCTGAAGACATCTCCAATCTTTTGGATGCGTTCAGGGCCAGATATATGCTCAAAGGTCGCGACCTCCTGTCGGTATGCGCGGAAGATGTTGTGCTCGCTTCCGCCGAAGTATGTATGCACCTGGCCGGGAAGAAGAGCATTTTCAGAGACGTATGTAGACCTCGAGTATTGGTTCAGAGGGAGGAGTAGAAGCCAGGCGACTCCGACGAGGATCAGGAGGGCGGAGAGGTAGGGTGGGAGTTTGAGGATCCTCTTGTCCTTCCGTAGAGCCAGAATGGCATTTGCTGCGACGGCAATTAAGCATAAATCTTCCCGTGGATCGGAGTGCTCAGCTCACCTATGGCAGCCATCCTTCTATCAGCTCATTTCGGTCTGCAAAGTGCTGAGGCGCAACTCATAGAGTTGCAAACGTTTGGCGTGAGGCCATCAGGAGGCGCCTTACGAATTGCTAGGGAAGTGCTTAGTGTCTCTCGTCTCAGGACTTCACGAACGCCAACTACTCTTTTCCGAAGTGGACATTTGGACCCGATATACTCTCAATTCCCAGCCGCGCATACTCTGCAGTGGTCAATGAGCTCTACGACGAGTATGTCCAAAAATGAAGCCGAGATATTTTTGACTTCAGTTTGGGCATGTTGAATGATCCTAACATCAGCCACTACAAAGGTTTCTCCTATCCACGATGACTTCCGTGACAGCAGTCCCTTGGTCTGAAGCTCTTACTCTTTGCGAAAAATCTGGCTCCACCAATGTGAACTTTTATGAATTCTTTGGAACTACAGGCTGCCTGCTCAATTGCGAAGAACGCAGAGAACTTCAAAGCGAATTGTCAATCCAGCCTCGTCTCGGCAACGCTGGCGACTTCCAAAAGAAGAAAGAAATCAGAAAGAGCTACAGGGAAGGAAATGAAGGACACTTCAGATTACACGATCTGTCAGCCTCAATCCGTAATGGATGTCGCTCGTGCAAGATGCTACACTCCATTTTCGAACATGTCTCTCTCATCAGGCCCGAAGGTGTTTCGACCGATACTGAAGGACTCTACAATGTCACTGCGAGTTTCTTGCTGTCGAGGACCCAAGTCTTGAGCAACAAGGCCACGGTGCGGGAAGAAATACGATTGTTCCATCCTCACGGTACTGCAAGGAAGTTCACCTGGTCAGTCCAAGCTAATGATCGCAAGGATCTACCAAGCGATGCCACTTGATGAGCTCATCGAACTTTCTTCCCGGACAGACAAACTCCAACACCTCCATGACCAGAGCTTTGGAGTGGATGGTCCATTGTCACTCAAACCATGCCTTGTGCAAACCCAAGACTCCGTTCAGGCTCCCTTCCCGCCTCATCGATGTGACCGAATTGCAAAGAGGCGGCAAGAAGGGCGTGAGACTTGTTCAAACTGCCACGGGCCAAACAGGGACGTATACATGTCTGAGCCATTGCTGGGGCAAAGTGAAGATTCGATGTTGCACAACGAAAAACAATCTTGCTGATGCCTTGAGATTCATCGATTATGATCTATTCCCGAAGAACTTTCGAGACGCGATAACCATAACAAGAAGATTGGGAATACGATACATTTGGATCGACTCCTTATGTATCATTCAAGGCGATGCTCACGACTGGGAAATTGAATCTGCACGCATGGCTGACATTTATCGACACGGCTACCTTACCATAGCCGCAACTTCATCGGCAGACTCTACTGGTGGATGTTTTTCAACTACTCGAAAAGATCTATGCCTGTCTTTGATCAATGATACTGGCGCGCGAATCCTGATTGGTGCTCGAATGTGTGACACTTCTGGCCTACTCGGCAACGAAGCAGACATCGCGACTCGAGCCCCTCTTTTCACACGGGGCTGGGTGCTCCAAGAGCTACTCATTTCTAGGCGAATCCTATTATGCAACTATGGAGAATTGGCATTCGAATGTCTCACTGCAAAAACTTGCGAGTGTGGCACTCGGTCCTTCGCGCCGCATGGTTCTGGGTCTTTAGGGGTAACCAAATCAACAACCGAACAGCGAAAACTAATGGCAAAACTGCTAAACAAGGGGCATGATATCGCCAATTTGTGGCGCAGTATGGTGTCGGACTACATGAATCTCAATTTAACCTATCCCACAGACATATTGCCAGCCGTCTCAGCATGTGCCACGGTTATGTTTGAGGTGACTGGAGACCAGTACCTCGCTGGCATGTGGAGAAAGTCTCTTTGTAGAGAGCTTTGCTGGACTAACAGGTCGAAGAGCCGACTGTCTAGAAGCGATAAGTGGACAGCCCCAACCTGGTCTTGGGCTTCGAGACCCTTGGGCCAAAATATCACAACGCTCAAGATGGCAGTGTGGCGGTCTTTCAAGCCTATCATCGAAGATGCTATTGGCAAGCGAGACATCATTTGTTTGCTAGAGGGTAAGAACAAATTTGGAGCCTTGGAACCCGCTACTGGCCGATTGCAACTTGACGCACCGCTCTTCCCTTGCCTTTACCGCCGCTTTTGCAAAAAGGATGTGTCCACAACACAATCTATCATGCAGCGCACCCAGTGGGGTATTCATTCACAACACCCGACACCGGATCTCGTCGCCACTTGCCATCTACGAGAGCCGGGATTGGACACTCAGGGTGGCATTCTTGAATCCTTCCTAGACGTACCGCCAAGAGAAGCACTTCGGTTCGAGCCGCATCCCTCTTGCCCATCATCCACCTGCTCGCTTGCCTTCACCAATCTGTTACATGTCTGCCAGATTGTAGACAAGAAGGGTAGTTGTCTGGACTATTTCATGATACTTAAGAAGGTGGGAGCGAGCAATGATACTCACGAGAGAGTTGGTATGGCATTATTTCATGGACATACGGTTGAACAACGGGCCACTTGGTTTCAAGAGGTTTGGAACAAGAAAGTTAGTGCGAGAAGAGAATTCGTGATCTTGTGACAGCGTGGATCCGCTGAGTTCACCATCAGCTCTATCATCGCCGCAAAGGTATCTCGTGCTTTTTTTATGGAACCGCTCCTTTTCCTCTTCAATCGCCTTGCGAGCCGCCAGAGTCGCAAGCTATGTCCTCACCGGCGTTCCCGTCCAAGAGAAGAGCTGCTCTTCCAGCCTCGAACATCTGGCCATCAGTATTTGCAACTGCGTCCAGCCTCATCTTCACAACTTCAACACAACCCTTTTGGACAAAATTTTGGGAAGAAGTCAGATACAAGAGCCGCTCATGTCTGCCCTCTTACCTATTTCTTTTCATCTGCTTTCCCCCATTAGTCGATTGAAACCCCGAGATATCAGGATAAAGAGTCGACCGTTGGAGGGAGTTTCTTCTCCACAATTTGAGGCTGTCAAACAAGTGCTCGTCCAACTATCCACAACCAAAAACACGTAATAAACGACAAACTTCTAGTTGAAAGTCTTCATTCGGATAACAAGTGTTGTCCACCGAGGACCAGAACAGTAGGTTGTCCCTTCGACGCCAGCTGGAGGTACGATCCTTTTTAACTTCGATAACTTCAAGAATGCTGTACTCATCAAGAACATGAGTACAGCCACCAGAACACTTCTAATGTACCTGCCGTTGATCGCAGTGAATTCTCAGGCTGCAAAACTGCAAATCAATAACTTACCGTCATCATCAGACTTTCACCAAGCCTACCAAGCAATGGACGAATCTAATGTTGTACAAAAGCCTATATCAACTTCTCAAATCTCCTTGGAGATAGGACCGAGCAAATAACAACATCTTACAAACCCCCATCAACACCAGCAATGCAAATATCCTAACCATAACCCATGATGACATCGTTCCCCAGAGCCGCAGCAAGACACCAAACACCACGAGTCCAGCTAATAATAGACAGCACCAACAAGCCCAACATCATCCTCTTCTGCACCAAACTCGGTCGCAAAGACCAACTTCCCACGATCAAACATTCTCACAGACATAAACAAGCAAGTATGCCTGCGCGGTCAATACCTCGGCATCGCTGACTCCAACGACTTTTGAATCATCGAACAGAAACCAATCAGCACCCTCTCTTGCATAGCTGACATAATGCCCGCCCTGAATATCACCCTTGTGCACTATCACCGCCGAGAGGATGTATTTACCCACCTCCGGATCCACCATGTCTTCGGCTTCATTCATTGCTGTAGAGGGTCTTTGTGGCTTAGATTTCTTGAGCGAGGGACGATGAGCAGTGGTGAAGGGTGTCATGTCTAGATTTAGAGGGTAGGCGACCGTCGTTCCTAATTTCGAGGCCTTTTCTTTGGCGTGGGAGAAACGCTGGAACATTTTTTAGCATCTCCGCTCTCTGCTATACAACGGGTGTATTGAGATATACCTTCAAATGTATCGACAGCACTGGAGGCAACTTTTTGATACTCAGCTGCTTCGTTGCATCCCTTTGCTTCCCACATTTATGACACGTATAATCGTCTTTGCCTAGCCTCTCGTCGCTGGTGAAGCGTGCTAGACACTCTTCCAGCCGCATACCTTCGTCGTCTTTACCATTGACGCCATTCGTCTTCGCTGTGCCGTTCAACTTCCTCTTTTTAGATTGTGTCCGTAGGTCGAGCGAAAGATCCATGAATGGGTCTGAGACATTGGTTTTATTCTTGCACTCATCGCAGGTTACCGTTGATTGTAGTTTGCCATAGAAAGTGCGGTGTATTATGCAGTCGCAATCGCGCTCGTGGTCTGAGGAGGTTGAAGTTGAAAGGCTGGAGGTGTGAAGGGAGTTGAGGATGAATTGCATATATTCATGGGCGTCTTGCTGTTGATAACCGGCTAGTTGCTGTGACAGTGTCAGCCTCGAGTCCAGCACCCAATACGCAATAAAGTATCACCTCTGAGGATTTCCAACTGTTCATTAGCATAGGCACAGCACCATATCCCTCCGTCTTCTCGGCACTCCAGAACTCGCAAAAGATTTCATCCAGTGCACATCCTATACACGAGTCCTTTCCACAATCCGCCTGCTTATGCCCATCACTCATGTACCAAGTCTTCAGATACGGATTATGCAATAGGCTCTGTATCACCACCGATATGAAACATGTCTGTCCCATGTTGTACAAGCCCCTCAACCCAATAGCGCGGCAGGGCACAAACGTCGAGTTTATGGTGACAAGCGGACTATTGTCAGCCGAGTAATCATCCAACTTCCTCTTTCTGGCCGTCGAGCTCCTGGACCGCATGCGCAGATTTTCCAGGGTCGGATCATATATAAAGTCCTCACAGCAGTGGCAAAAGATATGACCGGACCTGCTCTCCACGTGAAGTGAATGCCGCTTTTCTTCGAAATGCGCTTTGGCCATTTCTTCAGAGTAGATTTTGGGACAATTGAGGCAGAAGTATGTGGGTTGGAGTATCGGTTCCGAGATTGCAGGTTTGTCTCCGACTGCATCTTGCACGCGGATGGTTTGGGTTTTGATCGAGGACTCCTCGCGGATCGTCTTGAGGACAGCGTTGTATTGTTTGCACAGAAGCTTCCATGCATTTTTTTCGGTGGATTCATTGTGGAAGGCATAGGTATGCTCTGAGCATGAATTGTGTTAGTGTGACCCGTACAGGCTTGAGAGTCCGCAGGAGCGCGTTGAAGGGGGTGGTGAAATCCAGGAGACGTTTGAACATACCGCAACCAAAGGCAACACTAGCACTGGGACCAGGAGCAGGATTCGGCTTCGCCTTGTTGTTCATCTTTCCAATGGGTGACGCCAGCGTCGTGGCAGAATGTCGGGGCGTAGCGGTCAAAGTGTCGGTCATGCTCTCGCGTTGAGCGCGTGCTGGTACCAGAGCGGTCCTGGAGACTATGAGAGAGACATGTAGTGATTGTCGTGAGAGAAGACGGCGGGGCGAGGGTTCACAGGTAGGTGGAATGCGATCCTGGTGTATTAAAATGAATGATGTCCGGAGGTCTTGGTTCGCGGAGTTTAAGATGGACGTTAGAGGTGGCTTGCTAGCGTCACTCTATTGCAAGGTTCTCAGCCTTGCGAGGTCGAGGTCTATCAAATGTTCTATTCCTATTCTCTACCCTTGTAAGATAAATTCCCCCTTCCCACGTCTCTATCTGAAGAATCAGATCATAATCGCCATGCCATATCGATGAGCTACATCAATACGTTCAATGGATTCAAGTGAAGACAGCTCTCAGCATCCCTGTATTGATTGCAAAAGAAACCAGCCATTATTACACAATTGAGGCGAACATAAATAATCTCATCATTTTTGAAAGCCCAAGTCCTTGTATCGTTGAACAAGCAGAGATAAGATCCATCTTCCATCTCATCACGAACTGAAGTAGCTGCAACTGCCTCTCCTGAACTGCAATCTTATCGCTTACTACAATCTTGTATCCTACAAGATTAGGGGTATTGTGTGAGTGGATTCATCAACAGACTCCACGCGTATGATAATGTCGCCACATGCTTCCAAAACGGCATGCATATCAGCCTCTCCATCATACCTTCAGCAGGCTGCCTTTCAAGACGACGAAGCCTTCCAGCCAAAGCGGGTATACAAACAATTATCCCACATCGGCCTTCCAGCCACCATCGAGGAACTTATCAATGCCCTTCTCATGTACTCGTACGTGCCAGTGACATCGTTCCGAATGATCTGGCACCAAATTTTGCCGAGCGAAGGAGTGTACTTGCCGTCGACTGGTAAACTGCTCTGTTACAGCTTTGTTAGTCGCAGGACATGGCCATCATCCCCATGCCTCATGATACTGACTCAGGTTTCGAGCCGCACGCTTGCTACGGATTTTTTTTCCGTCTCCAGTCCAAGAGATGTCGATCTTTCGGAAGTAACAGTTATACATGCGTTATATCCCTTCAATACGCGTTGTACATCCCGCTCCCACCATCATTGCGTCCACCGGCGGCGTCATAGTCAGTATAGCCGCTCCGTTGCATGCCGAAATCATCTCCGGATTGTCGATGATGTTGTTGTTGCTGTTGACCTCCGCCGCGACCGCCGCGACCTCCTCTCCCATAGTTGCCATTTCCTCCGCCACCTCGTTGATGCCCGCCGCGGCTGCGCCCGCCACGGCCGCCTTCATCTCGACGATCCCGACCGCGTCCACGGTTCTGGTTGCCTCCGCGATAATTAGCCGAGGCGTTGCCGCGTTTATTGGAGCCCTGTGGTGCTGGACCCGAATTGCCCGTGCCTGTGAAGTCTTGTTGAGTACCCTCGCTATCATAAGCATGCTTCCTGTTGTTCTGCCCAACCCGATTGAATGCACGATTCTCAGACACGATGCTCACGTTCACTTTTTCGCCCACAGTCGTCTCAAACTCAACGGCTTGAGCGGCGGGAATCGGGGTCCACTGTTGGATGTGGGTGAGTTCTTTGAAATTCGATTTCTGGTGCATGCCTAGAACAACAGCTGGTGGTCGATCAAGGACCTGAATCTTCTCATTAGAAGGAAGAGGCTCCACACTCGCAGCCCAAATGCGGTTTTCAAAAACACCCAACCCAGTGACACGGAAACGGACGCGCTTTCCAACATCGCCAGCACTTTGTAGTACCTGCGCTGACGGAGCACCTGACGAGATTCGTATGCTGTTGGCAAGCACGCGCACGCTAGGATTGCTTCTCGCGATGGCCGGCATCAAAGCTGCTAGTCTCTCGACATCGCTTGACTTCACCAAGTAGCCCGCATTCAGTGTCTTACTTTCAAGTTGCAAAGGCGATGTTCTTGGTGGTGCATTGCCGGATTTGTAGACGATATTGTGGTCATTGATCATTCTCTGAACCTCTGCGATTTCCGCAACAGGGTCAAGAGATGTGGCCTTGGTTGCGATCTCAATGACATCGCAAGTGATAGTACGACGCTGTGACCGTGGATTCGGGCCCATCAGATCACGATTGAAGTCTGAGAAGAAGTTGCGAAACTGTGTCACATGTCCCGGTCTGTCCTCGTAAATTTTGATCTCTTCAGCCTCGTGGTAGGTATTCACAATATCCGTGAGAAGAATCTGCTTGAAATTCATGGTGGATCTGAATGTCTGGTTCGCTGGTCCTGTTGCCGGTTTGAGACAGATCATGTCGAAAGACAGTCCCTTGCTCCTGAGCATGCGCTTGATGAGGTCAGCAAAGCGCATCTCACCTCGTCCTGTGAGCAGAACGCTAAAAGCATCGGTCTGTTGATGTGATAGCTCGCACAGCCTAGCAACATTTTCGTTCCACCAGCCTTCCCATGCCTTTGGTTCCTCCTTTTCTATGCCCTCGCCAGTTGTGCCTAATATTCCATTGTCGTGAAACCAGCCGCCGTTCACCAGTGAGCTCTCGCTCATCAGAGTCCCTAGAGAAGACTGGTCCCAGAGGTGTTTGTTCGGCAAGGGACTAGCGAACAATGTATTGTCGAAGTCATAGATGTGGATGGCTTTGATCTGGCCAACGGGAGGAAGAGGATGGTCTTCGTCGCATGACCAACGTTTCAGAGCTGTAGGTGTATACGTGGTATTGGAGGAGGTGCCGTTGGACGCGACGTGTGCATAGCTACCTACCATGGCTGAAGGAGGTACGACGCGTTGCTGTCGAGGTGTTACCAGGAATGCTCCGAGTTTGATGGCAGTGCTGTGGAATTCTTTGGCACAAATAGTATCTTGTAATTGAAGAAGTAGACGACAATGTGTACGTCGGAACATGTGTTAGCAGTCAGGCCTTCATGATTGGAATTGCGCTTGTCAAAAAGTTGAGGCAGTAGTAACCAAAAGTCCAGGGCAGTCACGCAAAAATCCGCTTTACCGTTTTGAGACTGATCACGTGTCAGCAGACTAAAGTGCAGTGCTCAATTTACATCGGCAAATGGTGAGAAGAATACGTAGGAGTGAAGATATTTGGAGAAGATGATCTGATATGTCAAGAACATTTCTGTGAAGTGAGATTCACAGCGCTTCTGAGGTTTTGGAAAAAATACTTACCTAATACTTGCTAGTGAGAATTAGGAGTAGTGGAGAAGAGGCTTGGCTTTGTTTGAAGAAAGATTCAGCTTCTTGGCTCCAATGCTCGTCTCCCTCGCTCAACCGTTTCAAAGCCAAACTACATCCCGCCATTGTTATTCTCTTCCACCCTCAGAAGCTGAAATTGGGCTCTTCCCACCTCTCGAGGGTATGCCCGCCTCTCGAGAATGCCCTCGCCTTTCAATACGAAGCTCGGTACGGGACAGACTTGTATCGCCTCACAGACACGATACTTAGCCCTACAGACCCCCCTGTTCTGGGTGACCACGTATTATAACTCATTCTTTCCAATCGTCTGAATCGCCTCGGACGCTCTTTGGTGTTATGACCGCCTCCGTTACCGGTCCGTCAATTTCTCCTGTAGATCTCGGATTGCCCGTCCTTTCTCACGTTCCCGGTCTTGTGATTGTGAAGTGACTGCTTGATGCTCTTCAATATGTCCCTGCACACCACGTTCCGCAAATGTCAACGACACCTTCACGAACGAGTCAACAAG
The DNA here is from genome assembly GCA_003689335.1 of Venturia asperata. Taxonomy (NCBI): domain Eukaryota; kingdom Fungi; phylum Ascomycota; class Dothideomycetes; order Venturiales; family Venturiaceae; genus Venturia; species Venturia asperata. Next base: position 397,447 of record QWWL01000020.1, read on the forward strand.
ATCGCCTGCAGAAAAACGCCTCGATCATGTGTGATGCTTCAATGTCCAGTTACTTAATCTGAACATCAGCCTCCAGGAATCATTGCCAAGCCACACTGGGGATCCTGAAGTGAATCGATTCCTTGTCAGAACCTTTCTAATTGTTAGCGCTGACGCATCAGCTATGCTGAGTTGCAAAGTAGTCTCGCGTTCCATCAACTTCAGGCAGGGCAGCGAGTTTGCCGACTCGGCCCCGTATCCTTTGCATGTCCTTTTCAAGCTCATATAGTCAGGCCGCCTATCGCAGCCAATTCGTCCACATTTTGGAAACGATGTTGGTTTCACGGTACTGTCACCACGATCATTGACAACCCCGGCGTTCATCAAAAGCGCACAGCTACCGTTCTTGTTATCGCAACGTTTCTTACCGCTCATGGCGGAATTCTAGCAAATTCCTGGCGGTTTGCGATTTTCATTTTGTATATGCAATCAGATTGCTCCCGCAGTACGAGTCCAGGAATCAATTCAGAGTATTATTTCCAATACTAGCTTCTGGAGCTCATTTTCAGGAAGCATTTATATCCTCTACACTTGTGCTCACTTCGGCACAGTGACCAACTCTTTCCTTTCACCCATCGCCAGAGAGACGATCGATTCTAATTCTCTCATTCAACCAGAGGGCTGTCAACTTGAAGCAATGCGATTGAGCTCCGTATAGCGGAAACACATTCTTTTGCGTAGGATAGCAATCTAGTCAACTGGACAGCTTATTGCTATCTTAAGGCTTGGATTCTAGCTTGTCAAAACCGTTGGTGACAATATTGACAGGGTGTAGCACTTCTAACGCCAGTTTAGCCGATGCCCTGGCAAGACTACTTACCAATCAAGCGTCGAACGCAACGATCAGTGTTACTATCGACCCCAAAGCCTGTGCACCCAAGACCAAAGGAGCGAAAAAGGCACGCATCCCGCAGCTTATGAAAGCCAAAGACAGGCTTGCGGACACTATCGGGAAACAACTGGCAGAAGGTTTGTGCCGGTTTGAACGCTATGGGGTGTCTTCGAGTATCTTCGAAAAGCCTGCGTCCAGCCGGCGATTGTCACACGAGAACAGCACGAATTCTACTCTTTACAGCGATGGCTCCACCACTTCTGGCGGATCAGCCACAAATGTCAGTATTGACAAGTTGAAGATCGTCGCGACGGAGCGCGCGCAATTGTCAGCGGATGTAAAGGGTGCGATTCGCAGCAAGGCTGAGACATTGAAGAACGCCCTGAGGACGCCTCGGCGAGGTTTGAAGAAGACCGATGAACTGTAATTGGAGGCAGTGTCTGAGGTCACGATCTTAGGGAAGGCGAAGGCTGTGATTGAGGGAACGGGGCCTGTTCGTATTTCAGCATGAAAGGAGTTGAGATGTGGACATGCGCACTTGATATTGGACAGCTTTACATGAAAGATAATAGATCACGGATGATTACACAGTAGACCCGTTCAACCACAGTCTGCCACTTTCACCCGGAAATCGGTGTTGATGACTCGGGCAATTTCATACAGCCAAATCATTAGAAACCAGAAACACCGGTATCAATCCGGCAACAGTTCAAAGTTGACACGTACGTCCTCCCTTCGAAGGTGCAGAGAATGAGCTATTTTCAGCCTCGCCTGTCCTCCCCGGGCTTCTCCCATGGTTGTTACTGCCAAGCACCATCGGAGCAAAGGATGCACGGGTTTTATAGCCACCTGAAGGTCTTATCTCCCTCTTAACGTGAAAAAGGGAACATATAGCTCAGCCAAGGGCGTTTTCTCTACTTGACTCGCAGGCATTCTGACGACATCGGCATTGCCGTCTTCCAGAGCCAGACGAATCGCTGACACTGTTTGAAGTATCAAATGCCTACATCTCTAGGCATTTCCCAAAGACTCGTTCCTATCGCAAAATCAACACCGTTCGGCCGCTCCTTAATCACGCGCATTTCATACCTACCTCTTTGCAAATCATCGTGCCCACAGCACCGAGCTCTGCGGAGCAACTGGCGACGCCAACTGTCCACAGGAAAGCAGCGCATTGTCTACCACAATAGCATCAGCCTGAAAACCGCCGCTGCAATCACTGTTGCCATTGGCGCATCTGTCGGCTTTGCAGTAGCATTCTCGCGCGCATTCAACTTCAACCACCCTGCTCCCACCGAATCACCTTTGCCGGCCTGCTCAGAACCCCATCTTGACGTAATGGCTTTCACAGTACCTCCCGGACGACCTGGCAATCTTACACCAGAGCAGGAAGAAAAGCTACGCGAACTATGGCAATTGGCATTGCAAGTCTTTGGTGTCGCAGAAGCCCAGATCTACACTCCACAGTCGTTAAGCCCGAAAGGCAAAACGCCTATCCTTTCCAGAATCGACACGGGCACGAGCGCGGAAGTAGAGTCGCCTGTTGCTTCCGACAAGAGGAAAAAGAGCAGGTTAAGCTTCCTCAAGAAGCCGCGGAAGGAAGAGGAGGAATTCCCACCAGAAACCCCCACTGGGTCGCTATCGGGCACGTCGACACCCAGCTCGGGTAAGTTGAGGATCTCCCACAGGTGGGGGTGTGAATCATAATACTGATCTTATGTTATAGTCTCTGATATAGCCAACGGTCTGAAGGATGACAAGCATGGCATGGCCAACGCATTTCGAGCCGCGTTGGCAGGAACTTCACCCGCCGATATTCGAACCGCTTTCTGGGATATGGTGAAGCACGATCACCCCGACGCGTTGCTCCTACGATTTCTACGAGCTAGAAAATGGGATGTCAATGCTGCTCTGGTCATGGCTATATCTGCACTACACTGGCGAGCGGAAGACGCAAAGGTCGATTCCGACGTCATCTTGCGCGGAGAACAAGGCATGCTTGATCTTACCAGGAGTGAGGATCCAGCGGAGAGAAAAGAAGGTGAAGATTTCATGCAGCAAATTCGAATGGGAAAGTCATTCCTGCATGGCGTCGACAAAGAAGGACGACCGATATGTTATGTTCGAGTTCGTCTCCATAAGCCCGGCGAACAATCCGAAGCCTCACTGGAACGATTCACAGTCTACACCATTGAAACAGCCAGGATGTTCCTTAGACCTCCTGTGGACACTGCGACGGTCTTGTTCGACATGACAGACTTCGGACTGGCGAACATGGACTACACGCCCGTCAAGTTCATGATCAAGTGTTTCGAGGCGAACTACCCGGAATCACTTGGTACGGTCCTGGTACACAAAGCTCCATGGGTCTTCCAAGGAGTCTGGAGGGTCATCAAGGGATGGCTTGACCCCATCGTGGCTGGTAAGGTACATTTCACAAACAACAATGACGACTTGGGTGAGTACATGGACAAGTCGACCATTCCAAAAGAGCTCTCGGGTCCGAATCCCTGGAGCTACAGTTTTAAAGAACCAGTACCTGGTGAGAACGATCTCATGGAGGATGAGCAGGGGAAATTAGATCTGCTAAAAGAACGTGAAATGCTGAGCAGGCAATACGAGGAGATTGTTAAGGAATGGATGGCTTCACGATCAACGACTGAGACGATGTCGGAAAAGACGGAAGCAAGTTTTCGACAACAGCGGGATGAGACGGCCGACCTGTTGCGAGCCAACTACTGGCAATTGGATCCGTATGTGAGGGCAAGAACTGTCTATGATAGGACGGGTGAACTCAAAACACCTTCGTCATCAAAGGGATCGACGGAAGTAGAAGGATTGACGAACAGATTATCGCAGAGTACGTTGCAACCTCCCTCTTATGCGCCCAACAGGACCAGCGTCGACAGTACGGCGGAGAGTTTTGCCACGGCGAAGGAGAGTTGGGAGGACGATCTCGATTAGTTGGTCATGCTTGGATGCGGTGAATTGAGGGAATGCGGAATGCAAATTTAATAACCTCCTTGATGAAAGGGTCGATGCGTTGCTTAGTGATAGCCTTTGGGTTGGCGACGACTTGTACTCTGTACAATACTGTCCCTGGTGTCTTGCCATGATTGTAGGAAATGGAATGTGATTACTCGCGCCTTCTTGATACACGTCTTGACACTCGTATGAATTTTGATAGTCGTCGTCTGGACATATCGTGCTACTGCCCATCTCCTTTGCACTTCTCTCGCTCCCCCCTCCAACGCACAAATATGCAGCAGTCGAGATTCGACATCAACAGCGAGACCCGGTACCTCAACTTCCTTCTCCTCTCCGATTCCCTCGTACTCCCCCGTTCGTGGCGATCTCTGCTCTTTCGCTAGCTACCCCGTCGCGAGGTGACGTGAAGGCTCGCGAGTCTACAAGTCAAAGATATCAGAAGCCAAAGATAAGTGGTTCAATATCAAAATTGTCCGTCTCAATTTGGATTCAACATGTACAGGAATGTAGTGAATTCGAAAGCAAAAATGTGGTGTAAGAAGTATCGATGAATATCAATTTCATTTCGAGTCCCGGAAAAAAGTCACCTTAATTTCCATCGCGGCCAGAGATGAACGCGTGAAACGACGGTCAGTCTCGAGAGACGGTATATATATACAAATCATGCATTGCATTGCCAGCCACCACTACCCTCCGGCTACCTAGCTACAGCCCAGAGCTGCTCCCCATCAGCGTCATCGTCTAAACATTCGACTAGAAAGAAGATACCCATTCCCTCCCATCCCCATCTTCCATCTCCCTTTTCACACCCGTCCCCCAGCCCCACCATTCACCGGCGGTTCTTCCCTTAAGCTATGCTGACAATCATGTGCATCTTGCACCAAAAACTTGTCCACCGTCAAGGTATTCAAGTCAGGCCGTCCGTCCCAAGCCTCTCCAAAGCCCAGCAATCCCGTCTTCCCAAACGCCTTACAAAAGAACAAAATGTGCATTTCCTCCGGGTATTATGTTTGATGAAGCTCAATTTCCTGCGAGTCCGAAAAATTTGTAGCAGTCAAGCCACCAAACCCCACTCAGGACGTAATGCAAACACCAAAGCGACGATGAACATAGAGAAACAAAGGTAAGCGTTGTAGTAAAGAGTGCTAGACAGAGCCAGCGAGATTCTCGCATCCACTCAGTCGACCGTGATCACGGTCTGTCCATCCCCGTTCGTAGCTGATGCGGAGTCATCCTTCATGCATCCACTTACAACCTCGTCTAATCGTAAGAGAGGTTCGCCAACAGACTCCACGTCCGCCACAATCATGCTGCTCATACCTGACCATCCATCACCCACGCTCTTGAACAAGTCCAAAATCTTGTCATCAAAAGTCGGATAGCTCTTTGCTCTCTCGTCTCTTTGAGCTGTCGTTATCGGTTCCTGGATGATCCACTCCAGTCTATCTTTGTTCAGCTTCGTTCTAATCTCGAAGAAGCAAGGTGGATTTGGGTACGAGATACGGAAGTGATCCGGGTTTCTTGCGTGTACCACTGGCGGGCCCGAAGCAGCACTGGAGGCGTGTCGAAGTCCAATGGTATCGAAAGCACGAAGCAGTGGTAGAGTGAATTGCAATGCTATGGTGAAGTTCCTGAATCCAGCAGGCCCAGCATTCACCACCGCTTCGAGAAGACGTCCAATCCGGCGGTGTGGGTTGCTAGGCTTGATGGCCAATTTGACCGGAGCGGTTTCACTTCCTGTGAATATGAGCTCCATCTCGAGGTCGTTCGCGTAAGTGAACACAACTCGACTCAGCGAGATGTCTTTGCAGTCCAAACCGCGCTGTTTCAGAACATCGGCAAAGTTGCATACTCGTCCCATGGTGCGGAGCTGGGCAACCATGCGGTCCACACATGAAGTTCCCAGACCTGTCCTCAAATGGAGTGAGAAGCTGCCGGCTGAGGTCAACCATAAATCGTCATTCCTGGTTTGATGCAGTATCTCTTTTAGTCGAGCCGGCTGTCGCATCATGCCCTTGGCTTGCAGCCTCACCGTGCCGAGCGTTGTATCAAAGCCGAGATACGATATTTGGAGCAGATCAGCCGCGAATTGGTCCTTGTATGTGAAGTCCTTGAGTAAAGAAGAGAATCGAGCACAGAGCACTGGTAAGGCTGTGGAATTGGATGGTTCTCTCAGAGAGTCGGCATATCCTTCCTGGTTGTACAGCACGTGGCGAACAGCGCTCGGAACATTAAGCCTGACCAGCGATTTGTGTGCTTCCCAGAGAGATATTGAGCGTATTGCGAAGTTGGCAATATTTCTGAAAGAATCTGACGACAGTGGAGGCTCGAGGCCGCTCATTGACTTGGTTGGGAGACGTCGACAATCAATCAACCGATAAGCATCAGATATGTAGTCACTGCTTGAATTGTTAGCATCGTCACTCCCTTATAATCATGATAAACTTGCATTTCGGCTGCCCACCAAGACTCGCCAGTCGGGGTGATAGAGTAAGCGATATACCATTTCGTCGCCTTCCAACCCTGAGCGTGGCAAAAGCCGTGCCGCAGAACATCGGTTCCCATTTTCGCCTTTATATCCTCCTCGCTGACCGCGATCTTCATCAGTTTCCAGCCCGATCTTCCTGCTTGATGGTATATGCTCTCTTGAATGTCGTAAGCAAGGTAGCGCATGAGTACTGTGTGCATGTTGGCTAGGTCCTTCTGGTTCTCGAGATCAGACCGTGCTAGAAACGCCACGGCGTTGGCTGGGCTGATGACCGGGCGACCAGTTATACCATCAACGCTCAGTGTGACTGCTTGGTGATGTCCAATTCGACAGGTCATCGTGACGTCCGCGGTTTCCATTTCTGAGGAAGCAAGAGTCGAACTCATTGCTTCTCGAGCGTGTACGGGAAGTGCAGCCTTGATATTCTCGAGTTTGGCGTGTGTTGACTGTAGAACATGTCCGACGTGAAGAGCAACCACCCGTTTCAAAAGTTGCTCGAACGATAGATCTTCCAACTCAATCGGAATAGCGACATCGGACACTTCCTTCCCATTTCTCATCCACCTTACTTTGAGGGCAGAAGTGATAGCATCATTATTGGACACATTCCGTCGCGACCTCTTCTTTCCACTGTCGATGCCAATCTCCAACCAACTCTTCGGCTGCGGTGATTCGGTCCAATACTGAACCACAAGTACTCGATGGACTTGTTCAATACGTAGCGACGAGGCCCAATTCCCTCTGCTCAACTCAATTGCCTGTCGTTTCAAGACTGAAATCTTGTGGGTGAGAATAAAACTATGTATAAAGTCGCATGCACCACGTAAGCCGTTTTCGGCCAGAATCGCGTTGAGCTTGAATTCGATCTCGTTCCTTAAGAAGCCGTCCGCGATCTGTGGTGCTGGATGAAAGAGAAACCGCACGTCCAGAAAATAAAATGGCAAGGCCGGATCCTCACCTGTGATGTAGACATCCAATTCGAATTCTGAAGGAAAGCTGAAAGTTGCACGACCATTGGCGATTCGGTAGTTCCGTAGTTGAGGGATGAGATTTTCGTGAACGACGAGACGTATATTGAGCATGGTATCCAGAGTATTGAGCACTTTCAGCATTCGCTTTGCTTTGAGCGGTGGTGAGGGCAGAAATCCAATGTCCGCCATCCACGGGACTTTGCCTGTTGACAAAACAGCCAGAGCGGTTTCCATGTCTGGACTCCGTATTTTCAAGGGTTGCAGGTCCTTTTTCATGACCGCGAGTTCTCTGGCGGCGTTGTCATAACACTCCTGCAATTCCTGCAACCATGTTTTTATATCAATCATTTGTCCCATTTGTTTCGCAGCTTGTTCGCTCCATTGTATCAGTACCATCAATTTTACGAATCTTGTCCGATGCTTGTTCACAATTTCCATGAGCTCTTTTTTTTTCTGCTGGTTGACGTCTGGTTTGTTGCCGGTGTAAAGAGGCACGCCATTCACCATTGGCAAAGCCTTTTTCTCCAGCGACAGAACCACATCCTCCACCCCTCTGTGGCATAACTCGGCAACTCTTTCGATGAGGGTTCCGAGTGACAGACCACAGTCCAAGTGTCTCAATTCCGGTGGCAGACTTCCTATGGACGCAGCTGGCGAAACGCCATTGGGAATCAGATACGGACTATGCGTGTCTCCATTCGTGAGCGCATGGGCCTTCTGTTTTCCTGGATGCTTCGCATCTCCAGCCGGCGCAGCCTGCTTGCCGATGCCGTTGCCGTTGACGCCATTAGATTCCATTCTATTCAGTAGGACTCCCGGCATGCCTTCCTCTCACTCCCGCCGGTCCTGGCACGCCCACCTTCGGCCTCTCCTCTCCAGTAGCGGGATGTCCTCCGGCGATGGTGTTGGGGTCTGTCTGCTGTTGATCGGGGTGGGTAATGGCTTAGGGCGATGGACGTCTTGTATTCAGCACTCGTTTTGTATCGCCAGGAGCACGTCTTCCTCGTCGCCAGGCGCGGAACGATCACCTCGACATCGGTGGGCGGAGAGAGGTGTAGTGTGCAGGTTTGCGCGAAGCAAGCACAGTCTGCGCGTGAGGAGGATTCGAGGCCGCGGTGTTGCGCAGGTGAGCGCAGCGGTTGTGGCTAGGGTGATAGATGGTCGGGGTAAGGTCGGGGATTGTAGAGAGCCAAATACACAGTAGGCGTCGCTGGTACCTCGTCGCTGGTGGTGTGTACTGTGGATGTCCAAGGTTGATGATGGCGCTAGAGTTGAGAAGCCGGGCGCGGGCTCAAGAGTGAAGAGCTCCGAAGATCACAACCTTGAAGAAAGCTTTGCGCAAACATTCATTGACACAGCAGTGGAAGGCAAATTATACAAGGATGCAAGCAGCAGACAGCCGAATGGCCTTGTTGGCCTATGAGAATGGGCTTGGTAGAATTCGCTTTGGAATGAAGGACGGATGACTAGCAATACTGATCCTGCTCCCACGCAAACGACCAACAGAAGTAGACGGGTGTCTTCCAGTTGCTCTCGCCAGGCTCGTCAGGCACGCCAGGCACGCCAGGCACGCCAGATGTTGCTGGCCGGACCGCTGTCGCAGAGTTGCAGCTACTTACTGTCTGCAAAACGATGCTCCTGGTTGATGACCGGGACTCTTATGTGTAGTACACGAACATGAACCCTTTGGATCTCCATCCTCATTGCCCGCGACCGTTGATGCCCACCTGCCACAGTGATTCAATCTTCTGGCAGGGCAAAGAGCGTAGTAGGTAATACCATATCGCCAAGACACAGTGGTCTAGCATGGAACTAGCATGGAACAGTCGTCTTTGATAGATGAAACGACTTGGAGCTTCTGTAAACAGACTTGAGCGGCGCCATCTCTCTTCCACGGATCGATTCGTCGCAGGGAGGTACTATATGGATGTCCTGTTGCTGATTATATAATAGCAGGCCAGATGAATCAATCGTCCCCATGTTCACGCTCTTCAAATGACGGCAGACTCACACAGCTTCCAGTCTTCTCACACGCCATGGACTACATTTTGCAGTCAGCAAGTGATGATGATGATGATGATGATGATGATTGCCCTACAAAAAGGAAGACTATTCCAAATACACCCTCTGTTTCTTCGCCGTCGAATAAATCGTGTCGAGGTTGTATGGCAACTTGAAGTTGAGCCGCCGGACTGACGACCTAGCCTCGCCTCGTACCCCCGGTTCACGTTGTCTGATAGCTGTACACAGTATCTTCAGACCCAACGACCACGGAGAATCATAATGGCAGTTCAGTAGTACTCGCAGGCTCGCAGCCTTCGCAGTGCCTGGCTGTTCATATGTCCCCCAGGCTGTGTTGCATGCCATGGAATAAAGTGTGCGGAAACTGCCGTTCATTTCTCTCGTCGCCCAAAGGAGCAAAAGCTCAGCCCTGCGAAGTTCGGGATACCGATATCTCCCTACCAACTGACGAAAGCAACCTTGCCAGGCTTGTCTCCCCAATCTTAGACGATTCCCAGAAGAGCATCTACCCAGATCGGCGCCTCCCTCTGCTCCGTTTCTTCCTCCTCGTCTGCCATGGACAGAGCGAGGCTCGCCCATTATCTCACCATGAAATAATCCGCCGCCCGGCCAATCAGCTCACACTGCCTGCGTCATGTTGAAAGCGGCCGAGCCAGCTGGTCGCGTCAACGCGCCAAAACACAAAACCTCTATCCAGTCCGATTCCTTCTCCCAGTCCAACGAGGCTGATGATGAACGCACTCCCTCCGAGCATTCAAGCAGCATGGGACCGGATTCCGACAATATGCGCGCCTCCACCGACATGCCCTTGTATGCTGCACCACCTTTGTTCGAGAGACCGATGCTGATTTCGCGCTTGGAGGTACGAAGGAGAAGATACACGAGTGACTAGCCAGAAGGAGCTTCGTGGTTTTTACATATATGGATGGGCTGCTGAGGTGCGTTTACACAATGGCTGTCTCGTCGCTATACTGACAAACTCTCAGGTCTTCGTGGTTTGCGGCATGGCCAGCTTCATTCCGATAACCCTCGAACAGCTAGCCAGAGAAAGGGGATGGGTTGAGGGAGACAAATCGCAGTCATGCAGAGCTGGACTCGAGGTCCCAGACACTCCATATCGAAACTCCACCCAACCAGCTCTACCTCCCCACCAGGTCCGACAATGCATGGTCGACATTCTCGGCCTCGAGATCAATACAGCCTCGTTTGCCATGTATACTTTCAGCATATCAGTCTTGGTCCAAGCATTGCTCATTATATCTATAAGCGCTGCAGCAGACCATGGGAAATTTCGACGGAAGTTGTTGGTCACTTTTGCGTTCGCAGGATCCATTGCGACAATGCTGTTTCTGCCCATCGTGCCAGAGTATCTTGGTTGGGGAGCTCTTCTGGCCATCATCGCGAACACTGCGTTCGGTGCTTCGTTCGTTATACTCAACTCCTTTCTCAGGATCCTTTCAGTCCGTCATGCATCAATCGACAGAGGAAACACACACGAGGTGGAGGAGGATGGTCATTTATATCCGAGCGAGACTTCGTCATTACTCAACAGAACGCAATCCGTTTTGAAGCCGTACTATCCCCCGCCTCCGGTCGCCACCTCTCGAGAGCTCCATATATCGACCAAGATTTCATCGTACGGAATGGGCATAGGTTACATTGCAGCTCTCATAGTGCAGGCGGCTTCCATCATCACCGTCCGTGCGATGAATTCATCTCTAAAGTCTCTTCGCGTCGCCCTTTTCATAATAGGACTATGGTGGTTCATATTCACAATTCCAGCAGCGATGTGGTTACGATCAAGACCAGGCCCACCACTTCATTTCAATCCGAATCAGACACGTTTCGGAACTGGGTTTGCCTACTTCACCTACTCCTGGAGGTCACTCTGGAGGTCGATGAAGCAAGCAGGAAGATTAAAAGACTGTCTTCTCTTCCTTGGAGCATGGTTTTTGCTATCGGATGCAGTTGCCACTGTTAGTGGAACGGCAATCTTATTTGCGAAAACTTCTCTGGAAATGCAACCCGCAGCATTAGCATTGATCACCGTCACAGCCACGCTTTCGGGCATTGTTGGCGCGTTTTCATGGGGCGAAGTTTCCAACATGATGGGCTTGAAACCAACGCATACCATTCTGGCATGCATCTTGCTGTTTGAGACCATACCAATTTACGGCCTGCTTGGGTATATTCCAGCTGTCCGTCGATGGGGTGTCATTGGTCTTCAGCAACCTTGGGAAATGTAAGTGTTTGCATTCTCCTGCTCCTTGCCGGGTTGAGGTCGCCCGTCATTTCAATTCTTGCGATTGCGCTTTATCAAGTCGATGGCGACCCGTTCTCATCTTGAAAATAATACCTCTTAGTCTCGCCTTACGACTAGATGGGAAGAAGGGTATAGAGCACGCGTTTCTGTCGTCGCGCAAGGCTGAGAGGAGCTAAATTGAAACGCCGACTGACAGTCTCTATGCAGGTACCCTTTAGGCATTGTGTACGGTTTCGTTATGGGCGGTCTCAGTTCATTCTGTCGGTCTCTGTTTGGGGAGCTCATTCCGCCGGGCTTCGAGGCGGCCTTCTACGCACTCTACGCAATCACGGACAAGGGATCGAGCATATTTGGCCCTGCTATCGTGGGTGCAATCACCGACGCATATGGAGAAATTCGACCTGTAAGCGTATCTCGCTCTGTTTGGAACATCGGCATATTCTAATCACAGTAGGCGTTCTTTTTTCTGGCAGTTTTGATTGGGCTGCCATTCCCGCTGATGCTATTTGTGGACGTGGAACGTGGCCGCAGAGAGGGAATCGCGTTGGCAAAGGAGTTAAAGGAAGCCGAGGCCCTGGATGCTGCCAGTGCTCACTACGAGGCGGGACCTGTCCTCTTGATTGATGATGGGGTGGAGGCGGCGGATTCTGGATAGATTTTTACTAGATAGTCGATTACGGATACATCTGGTCATTCATCGCCGGATATCTGAGCGCTCGCACCTTACAAATTCTGCTGCAAGCGTTTACTAACATGTGCCACTGGGTGACAAAAGTGTAAGTAGTGTGTTCTTCATGGTCAAATGTCGCCAGATCTGGGGAGAAGGTTGATCTAGGGCGTTTCTGAAGTTCCATGTGTTACCCGTTTACCGTTTTTAATCAAATTGGGACCTGTGAAAGTCGGGGCAGGTGCAGGGTTTAGAACGAAAGGCTGAGCCAGGGTCTGAGCTCCAACAGTTGAACACTTGTCTTCTTAGACCTATACATAATCTCAAACTTGCCGGACAAGGCTAAATTCCATCATCCAAACCACTACTCCTCGTATACCTCCTTCAACTCCCTTCCACACCATAAATCATGAAGACATCATTGATTGCACTCCTCTTCGCAGCTGTCGCAGCCGCCAGCGATGTTGCCGATCTGAAGAAGGACACCTTCGACAGCTTTATCAAGGAGAACGACCTCGTTCTTGCCGAGTGTAGGTGGACAGAGAATCAATCCGCTTAACCTCAGCTAATTCAACACAGTCTTTGCACCATGGTGTGGTCACTGTAAAGCTCTCGCCCCAGAGTACGAGGAGGCCGCCACCACGCTCAAGGAGAAGAAGATTGCCTTGGCCAAGATCGACTGCACAGAGGAGGCCGATATCTGCTCCAAGTACGGTGTTGAGGGTTACCCAACTCTCAAGGTCTTCCGTGGGCTTGACTCAGTCTCCGCATACAGTGGCGCAAGGAAAGCACCTGCGTATGTGGCCAGTTCAAATCGCACAATCCCCGTCGCAACATCTGACAAATCTACAGTATCGTCTCGTTCATGACCAAGCAATCCCTCCCAGCTGTTTCCATCCTCGAAAAGTCCACCCTGGAAGACTTCAAAACAGCTGACAAGGTTGTCCTGGTCGCATACTTCGCAGCCGACGACAAAGCCTCCAACGAGACTTTCACTGCCGTCGCAGATTCGCTCCGTGAGAACTACCTCTTTGGTGCCACCAACGATGAGACTTTGGCCAAGGCCGAGGGTGTTAAATTCCCGTCCATCGTCCTATACAAGTCTTTCGACGAGGGCAAGAACAAGTTCACCGAGAAGTTCGACAAGGAGGCTATTGAAAAGTTCACCAAGTCGTCTGCTACGCCATTGATCGGTGAAGTTGGACCAGAGACCTACTCTGATTACATGGCTGTAAGTTTGCATGCTGCCCCGAAATGATCTGGCCTACACTAACCCGTCCCAGGCTGGCCTTCCCCTTGCCTACATTTTCGCTGAAACCGCTGAAGAGCGCGAGACTCTGTCTAAGGACCTCAAGGAAATTGCCGAGAAGCACAAGGGCAAGATCAACTTCGCCACCATTGACGCAAAGGCTTTCGGACAACACGGTAGTAATCTTAACCTTGAGGTTGGCAAGTGGCCAGCTTTCGCTATCCAGGACACTGTCAAGAACCTGAAGTTCCCATTCGACCAGTCCAACAAGCTTACTGCTAAGGCACTCGGAAAGTTCGTTGACGACTTCGCGGCTGGCAAGGTTGAACCAAGCATCAAATCGGAGGCCATTCCAGAGAAGCAGGATGGACCAGTCACCGTAGTCGTTGCCAAGAACTACGATGACATTGTCCTTGACGACAAGAAGGATGTCTTGATCGAGTTCTACGCTCCATGGTGCGGTCACTGCAAATCGTACGTATTGTCCTCCACTCGATAGTCTATGCATCACTAACATTGCACTAGCCTTGCACCAAAGTACGACACTCTTGGAGAGCTTTTCAAGGGCCACTCTGACCAGGTCGTAATCGCCAAGGTCGATGCCACTGCCAACGATGTTCCAGATGAGATCCAAGGATTCCCAACCATCAAGCTCTACGCCGCCGGAAAGAAGGACTCTCCAATCTCATACGACGGCGCCCGTACTGCCGAGGATCTCGCCAAATTCATCGCCGAGAACGGTACACACAAGGTCAAGGTTGATGTTCCAGCTGAGGCAGCCGAATCGGAATTGCCAAAGGCCGCAGCCGCAGCGACTGAGGGAACCGCCGGTGTTGCTGAAGGTGCCGCATCGGCAGTCAAGAACGCAGCTTCACAAGCCGCAGAGGCAGTGGAGGCAGCAGTTGGCGGTGGTGCTGGAGGTGATGATATCCACGACGAGTTGTAGATGCTGCGCTGCGTTTTGCTCTTTCATACTTCTGCTACTAAGACTTGTTGATGAAGTGCCCAAAAGCACGTGGGATTGGATGTCTGTCTCTGTATGATTTGATGGAGTGGGAAAGGTTGGCATTTGCGTTGTTCATCTGGGCTTATGGGACTGCGTGTATACTCTGATATAGGGGCGTATCCATGGGCGTTTGAAATGAGATTTGCTTTGACCACTGAAAACTCAGAGAAACCCGAGCGTATAGTACACTTCAATACCGCATAAATATTGATCCCGGTCATACCACACAAAATCGATGATTGGCCTACAAGCAATCCTTCTCAACCGGCAGTAGATCTCCTCCGGAACCTACATAAGATAGAGATAAACTGTTAAAATAGAGAGAGACTGATTGGAGGTGTAGATTAGATTATTAGCCGAGCTGTTACATGCTAGTAACCAACGGGGCTTAAAAGGTGTAGAATATCCAAGTCCGATCGAATGTACTGGCATACTCGACCGACACCTATATAAACGTCAACATAAAGTCCCAAGTCGTCTTCTTCTTTTTCAGCATTGCGACCGCCTTGGCCCTCCCCACAGAAGGTAATAAGGTCGGTATGACGGACTACACCTCGACTAATACAAACCGGGCAAACTCCCAATGTAGACAACACCTTCGCACCGCCAAAATGTAGAGATAAAGGAGGTAAAGTCGATTGCGATTTTTAACCTCTCAAATGTCGTTACAATGGTTAACTCATAGCCTAGCCTGCTGTCCACTAACGTGCATACAACCAGGATAGTGCTGCCCAGGTCTGAAATGCATTACCTGGCAAACCGAACCCTCTGTTTTCGAGTACCAATGCCACACTCCGCCCAAGTAAAGGTCAGCGCGCTAAGTAGCCACGGATGGTAGGGGTACATTAGATTTGATAGCAATATAGACTGCTTGATAAATTTAGTAAAGTCCAGGTACGAACTGGCCAGCCGTGAATAGTTCGCACGGTATCGATCGTGGTGTTCCCTTTCCTTTTCCTTCCCCCCCAAAAAGTGGAGCGTCTGAAACTTAGAGAATCATGAGTGTATAGTACACTTTAATAGATTGTGCCTTTGATCTACGGTTGCCCTTGGTTTTTACACTCTACTTGAATACGACGGTCTTTCTTGAGCAGGGAACAGTTTGAGAGGATGCGAACTGTGCAGAAGCAGGATGCGTAGAACCACATGTGGACGAAGAGTATAACCAAATGTGAATGAAGAGTAGAACCAGATGTGGACGAGGAGCTACGTGGTCATTCGACTGTTCTGATTGGTAGCTTGGCGCTGTCCCTCGGGCCGGTTGGGGTTTGCTCGTGACTCGGACTTTTACCGCTGCAGGTGAAGACCTGAAGGCTGCAAATCCTTCCATGACTAATAAGTCCTGGCAACCCCCCCCCCTCTGCAGCAACACTGCGCCTACTTTGCACTCCCATCTTTTGCACCATCCATTCTCCGCTCCTGTCGCTATCCACATAGAAAGGTAAACTCGAAGTCCAACGCAGAAGCTCACACAGACACATATTCCCAGCAGCCCGCACCCGCAACCACAACCACAACATGTACATCGCCGAGCCAATTGAAGGACAAGTCCAGCTCGGCAAAGCTGGCGTCAACGGTGCCAATGGTGCCACCGTTGAACGTCGATTGAGTGACGGGGCCAAAAGAGGAGAGAAGCGCACTCGTAGGTTGAAATATTGTTTACTTGCTACATACTACCTTTCTTTTTCCATTCCCCGCCTTCTTCTCCGCCCCTCAAAGTTGAAGGATTTTCACTCTCACAGCTCGCTCGTTCCAACAACACTCACACCTGGAAATTCACCCACGATTCAACATCTGAAGGTGCAATGGCTAACCCGTTGGCTGCTTCATTTACGCCCGCAGGAACTCAGTCTCTTCCACCTCCGCAACTCCCGCAACTCGTAGCTGAACAGCATGTCCCCATTCCCTATACCGACAAAGACACTCAGCGTCTAATTGTGGTGCTCTCGCATGCCAGTCTAGAGACGTACAGAGCTTCGCATGGCGGCTCTCGGTCCGCCCTGGGGAGGGATGACAAGTACTCGCTCCTCAACAGTGACGAGCACATTGGTGTCATGCGCAAACAGGGACGAGATA
The DNA here is from genome assembly GCA_003689335.1 of Venturia asperata. Lineage (NCBI taxonomy): Eukaryota > Fungi > Ascomycota > Dothideomycetes > Venturiales > Venturiaceae > Venturia > Venturia asperata. The sequence goes on from QWWL01000020.1 coordinate 414,048, forward strand.
TTTCCGACGCTCGACCAGATATCACTCATCAAGTCAGTCAATCTATCAGCGGCACTGCAATCAGACTGACTCCTCTAGTGTCTTCTCACTCTGCTCGATTCTCCCATCAACAAGGCTGGCAAACTTCAAATTTACATTCACACCGCCAGGGGGGTCCTCATCGAAGTTAATCCATCGGTCCGCATTCCTCGTACGTTCAAGCGCTTCGCCGGTCTTATGGTTCAGCTTCTTCATCGAATGTCTATCCGTTCTACGACCTCGCAAGAAAAGCTTCTTCGGGTGATCAAAAATCCAATCACTGAGCATCTCCCACCAAACTGCAGGAAGGTGACTCTCTCCTTTGAGGGTCCCGTAGTACGCGTCAAGGATTACATCCAGACTCTCGGACCTAAGGAGAGCATTTGTGTGTTCGTCGGTGCCATGGCAAAAGGCAATGATGACTTTGCCGACGCCTTCAAAGACGACACCATTTCCATCAGCAACTTCTCCCTCAGTGCCAGTGTGGCGTGTAGTAAATTCTGCCACGCAGCCGAGGATGTATGGGATATTATCTAAAAAAAAAACCTCCAACGAACAAAACGAACAAGACCAACCTCCGCCCGGCTACAATCACGACCATGTAAACACGAAAACGACAACCCCATCTTCTAAGGGGAGACAACCACAATCGAACAAAAAATACTAGGTAGGAGACACGGGACATTCGCGGGAGCTGAGGATCGCAACATCAAGGCTACTTACCCGCGGTGTTCTCCGTGTCGCACATCAGAGGCGAATTGGCAATTACGAAGCAGTCCTTTATTACTTTTCCAACCAAAGCAAAAGGCTCTTTCAACAAAGACCAACGCTCTGTTTTCCTTTTTTTGATCTGTGTTCTGAATATCCGCTCTCTCTCTGAGGAATCCGGACAAGAGTCGTTCGTGTTGTCTTTTGTCGCGTGATTTGTAGCTGGGCCGCAACTCAACTTGCTGCTCGGCGAAGAAAATTGCTTTCTTCATGTACTGTAATTAGTTTCGGCGTGTGTCGTGTATTGATAGAAGGAAGAGAAAGTGAAAGGCCGAAATAACGGACGAGTAGAAAAAGAGCTGGAGCAGGCTGTGGTATGTGAATGACAGGATAAACAAGCAAAACGGGAAGCTCAATGGCCACTCGATCAATAGATGCGCGTTTCCTCATCCACCACTCTTTGACTCCATCCCACGGCAAAGCAAGACTGCGCGATGCTTCGCTGCACCCGCTCTGGCATCTACACACGGGCGAGGACCTCCTCTCAGCAAGCCATCCCTCGCACCTAGCCTGACCTGCTTCCGTGTGAGTGATGACCGACAGCTCAGCGGGCTGATCCTGTTAGTGTCAGGTATGAGACTCAGTCTCATCGACGCCGTGGAAAGATGCGCGACAGGTCATTTTCCCTCAGCTGTAAACGGCATTGATGCGCAATAAACACAATCACCGTTTTTCTCCACGTGAAAACTACTTAAGCAAGAGGAACGGACAAAACTGAAAGCCCAAAGAATGATGATAATCGCTAGAATTCATGTATCAGACATACAAACATCACCGTACCAATCCATCCCCGTCGCCATCATCGCGCTGAAGCAATCCACATAGCCATCACCGCGCCGAAGCCTACCAACCACCAAACCCGTTACCAACAGTTCGCCCAGTCTAGGATGGTAACGTAACTCACTCCTCCCACTCCTCCCACCCGCGACTCCTCCTAAACCCGCCAAACCCCTCAAACAAACCCACATCAAACGGGCCCTCGGGCACGGGACACCCCAAATACCCAAACAACGGAACCTGCTTCTCCACCAACAAATCCGCCTTCGCGCCCCCATCGGCATACATCCCCCCCAACCAAACGCGCTTCGCATCAAACACGGCCTGGTACAGCGCCAGACAGATGAAGTTGTTGTCTTGCAAGAGGGAGGCGTGGTCGGGGTAGAGGCCGGACGTGTACTTTGCGATGTCGATTTGGCGGAAGGTGGAGGGGCCGTGGGTGTTGCCGCCGTTTGTGTGGTGGAGGAGGGTGGGGTGGTCTTTTAGGTCTTGGAGTAGGGGGGTGGTGAGGTGGCCGACTGTTAGGGGGGTGGGGCGGGCGCACCAGTGGTTTGGGATGCGTTCGTGGCCGGTTGTCTGGGTTGTTGATTGGGGGGTTAGTTGTTGTGGTTTTGAGTGGGGAGGGATGTGGAGTCGATGGGGGGGTGGGGGGGGGCGTTTCAAGGATAGATCGGGTGGACTTGGTGGTTTAGACTTCTCTTTCTAATGTCTTGAGAAGCCGAATGGATGTCTCACATCGGGTTTCTCAATCTAGAACCCTTTATCGATAATGTTCTGGCGAGTTTATTTTGTATGTTGGCCGGAAAATTATTCATGTTGAGCACACTGAACAGGTCTTTGCTACGGGAGGTAGGACAAATATTGCATGGTACTTGTGGAGAGAAGAACTTACATATTTGTACTTGTGCCCATGCCTTCCAACAGTCTTGAAATCAGCATCGTTCTCCGGGCATTTGGACAGACCATGATTAGCACGGCGGTGGCAATGATTCGGATGGTCGCCTTCAGTGCTGAATTCTCCGCTGCTCCTGCCGTGCCAGCTGTGGTGCCACTCACCCTCCTGATCCTCTTCACAGCGGTCATCACAGACCTCCACGGCAAACATAGTAGCCAGAGTGAGCGGGTCCATGATGCCGTCAGGGTTCTCCTCCGTGTGATTGGCCATCAATTCAAAGATGAAGTGATGCGCGGCTCCATTGGCGAGAGCACCAAAAGGAGACAGGAAGAAGTCTGGATTTCTGGCAACGCTATCGTTTACACGTTCGGCGCGCTGGAGGCCTAGAATTTTGTGCTCGTAGTTGGCACTGCCGGGGCACTCGGCATCTTGCTTTTCGTATAGCTGGGCGAAGTTCTCGAGGATGACCTGCTGGACGTCCTCGGTGGAGTTGCTGGGTCGACATCAGCATGTTATCGTATGCGATCGAGATGAATACTTGCCGTATATACAGATCTCCACGGGTAGGAGATGAATCGGACTCGAAAGCGACATGCTCGGAACTGAGACCAAGTGGCCTGCGCTTCGGCTGTTCTGTGATAGGAGCCAGATCTTCTGGTGGAGGTCCACCAATAGACATGAGATTGATATCGCCACTTCCGCTCAAGGCCACCCCATAAGCTGCAAGCAGGTGACTGGTATCGTCTGCGATGGCAAAGACTTTCTGCTGGGCATCGATCAGTTGCTGAAAGCTTGCTATACCATTGTGAGGTAGGTAGTTGCTGTGATAGTCAGCAAGCAGCCAGATTTATTTCATGGAATGGACTCACTGATTTGCAAGTGCATTCAGGCCTGGGCATGGTCCGCGAATGTCCTTGGGTTTGGGGGGAACAAACTTGTGTTTGCCGCTGGTCAGATCGAAGCATTGCTTGGAGGCGTTGAAATCACTCCGCTTGTCCAGACGAGGCAAAGCAAAGGCAAGACCCACAAGGCTGCCAGTCATTGTCAGTAGCTTCATGGGGGCCGTGGAGTTTGAGACTCATAAGATGCCAGTAAGAGATCAAATGACTGATATGGTTTAGAGGATTGATAGAACCCTCTAGATTGCAGGAGATCCTTCATGAGAGGACCAAGTCAGCTCACTGAAGTCCTCTTATAGACGCAGCCTTTGATCCAGACCGCCAGCAGGTTGCTTCCCAGAAAATCGACAGCAACGCAAGGTCTGTCGAGAGGCCAATTTGCAATCTCTGCATCCTGTAGAGCATTTTCTCATGTGAAACTGGCTAGAAGTAAGCCGTGCAACGTATGTAGTCGATATGCCGTGATAGGGTTCGGTTATTTGACAAGCGGCCGTGAACTGTGCTTGATCCCGCTAGGAAAACACATGGCATTCGAGCCGCAGGCTCGATGAACGTCGTGCAACGTTCTTCTGGCCTGCTGGACCACAGTGATACAGGCCATGTCGGCCCGGTTGCTTTGTAGAGATAGATTTACCAACAGCGTTCTGTAATCACGAAGACATTCAGCGCGCAGGTTTGGACCTGTACTTTGGGACTTGAGATCGAATACGCAAAAACTCTGGTTACGAACAGACGTGAATAAAGAAAGACAGAGTAGTGGCAGCAAAGATAGCCGAGGGTGTTCTGATTGTATGACTGTTTTTACCATGTCAAGATGAAAGCAAGGCAAGGGTTTGAGCTTGACATCTTCAGCGAAGCGTACATACCAGGTAAGAGCTGCTGTCTCCACGCTATTGATATCGTGGGCAATGTAATCGAAGTAGAAAGTGGCTTAACGGGAACTCAGTTGCTAAAGGTCATGAGTGAGGTGTCTAGCTCTTACTTTACGCGGACAGCTGTTGCTTTCCCTCTGGATGATCCCTTGATGACCTTCACCCGTAGCGCGGATCGCTTAGTCGGAATCGAGTCCAGTCATCCCGAACTTGATAGCAGTTGCCCAAGGTAAGGCAGCGACTTGTAACTTCGCTTATACTGGAGTCCAGACGTCGGCTTCGCCTGGAAAAGTCTCGGATTTGCGCTTGTTATTGCCCGACTTTCCCTGTCCAAGTTTAAAGAAACCCATCCTTGTTCTCGAGAGAGTTGGGGTGAGCTGTGAGACGAGATGGCCATGATACCTCGCTTGCTTTGAGGAGCCACGTTGGCAAATGCTGTGTTCATCCTTTCTTACAGACTGTCAGTGAGAGGAGTGCGCTATAGAATCATGTGTGACAGAGGGATGGTACAACGTGGTCCTTGTCAGATGAATTCTCCGACCGAAACAGCGCGACGGTCGAACTTCCAGGCAGCCAGCCGGAGGTATTGAAGGATACCTGCAGACATTGGCATGTTCAAGGCCAACTATCGGGCTTTCACCTCGCCGAGGTGAATGCCACATGATGCGCTTCTGCACGCGTGTTCCTTTGCATTCGCGTCGTTTGATGCAGTGTTTGTGTGTTCTACGAAGAGAGTGTCTGACAGAGGACGAAAATCATCCCGGGCAGGTAGGGAGGTAGGTAATGCAATTGGATGTCGCAAATAGAGGTTAATGCCGTACGTTGTATGGAGTTTGCCCGCGTAGCCCCGAAAGCCATGGTGACAACTGAATTGTGCGCTGGATGAAGATGATAAAGATGATCAGGCAGACGACGGAGATACTGCGGATCTAAAGTTAGAATCCCCACGATCGATCGATTTCCACAGTCGTCGCGGCCCGCGGGTCGTTGCGGCGGGTCTAGACCTGTCATCTGTAAGCCTTTCCGCTCCAACACTCTACAGGACCTTGGCGAGCTTGGATGCCTTACCGTCTACGCCTCCATCATTGGCTGATCTCCACAACTCGGAGACAAGCGGGCGGGCTTTAATCTCAACGCCGAAAACTTCTTTCTGCGACCTTTGTTCGGATTGGCTTTAATCGTGGTTAGTAAAAGGCTGAGACATGAGGTTGAGGATTTATAGTACCCCTATGCGCTGTTCGATAGCCATCTCTGATCCGCCAGCTTTTCCAGCCTCTTGACTTGGATATCCACTATTAAAGCATCAATCAGAACCACAATTGTGAACATTGTACAACACCTCTCAGTCTCAATTCGACCCATCTCACCCATCACCAATCTCAACCACCAGTCTCAACCAGATTCCCAAACAACCCAAAATCAAGATGTCTCCACCAACAACAACAAAACAACAACAAGAAATCCAAAAAATCTACATCCCCAACCTTCAAGGCCTCCAAATCCTCCAACTAACACCATACGCCGACGAAGAAGAGGACGACGATGAAGAAGTCGGATACCTCAGCAGAAGCACCACAACCACACCCGCATCCTCCGCTCCCTCGTCACCAGGAACAGAGGTCGACCTCACCTTCAACATACCCGAAGTTGCTTTTCGATAGACAAATTTTGTCGAAGAGGAATCGTGAAGAAGTGAGATGGTAGAGCGATACTTTCTTGCCTTGCCAAGGGGAATAGACAAGGAAAGCAGAAGCCACATTGCAGCTGCAAGCAAGTCGGATGATGGTCTGGGGGATGGCTCCGAGCGGCGAGAGAGAGATAGCGACCGCCGCCTCGAGAGGGTCAGACGCAACGACTACTGCCAGACATCAATGACGAAGATGGGAGGCGAGAAGGAGACTCGCGAGGGAGGAAGACAAGCAGGACGAAAGAGAAACACGCTTAGGATCAGCAATGGTCATTTGAGTCCCAACGAGGGCTTCACGTAGATAAGCTTAGTGCATAATACCAAAATCTTAGGAACAGAACCATGTTCAGTAATAGGTACAATTTGCTGAATCCTCCATGCCCGGCAATATGCATTTTCCTTTCGATAAAGCCAGAGCCCTGGTGTCTAGAAATCTAATCGTCTAAGGTATGTCTAGTGAAACACACATGTCTAACCATAACCTGATGCTCCGAAAACGACCTGCTTTTCCATTAAAAGAGAAATCTAAAGAGCCCCTCGCAATCAAAACGTGTCGCTTTGGAAAACAACGACAAATCACACAAATCCCCATCAATGGCGAGATCAAAGATGAGCATAGATGGTGAGGAGGCAAAGTGGTGATCAAATCACCGCCTGCCACCTCCCCCTCCGTTGCCACGACCGCGACCGCCTGATTCTCTACCACCACCTCCTCCGCCACCGCGTCGTCCGCCAGTGCCAGGCGCATTCGGTATGATAACGAGTCCTCTGACAGCCTTGAGACCCATCTTGCCGACAACATTCTTTTCCAAACCTGGCACCTCTGGAGCACCAAGACCTTCAAGGACAAAGTGGTTGGCCTGCTGAACAAGCTCTTCCACGTTCCAGGCGGTGATCTTTTGGAAAGTCTTGTAGTATCCCAGGAACGCCTGGTAAATCTTCTTTGGACTGTCGTAGGAAGTCAATTGCTGCTGGATGTTCCCAATGCTGACATCGATCGGAGTCGGGTATGGCTTGAGCTCGATTCCCTTCAAAAGGTTGACGAAGCGCTTCTCAGGCTCGGCCAGAATGAGGATGCCGAAACCTGAGGCCTCAGCTCGAGCGGTTCGACCCAGACGATGGATATAGGCCTCTCGGTCCATGGGTAGACCACATTGGAAGACGTGAGTAACGTTCGGGAAGTCTATGCCACGAGCGATGACGTCGGTCGCTATGCAGATGCCATTGGTGGCCTTTCTGAAATCTTCGGTGACCTTTGTACGCCTGCTCTGCGTGATCCTGGCGTGTAGAAGTGACACGCTCGGCATGCCTTGTGTAGTGGATAGGACGTGTCCATAGAAATCGACGTGGGCTGCTGTAGGAGCAAAGACGATGACTTTGAACTGCTTCGATTTGGCGATTTCGGCCTGAACCGCTGCTACAAGTGCTGGAGCAAGATCGATCATTGTTGGAACGACGATAAGGTATTGAGGAACGTGGAGATGGGTATTCGCCTCGCCCTTTGGGATGGTCGAGATGCTTTCGTAGTTGTCGTTAAGGATCATTTTGGCTACGGAGCCAAGGGAGTCTATTGGTGTCAGCTGAAAGGAAACCTTGCAACAGGGCTGCACAATATACCTGGAATCGTTGCGGAAAACAACATGGATTGCCGTGCGACTTGGTCTTTGGGGGGCAAAGCATACAAGATCTTCTTGATGTCGGGGAGGAACCCCATGTCGAGCATTCGATCTGCTTCATCCAAAACCAGCGAGGTCAGGTTAGACAGACGGAACTGCATCTCCTCGTCTGAAAGGTGGTCTAACAGACGTCCTGGGGTCGCTACAAGTATCTGGCAACCATTGTAAATAGCTCTGGCCTCTTTGATTTTGTCGACACCACCAATGGCCGTGCACACTGAGAATCTAGGATACCTCTGAAGGAGTTTCTTGGCCTCGGTAGCGATTTGCAGGGCAAGCTCTCTGGTAGGACTAATAACAAGCAGGCCAATGTTGCTATTTGCTCCTCCCTTGCGGAGGATTCTCTCGATGCTTGGGACCAGAAAGGCCACCGTTTTGCCAGTTCCTGTCTTCGCCTGGGCGAGTACGTCTACACCTCGTAGCAAGCGATCGATTGTCGCAGCTTGGACTGGCGTCATGCGGTCAAACTTCATATCTTGTGTAATAGTGTCGACGATGGTAGCGTCGATGCGGTCCCTTAATGAGTCGAAGAAAGGAAGACTCGATACAGCTGGTGTATTCTCCTCAGTCATGTCGGCTTCTGCAGACTCTGGCTTGCTTACGGTGTTGATTGGCGCGTCAAAACCAACTCCGTTGTTGGCTGGGCTGGGTCGCTGGCCATTGTGTCGGTCTGGGAACGACGTCTTCTTGCCTCTGCTGCTCGAGTTTCCTCGATTCTTGTTGCCTCTGTACGGAGGCATTTTTTATGATTTGGTAGTAGGGGTTACTGGTGCTGTTGTTGTTGGTGTCAACAGGGGAGGAATGTGTATGAGAATTATTTCTTTACGCGGCGGATCGCGCTTGCTCTGTTCCTGAAAACGTCAGAGCTCAATGACGGCTGAGAACAGTCGGCACGTGAAGATAAGACAAACATTCAATATTTTCTTCCGGTGACCACACCTCAGTGTCTTCCGAGATTCGTAGGGTAAACGTGTAGTCGACGTGTGAAAGTCTTCAGCTGATAGAAATCCAAAATTGGACTTCGAGATTCGTATCACGTCGAGTCAGGTAGAGATATCATTTCGGGAACCTGACTTGACGAAGCCCAACACCACAGTCCAACAACAGACAGGACTCCAACTCTGCTACCTGTCCCCATGATAGCTATAGGTAAGCAGTCTCCCTCTTGCGCGTATCGGTAATTATGATTCCGATACCAAATGGCCATCCAAGACGCACGAGTGCAGTCGCTATGCCTTATCGCGGAATCGCGGACCAGGGCACTCGATCCCGTCGGAGGACATGAGAGTTGCTTGCTGTGAACCCGTGCAGAGAGAATAGATCGGCAGAGACCAGCGGGATACCTTCCGCTGGCTGTCAAAGTTTATCTCTTCGTCCTCCTCAATCTGTAAAGTTCAAGCCTTCTGCTTCCTCGAATGCGATCAAAGCTAGCTATACAGCCTACTCGGTCTTCTTCCCGGCTTTACAATGGACGACAAAAGGAGTCCCTACGTGGAATCTAAGGGAGCCGAAAGTGGCTCAGTATCCCCAAAACTCAGCATTCAATATGTCCCAGCCGATGTCGATTCAGCAATGGAGAAAAGAATCACCAGAAGAATAGATATGCGATTAGTACCTATGCTATGCATGCTCTACTTGACAGCGTACCTCGACAGAACAAACATAGGCAATGCAAAGCTCTACGGTTTGGAGAAGGAATTGAACATGCCGTCGAATGGCTACAACACAGCGATCTGGGTCTTCTACCTCACATTTGTGATTATGGAGGTTCCCTCTAATCTTCTCATGGCACACACCAAGATTGCCCCTCACTATTGGTTGGGAATCTCCATGTCGCTTCTTGGTATCATAACGATGTGTCAGGGATTCGTGAAGACTCCTGGGGCCTTGTATGCTTGCAGGACCTTGATGGGAATTTTTGAGGGGAGCTTGACACCTGCGGCTGCTTTGATGATGGTGAGCAAAACCGACCTGCGCTGTTCTTTTTTGTATACTTAAGCTCGTCCAGGGTTCATACTATCGAAAGCATGAGTTTCCTGTCCGATATGCGTGCTTCACCACCAGTGCTCTGATAGGCGGATCCTTTAGCAGTGTAGGTTCCTTTCGATAACGTTCATGACGATATCTAACATCCGCAGTTCCTCGCCTACGCCATCAACTTCATGGACGGCACCGCAGGCATAAGTTCGTGGCGCTGGATCTTTATACTCGAAGGCATCTTCAACATCTGCGTCGCACTGTGCACCTTCTTGGTCCTTCCCCGCTTCCCAGCCGAATCGACATTCCTAGAACCAGCAGAAAAGCAACACCTGCTTGATCGCCTGGCTCTCGAGCGTGGCGACGAAGCAGAAACATTCAAAGGCCAGCCCTGGCTCGCCTTCCTCTTCGATTGGCAAACATGGCTCAACATCGTAATCTACTTCGGTGCAGATATGTCAGCCGCAGCAATCAGCCAATTCTCGCCCACGATCCTGAAACAAATGGGATACACGGCCAACGCAGCAAACCTGCGCAACATACCCATTTGGCTAGTCGGCGCTCTCGTTGCCATCACCGCTAATTTAGCAGCCGGGAAATGGGGCATTCGCTTCCCACTCATCATCGCAGGAGCAACACTCTGCACAGTAGGATGGTCTCTCCAACTCGCTCAAACGAATCCAGCGGGAACTCGGTATTTCGCCCTCTACCTCATTGCTACTGGAGCCTTCACTCAACTCCCACTTCTTGTCGCATGGCTCTCGGCAAACACGATTGGGAGACCGCGGAAAGCGGTGGCGCATGCCCTGCAAGTGGGCTTCGGCAATTCTGCGAATTTTGCGAGTGCGAATGTTTTCATTACGGGGGAGGCGCCGAGGTATAAGACTGGTTTTACGGCTGGTCTGTGCATTACGGTGATTGGGTTTGTGGCGGCGTGTTTGATGGAGTGGGTTCTGTGGAAGAAGAATGGAGCGGCGGATGAGAGGGAGAAGAACGGAGAGATGGAGACGGAGATGGTTGGAAAGGATGGGTTGAGGTTTCGATATACGCTCTAAGCACCCTGCTTAACTCGTGTGTGTAAAGCGCGGATCGGCCTACATGCATCGTACTTTATTCCTCTTTACCTTTCAATTCCAAAAAAGGAACTTGACGCCTGAGGCCTATTCGGAGTGTGGAGACCACTGACGGTTTTGGTGGATCGGTATCACCCGCTAGGCATGAAGCAGCATTGTAGATTCTGCAGTTGAATTCGAGATATCCTCAGAACCTAATCGTGGACGCGGTCGTTTTGGGACCACGATTCTACACGTTCAGAGCGTTTCAAGGGGCGATGGACAACACAGTCTACGCCCTGTTCACTCCACCCAAGTTTTTTATCGCCAGTGCGCTGAGGTTCGCTTCGCTCTTTGGCCCTCGCGCCCAATTAAACCCCTGAGGGAAGTTTTAACGTCGAAAAGCAGATTGCACATCATTTTTACCAGCACTATAGTGTAGCAGTTCAGATGCGGACATGCGCGATTGAAATGCTCGAGTGCGTAGTATTTGCTACAAGGTGAAAAAATGCAGCATTAGCTGTTGTTTAGAACCGTTGTGGTTTGGGAATTGAGGGTGTTGACGTTGACGTTTCGCAGAGGATTCGGGGATGGGCCCTCCCGTCACGTTACTGCTTTAGGCGATGCCACTGATCAATCGGGTGACGTTTTCAGTCTCTTGCTTTGCTAGAAATATTCACCTGCATATTCGAGACACAACGGCCTTTCCAAAACAGTATGTCGTGCATCACTTGACGCGTCCCAGGTCGTTTAAGTTGACCTGCGTTAGACTTCGAATGATAAATTCGAGCTTTGGCAAGGTGTGATCCAGCTTTGGCAACACAAATGTTTTCCAAAATAGTACAGATTGTCGATCGATTCTGCATCCCCATGTGCGAATCTCTTACCACAGTAGAGCACGGAAACACAAGCTTCATCATCTGGATTGTGGCTGTGGTTCTTTGTCATCATCCGTCGAATACCTACGTACATTTCCTTCGATCACTCATACGACACCTGCATGCAAAAGGTCGGAGCTTTGGATGAGGCTTGCTGAGAGTATGCGGACTCGCTGTCCCATACCTCGGGCAAGGCGATTCACATTGTGACGACACAGACGTGTCCATAGAAATTGCCTAATCAGGTATGGTTCAGAGAAATCTGCACAAAGCGGTTTTATGCAAGCGCAATGAAAGCTGCACCGCCTCATGGGAAATTGTGCATCTCCTGTCTTTCTCCTGGGTGGTGGGGGAGGGGCAGGGCCCGAAGAGGAGGCCTGCAACGGAGAGACCGACTCTGCAGTGACCCGACCAATAGCATGAGACTCGAGAAGGAAAGAAGCTACCACCCGATTGGTGAAGGAGCGCCGGCTATCGTTTTGGCCGTATGCGGACGAGGTTTGACCCCAAAGAGAAGCCCTCGTGCAGGCTGTCTGCATTGATTTGCTCTCCACTGCTCGGTTATCGGGATGAACCTTTTCTCCCTAATCGGAGACGCCAGGCTCGACTATCGTGCGCTCTTTGACACTCTCCGAAGTCCACAAGTGCCAGAGCTCGGGATTACGGTGCTGGAGGCTTGTGGGCGACATGTGCATCGAACAATCGCTGGGGGAAGGTTTGGACAAACAGGATGGCATTGAACATGTGTCATTCCTCAAGTGATGAAAGCGTGCCCAGATACGGAAAGTTACCTCCTACGAGTTCTTCATGCTGCATGAAATGACCGAAACCGTAAGGCCCAAGGTTTGGAGCTACGGAGTCGGAGTAGGAGTGCACCCCTTCTGCCCTCGAGTCTTCAAGATGATGTCAAACAATGTGGGGAGTATGAAGCGAGGAACCCAATAATATGCACATGCCTGTCCCTAGTCTAGGGAAGCGAGAAAAGTCACGGTCGTGGTTCTTGAGAGTTGAGGCGGTGCACTGCAACTTGAAGTCAAGACTTGAAGTCAACTGCGGCTGCAATTCCTAATCCTGGTAGCCCGCAGCCTCCTCATCGAAGCCCCACTCCGAGCACTTTAACATCCATCTACCTCTCTACCCTATCTTCTCTTTCTCGAGTATATATCAGGACTGCACGTCCTCCTATATCCCATCCATATCTATACCGCGCCAAACCGCCCACCACGAAAAGGTGCTCTCGACAATCGTTCCGCATTCCCAGCTTCACTCCACCCGATACTGTCCGCCGCAATGTCTTATTTTCCCGGACAGCAGTACAACGGCGGTCAACATCCGCCGCCGCAGAATGGATACGGATATCAGCAGCAACCGCAAGTCTCTCGGCGCATGGCTGCATAGCTACAAACCTCAAGGTCAACCACTGACGCGCTTCTTTTGCAGACCACAACAGCCCGGCTATGGCTACCCGCCGCAAGGACAGGCTCCTCCCCATTCTCCTCAACCACCATACGGCTACGGCACCCCTCCTCCGCAACCCCAATACGGTGGTTACTCTCAAGTACGTTGGTGTTGGATCTCTCTTCGTTAGAAAGGCGCTGATATGTGACAGCCGCCTCCACAACCCAGCTATGGCGGTTATCAGCAGGTAAGCTTACATTCTTGCAAACTTCATCAGTCCTCGGATAATTTGCCTGACAATGAGCGCAGACTCCTCCTCCAGGCCAATATGGCAGCGGCCCCCCATCACAAGGTACCCATTATTACTACCCATATCCAATTAACCCTAGGTCAAGTCCTCACAGTATTGTTTAGCCCATCCCAGCATCCAACAGAACGCTTACAATCAAGGAAATCACAACGCACCTCCTCCACCTCCTACACAAGCACAATCTTTCGGTAGGTCCTGCGATAGAAAATGGCACGCACTTAAGCTAAATGAAGGATATAGGAACCGGAGCTCCAGGCGGTTATACCTTCCAATATTCCGCATGTACTGGACGCAGAAAAGCCCTTCTGATTGGCATCAATTATTTTGGTCAACGCGGACAGCTGAGAGGATGCATCAACGACGTGAAGAATATGTCGAGCTATTTGAATCAGCATTTTGGATATAAGAGAGAGGACATGGTTCTCTTGACCGACGACCAGCAAAACCCGATGAGTCAACCTACAAAAGCCAACATCCTTAGAGCCATGCACTGGCTAGTAAAGGACGCACAGCCAAACGACTCTCTCTTTTTCCATTACTCCGGTATGCTCTTCCCGGGCTAACGAAACCCTTGCGGACAAGCTAACAGAATCGACAGGTCATGGCGGCCAAACAAAAGATCTAGACGGAGATGAGGATGATGGCTACGACGAGGTTATCTATCCGGTTGATTTCAGAACAGCTGGACATATCGTTGACGATGACATGCACGCGATACTGTATTTTCATTGTCTCTGTCTTGTATGGATGACTGCTAATACATATATAGGGTCAAGGGCCTCAAAGGTGGTGTTCGACTAACGGCTATTTTCGACTCCTGTCACTCCGGTTCAGCCCTCGATCTTCCCTACCTATATTCAACACAAGGCCTCCTCAAAGAGCCAAATCTCGCGAAGGAAGCCGGACAAGGTCTGCTTGGTATCGTATCGAGCTATGCACGCGGTGATATCGGTGGTATGGCGTCGACGGCCATGGGTCTTTTCAAGAAAGCAGTGGCTGGCGACGATGTTTACAAGAAGAACTTGCGCACGAAAACAAGTGCGGCAGACGTCATTATGTGGAGTGGGAGCAAAGACAGTCAAACCTCGTATGTAAATCCTCTTCCTGCTATCCCGGAGATGTCAGTTTTGACGCCCTCCGTTGCAATTGCTGCACGTTTCGGTCCGGCCATTGCACCAGCTCTACATTCACAAGCACATCCTCATCCTATTCTGCCAGGGAGTACTGGCTATGATTCACCACTGTCAAACTCACCTTTTCCACTTGTGCATGGTGCTGCATTTTAATGTTGACGTTGGAAAGCGTATGACGATGACGACATTGATACCCACTCTCTTTCTCCTTATCTAGAGCTCTGGCAGCTAGTTCGCATGCATATTGTATATTAGTAGTTCTTTCCCACCTTGAAGCTCTGAAGACTGGCTGGCTCTTTCAAGAGTTGGGGCCATCTTCAGGGCGACGGGTCACGTTGGGCCGCAATCCACATTGCCCCATGGCTCCATCTCTTGTTACGGTACAGAGGAGTTCTTGCTAACGGGTCTTACAGAGCCGACGCTTCAATTTCTGGCCAAGCAACCGGAGCCATGTCGTGGGCATTCATATCAGCTCTCAAGAAAAATCCGCAACAGTCTTATGTACAGCTGTTGAACAGCATTCGCGAGGAGCTGGAAGGCAAGTACGATCAGAAACCACAGCTAAGTTGCAGTCATCCCCTCAATGTCAACCTACTCTACGTTATGTGAACATAACGCACGATATACTTTTGGATGAGGAATGTGCATACGGTTTTGCTATGAGGTTTCAGGGTGACGGGATGAAAACGATGAGGATATAAAAATTACACCCGCTCGGTCATTCTGTATATCCGTTAGGCCGCGGCCAGCGTGGAAAGGCAACATTTCGGGGAGGTTTACTTGGGCTTCTCTGTTGCTTCATATCTGTTTTTTGGTTCGAAACCTTTTTTCTCTTGGTTTGGGCATCCTGGAAACATGGCCATGGGGACAAACCAAAATTCGCTCTGACTATGGCAACAATTCTTCTGGAAGGCGTCTCCTTGAACTGTGCTCAAATGATTATTTTCAATGAATGGCGTGCGTGGATGCGTCAAAGCGAAAACGTCAAAATCTATGTTCCACGATCGCGAATTGAGACATTGTATTTAAGGGTCATGAGCTCCCAATAACCGCCCGTAGCCCTTTTCCCCTACACTTGGAGAAGTAGAAACTGAAGCTCGAATTAAATGTTGAACACGACCGAGATCACGTGTATATCATTTTGAGCTTGCCACCAGAAAATTGTTGTCACCAAGGGACAAAACTACGAACATACGGTCAAGAGCTTGGAAACGTACCAAACATGGCTAAAAAGGACAAAAAAGCGAAGACGGCCGAGAAGAAAGTCCGCGTCACCCAGAAACAAGAAAAGAAAGCGGCGCAAAAGGAAAAGAAGATTTCCAAAAAACCCAAAGGAGGACAAGATAGCGATTCCGATGCCGAAGATATCGATCTCGACGCCGTCCTCGCCGAATACGCCAAACAACAAGAACAATTTCTGAAAGTGACGGAGACAGTCTCTGAGCCACCTTCAGCGCGGGCTTCGGCAACGATTTTGGCGAATCCCTCGAACGAGAATGAAGTTTTCCTGTTTGGAGGCGAGTTTTACGATGGCGCTTTGGCGAGGTTCTTCAACGATCTCTATGTTTATAACACCAACAGGGATGAGTGGAAAATGGTGACGAGTCCGAATTCGCCGTTGCCGAGGAGTGGACATGCGTGGTGTCGGGGCGGGAATGCGGGAGGGATTTACCTCTTTGGAGGCGAGTTCTCGAGTCCCAAGCAAGGTACTTTTTACCATTACAATGATTTTTGGAGGTTTGAGCCCGGGAGTCGGGAGTGGACGAGGTTGGAGGGCAAGAAGGGACCGCCTGCTCGCAGTGGGCATCGCATGACGTTCTTCAAGAATTATATTGTTCTGTTTGGCGGTTTTCAGGATACGTCGCAGACTACCAAGTATTTGGCGGATCTGTGGGTTTACGATACGGATAGTTTTCAGTGGCATGAACCGAAGTTGCCGGCTGGGACGGCGAAGCCGGAGGCGAGGTCTTCGTTTTCGTTGTTGCCGCATGAGGGGGGTGCGGTCATGTATGGTGGGTATTCGAGGGTGAAGGCGACGTCTTTTAGTGGAGGGGGGAACAAGAAGGGGGCTGGGTCATCGAGAGTGGTGCTTAAACCGGTCGTTCATCAGGATGCTTGGTATCTACGGATTCAGTCCCCAGCAGCCGATGCGCCGACAAACGCTTTGCCTGTCATTCGATGGGAGAAGAGGAAACGGCCAGCCAATGCGCCGAATCCGGCGAGAGCTGGCGCAACAATGTGCTCGCACAAGGGTCGTGCTTTACAATTCGGTGGCGTTCACGATGTGGAGGAAAGCGAGGAAGGCATCGACTCGGAATTCTTCAACACCCTCTACGCATGGAACGTAGATCGAAACCGCTACTTTCCCCTCACCCTCCGCCGCCCACGGACCACAGCCAAAAAAGCAATCAACGAACGCGGTGGCCGAAGGGACAAAGGCAAAGCTGCAGAAGAAGAACTGTTTGCCAACCTCCGCGCCCTCGAAGCACGAGACGGCAAGTCCTCCGAAGCAGAAGAAGCACTCCCGCAAGCTCCGGCTGAAGTAGAAGAAGAAAAAGTGGTCAAGCCCGTACAATTCGAGATGCCACACCCACGCTTCAACGCCCAGCTGACGGTTCAAAACGACATCCTCTACATCTACGGCGGAACCTACGAAAAGGGCGATCGCGAATTCACCTTTGACGAACTCTGGGCCATCGACTTGCTAAAACTCGACGGTGTCAAGGAGATCTTCAAACGCGAGCTTGCCGACTGGGCTGCCGCGGAATCCGACGATGACGAAGAAGACTCCGGCGACGACGACGACGACGAGGGAGAAGATTCCGAAGACGATCAGACGAATGACAATCAAGATCCTTCCGTCGCTTCTCCAACCCTCTCAACCGCCCCGATACCCCCCGAAGACCAAACAGAAGAGATCACAGACTCGTCCCAAAGCGACGGCCTGCCCTACCCACGCCCCTTTGAAAGCCTCAAAGATTTCTACGCCCGAACATCACTGCAATGGCAAGAACTTCTCCTCGAAGAAATGACACGGAAAGTAGGGTTGAGTTTCTCGTTCCAGGGGCAAAGTGAGAAGGAGCAGAAGACCAAGGCGTTTGGACGCGCAGAGGAGAGGTGGTGGGATGTTAGGGAGGAAGTTCGGACGCTGGAGGATGAGCAGACGGAGGCGGGGATTGGGGATGTTGTTAGCTTGGCTGAGAAGGGGCCGGGTGGGGGTGTGGGGAAGAGGAGGTGATGTGGTCAAGGGAAGGGGAAGGGGATTGACAAGTTGGAATCATTCCACAAGACGTTACTCACGGGCTGCTCCTTTATCTTGCTATGACTAGTGTAGTGCGGGTGAAGTGATACAGTACCTCGCTAAGAAGGGCTATTCCCTTCATTCTCGGGTGAAAATATGAAGACAGATGCCTCTTGAAGAGATCAAGCAAAGCTGCTAGACAATAAAAAGTAAGGACTTTGACCGCCAAAGCCTCATCGGACAATCTAAAAACCGCTTACTGCATGACTGCGTAAACAAAGACTTGCATGATAACAGAACCCGTCCGCCCACCCTTCACGCTCCCAATTATAGGGATCATGACTATAAAGCTGCTCTACAAGAATTTTATGCCGCCCAACGCTAGCCAGCAAGGTAAGATGAAAACAGAAATTATGAGATGAACTGCGGTTGCCGAGGTCGTTAGGTTCGTTATTTCGTTTGATGATGTTGATGGTGAGGGATCCGATGAATGATGACAAATATACTACTATACCGTGCATTGTCATAAACTTGAGTTTGCGACTGGTTTTATACCTGACGAGCCGGAGTTTGCGGCTTCTTTGGCGGCTATTTCTGCTAAGGTAGGCTTGCGGGCCCACACCACGAAGCTGATGGACGCGTCAGTACTTGTGTTGCTTCAGAAAGACATAACTTAAGGGAGCACGTACATCCTGTGATACGCGTGGACGTTCTGGTCTTTGATTGCGTTCCGTACTTTTGCCAGGTATATTTCCACCTCTATTGTGCTCCAATTCATCGGCGCAGACGTGAAGTATTTCATTGTGAAGGCGGACATGCCGTCGCACAGTTGATTACACCAGAGCTTCCCCAGAAGATGCAGGCGTGCATCTTTGGGCCACCTATTGATCGGGATCTTGAATATCTCTTGGTGTATATCGACAAAGCCGACCTCTCTGCACCACCGTCTGAGCTTATCTGCGATGCGCACAGGTGCATTGTTTTGTCCTTTCATGGCCACTTCATCTTGAAGTTGTTCCCACTCTTTCAATAAAAAATCGGCCGGCATTGTGTGATCATCACAGCCTGACTTTGGCCACAACTCTTGCGATTCGAACCACCCGCCCGGTTCGAGGTTGTCATAAGCTTGTTGTATAACTGACCGGAAGTTTGGTGCTGTGCCGAGCATGAATCGCGTGTGGATGAAATCGTAGGGACCGCCCCATGGCTCTGTGTGCATGTTTCCGACTTTGAATGTGACATTCTCTGGCGTTGAGAACCGCCTTGAGGCCTGGGATATGTCCATTCCAACGATCTGAAGCGATATAAGTAGGAGCTTGTCAACCACTTTGTCGGATTATCTTGCGCACCTGTGCATTTTCAAATATCTGGGCTAGGAGGAAAGGTAAGTATCCTGATGCCACGCGAATTAAGAATGGCCATACCCATGTCAAGGCACCATACGCCTGTACCGCAACCTACGTCTAGTATCCTTCTCGGTGCATGTTTTGAATCATTCTTCAACGGCGCGAGGTACACTTTGCCGCGCATCAGAGCAGTGATGATGAGGTACTGCATTTCGAGCCGCGCATTTTCTTTCTGTTGTGGTTTTGTCAACTACGGCTGATGGACCAGGCCAGGATTTGTACGCACACTGTCGTTCGGGAGCATGTAGGCTGGAGAAAATCAGGATCAATGGATGACAATCCAGAAGTCTGTGCCGTCTACTCACTAGACTTTTCGGCTTGGGTATATGTCCGGCCATTTTCGATCAGGAGCGAGAGGCTCTCCGTGAAACTCAAATCACTGAAGAAGCATTTTAGTCAGCCTTGTGTTCACAATCGAGGGCAGCCTGGGAACAGTGAAGCCGTACTCGAAGCGTTCGGAAGGTGAGCGAGACGAATCAGTCTGTGGCAAACGGTCAGCTTCCACTCCGTTCGGCAATGGGCCAGGGACGTCAAGACCTACGTCGTCCTGTAATAGTAGCGAGCCTTCATCCGCTGAATCTTCCAGCTCTAGTTGATCATAGTCCGATAGATTGAACTGGGTGTGCGACGATTCGCTGTTGCTATTTGAGGCCATGCTACGGGATACGGGAGTTGGGGGTGAGTGCCAGATTCTGGGGAAGTTGAAACCCAAGGCTTTGGGCCGACACCACGCCTTATCCACCACCACATCACCACCACCAGCGTGCCACATTATAATTTTGCAGGGCCACGCTCGATGCCCGCCGAGAAAGAGGGCCATCATCGGTGGGACCATGACCGCTCTGCACGCTGCGGCAGGGGCTCGAAGTCCCTGCCCGCACGAGTGGGCTCGGTGCAGCATTGCTAAGCACCAGATGCGGCCTGGCTGCTCAGAAGCTACCCACTCTTCGCCAGGGACTCCTGTCGCAGCGGCCTTGTTACATCCCACTGCTGGTTCTTTTGCTGCTGATATTCAAGTACAGACAGCCTTTCACCGTCAACTGTGCAACTGCAAGCTCCTTGGTGGCGAGCTTCCTTCGACGGACTGAGCCTCGTCCGTCTTGCATCGCAGACACCCGATTTCGCCATTCGGTAACGGGCTCCGGCCATCATTGGACCGTCGAGCCACGTCAACTCCGCAGCGACGGATCATGGGAAAACACTGCAGGACGCTTGATGGCAACCGAGCAAGCGGGAAGGGACCAATCAACTGCGGTGCGGAACACAGGACAGAAGGCCCGTGACTGAGAGAAGTTCTCGAGAATGACTGCTTGTCTGCCGGTGGTACAGCAGGAGGCATACGAGCGCCATAGACGGTCGATTAGCCATCTCAAGCCAATCCTGCACCACGAACATCACCAACTCGATACACCCGACGGAGACAAGTGCAGGAAGACTTGTAAGCGAGCGATGCGCCGATGATTGAAGCAATAGCAAGCCACGAAAGAGGGCCGCGGAGCTCAATGCTGCAAGCATCAAGGACAAGGAAATTAACGCAAGAGATAAGCATAGCACGGACAATAATGGAAGAAAGAGGAGACCTGCAAGACGACTGAAGAGGTCAGTACTAGTAGTTTCCCTCCCCACGCGCGACAAAAGAACCCGTTGATATCTGCTTGTGCAGGTCGATGTTCGGCCTCCGCGAGCCAAGCCCAATAATGCGGATGAAGAGGAACCGAGACGGGAGGCGCGTAGGATTCGGAGGCTACTCCGAAGTCTGAGCTCAACCAAGGTCTCGGGTTGAGGTCACGCTTTCGGCATCCTTTTAGCATCCCTCAAGACATGTGACGAACACCACGAGTTGCCTGTCTTTATACGATGGCATGGATCATGCCCAGAACTCTTCTGCTACATCATCTCACGAGACATTCTTGATTCTCCTGGCGGCATGAGGCATCGACCCCATTCGTTCCAAGACTCAAAAGGATTCCGAGAGCCTGTGGAGGACATCATCAGTCACCTTACTGCAGCAAGCATGTGTCGAGGGCTCCCGCACGAGGAGCCGGTGCCCAGGCTTTGTTCTCCCGCACGTAAAGACGCAGGGACTGGACAGTGTTACCGATCACGAAGGTTTTGCTGCGGGTATTCCACGGGCAAGTCCGTACTGCTCTCAATGTGAAGGCTAAATATTTTACGTCCACAGGGCCCTCCCTTCAGATGACTTCGTGCTTTGCAGCTGCAGAACCTCGGGGTCAGAACTTTACTTTGATCGATTGAACTCACTCGTCGTAAGATAGAAATAAAGCGCCACTCGTAATGCACACATTGACGTCCATGTCCAGACGTCTGAGCGCTGCTTCTCAACTCGAACAGGTTGGGATAGAACCCATTCCTTCCCCGTAGGAGGGATTGATAACACGGTCAGATATCAGGTGCCCTGATATGAGAATCTTGCTTGAATTGCCCACAGAAAGCGAGTACCCTCCCTTCACTAACCTCAAAACTTCATTACTTTCTATCAATTTCTGCGCTAATCCATGTCCGCCCGATACTGGCTTTCTTGAACAAAAGACATTAGAACAAAACTTCTGGCTTAGAATTTCTGGATAACAATTTTCTCACACTTTAGTGAAGACCTATGGAAATCGTTCTAGATTTGACGGACCGAAATAGTTGTCGCTGCTCAATTTCTGGAATGGAGGTGGATATGGGTCGACAAGCCCACTGTGTCTTATTCTCAGCAAAAGTGGCACATCAAGTACGCTTGAAACACGGGTAGGAATCAATCTCTTGATCGATTATGTATCCAGTTGGGATAATATACAATAAATTCATCACCTCATAATATCATCACCGCCATCCGCCTAAGCCATACAAGCTCAGACTACTGTACTTTCCATAAACCCCCTGTACCATCAAGAAATCAATCTAGTGCTTGTCCATACCTAGAGCATGCTTGGTCTTGTCCATGATGGACTCGTGGGTTCCGCCGTGGACGTGCTCGTCCTTGCTACGACCGACCTTGTCACCGATGGACTGGCCGGTGGATTTTTGAGAATCGGGCCCGGCCCGACTGGTGAGTTGTTAGAGAAGATGCATTCATGAAGGAGGAGGCGAACTGGAACTACTTACGCGATCTTATCTCCGGTGCCGGTGATACCTTCGGTGACTTTTGTGCCGGTTGACTTTGTTGAGTCGGGGGTCAGTGACTCCTTGGCCTTTGTGGAGAAGTCTTTGCGTCCGAGGTCTGATGCCATTTTTGAGGTTGTTGTTGGTCTTTTTGCGAAGAGAGATTTGTGTTGTGGGCTGTTGATGAAGGTCTGAAGAGGTTCTTGCTGTTGTTGTTGTTGATGATGGAGAAGAACTACCAGACAGTCAAGAATCGAGGTTGTTTTATGTCCTCCTTTCTCGCGCTTCTACGTCATTGATCATGCCGTATCGTGTCTACGAGGCTGGCTACAAACGGGTATTCGGGTTGGCAACTGCGATCGGGTTGTTGGGCAGGCTGCAGTGTGTTCCTGCGCGTCAAACGAGCTCGATTCGCACGGTCACAAGGACAGAGTGACGCGGTTAAGCTTTTGCGAAAGCAGGAATTATCCTCTCCTGTCCCTGAATTGTGTCGATATTTGTGGAATGATCAGCTTTTCAAACAATCTAATTAAGAACCTTGGAGGATGGAGATAGTAGGTATCCCCAGAAAAAAAACTGATGTCATTCTTTCGATTTCTGTAAGGCTGAGTATGATGTAGGCCAAGCTCTTTGTATTCTGCAACTTTGCAATGCTTGACAAGCATAATTTGCACGATGCGGATGGTCTTTCGCTGTTAATGATGTGTAGTATTGGAGTCGTCGTTTGCACGATTGAGACCCTGAGAATCCGTTTGCTGTCAAAACAAAGAGCACCTAAAAGCACCGAAAACGATCAGCGCAGACGGGCCGCATTAGGCCCACATGGACATAGTCTCCCGAACGCTTCAACGGTGGCATCCCAAACGCCACCGCGTCAGAGAGACAACCCCTCGAAGAGTCTAAACAACGTGAGGCTCCAGGATCTAGCTAGATACCAATTACCAAGTACCGACCCAAAGCAACCAACCACACCTCTCCTCCAACAATGTCCCTCAACAAATACAAATTGGTCTTCTTCGTGCCCCCAACTTCCCTCTCCGCCTGCAAGACCGCAATCTTCAACGCCGGGGCAGGGCGCTATCCCGGTCCGGGGAAATACACGGAGGCCTGTTTTCAATCACGAGGCACGGGTCAGTTCAGGCCTGGGAGCACAGCAGATCCCAATATAGGGACGCCGGGGAAATTGGAGAGTGTGGATGAGGTGAGGAGTGAGACGATTTGTGTAGGGAGGGATGTTGCTGTCAAGGCCGTTGAGGCTTTGCTTAAGTGAGTGACGGATTCCTCTGTGTTTGTTTTCGGGGAGATCAGGGTGGGTTGATGTGGGCTTTTTTGTCTCTTTGAAGGATGTAGAGGCAGGGATGCGTGTTTGCAATTCGGGGGACGCTGAATTGATGTCACGATTTCATTGATCTTTTCGATGTCAAGGCGCTTTTTGATTGTCACCCATGGCACTCTATCGGCGGATGCTAACGTTGTAGGGTCCATCCTTATGAAGAGGTCGCTTACGAGGTTTACAAGATGGAAGATTTGTGAGGGTGTTTGATTTTCAAGAGGTCTCTGAGTTGAGAAAGACATACAACTCATAGAATGAATTGAATGGTTCATAACAGCACAGCATTTAGTGTCTTCGAAGATCAAGGTTCGCAGCTTGCATACGAGCTCTATGTTAAGGCCTGTTGAGATGTGGCTAACAAACCATTGAGCAGCCAAAAACCTAGCAAATACGTTCCTGGTTGTGCGGTCAAAGCCAAAAAGCAGATTCCGGATGACATGGCCCATGTTACAAGTGTTGACCTTTCGTGACTGGAACCAATGAGACGTATAATCAGGATGGAGACATGCTGGAGTTCGAATGGTGGAGTGATCCACAGGATTGAACAAGAAGACTGTTGATATCAATGAAAGGAAGGCAGGGGACAGGTTGTCACCCTTCCGACCCAATTTTTCTATGACCAATCTTCCAAACGTGCCGCGATATTGGGGCGAGACTTGAAGAAGACGCATTTGACACGCTAGCTCTACGCACAAAGGCCTAAGCAACCTTGACCGGTACTAAGGAGTGGTTTAGCCCAATACCTAGCCACATGAGTGAAAGATAACTCACCACTGAATTCTCGGATCGGGCACACAGAGTTGTCCACCTTGACACTGTAGATTTTGAAATCCACCACATTGTTGCGTTTCATTAACACACTTATATGACGCACCTCGAGCACTGGTGAGAGCTTCTACGACACAAACCGTGCTTTGCGGACAGCTGAAATTAGCAGGACATCGGGCAGGTCCGGCGGGCGGTCTAGCTCCTATCTGACCTGGTCGACTGCCTTGCCCATTCTGCCACCATGGTTTTTCTCCTTGTTGTTGCGATTGTGGTAGTGGCGATGACCTTTGTGGCGTAACAGGTGGTACACAGAGCCCAATACAGCTGCCTCCACCACGACTATCAGAGCAGGCACTGTCGAGCTTTCGGCATAATTTTCCGTTCCTACAAATGTTAGTTGTTGGAAAAGGTGAAATCGTAGCCTCCGTCCACTTACACACAGCCCGGAAGTCCTTGACCACAGGGAGGGAACTCGCTATTTAAACCTGTAGGGGCCCCAGAGCTTCCTCCGTTTGCTGCGCAAATCTGATCATGTTTAGCCAAACAGCCGAGAACCATCTCAGCAGCAACCACATACCGACAGGCCGACTTTACACTGTTGATTTCGATTTGCCCAGCAAGCTATGGAGGCTTGATTCTTACATTCACACTTTGCAGCGTTAGCATATGCAAAAACACATCGAATATCTTACTTACCCAGGAGCCAGAACATGGCGGCGGCTGGAAGGTGCGCGCACATTCGCAGTCTCGCGCTGCTGAAGCTGAAGAAGCAGCGGCAGATCCTAGACTGGCCGCTCCTATCCCAATCGCACCCAGTGTCAAGCCTCCGATGGCGAGTGGAATAAGGCCTTGGAGCTGAGGGTCCGCAGCAGGCTCTGGCTTTGCTTCTGGAGCCGAGTAGACCAGCGCAGGTATAGCAAAGAAAAGGACGTGTGTCTTCATTTTGCCAAGGATGATTCCCGGCGCGAGAATGGGACCGCAGGGACGTCTGTCGATATATCGTGCGGTGTTCTACCGTCGGCCCAGCTTCTTTTTCAAGCGTCTCGAACTATATGTCGCTCGCCTCACGAAAGAAATTGACCACAATTTATCGAATCACTGTGCCTGTGCACGAGAGAGACAGCTGATTCACGAAAGCGGGGAGGTTGATGAAATATATAGCCCCGGCCATTTGTAGTATACGCTTGAAGCGTGTATAGTAGCGAGGACCTTGCTGTACCATGATAAAAATACTTGAGGTGACTTCCGCGGATTTGGGTTGTTCGCAGGCATTGAAATTGCAAAGGAGAAGGCCCGCAAGGCTCCATGAGAGCAGGTGTGATGATCGTAGATCACTACACTCTGCATGTTTTCACTTCAAAGTCAAGGAGTTCGCGTGATGAAATTGGTGATGGGTTGGTTGTTAGTTGGCCTACTATGGTATGGGATCAATATCTCGATCCAATGAGGAGGAAGTTTGGGAGAACGGTTTCGGAACAACCTGGCAGCGCTGTTAAGTAGCGCAGTCCACGAGTTGGGAATTGAATCCGGAAGCGAGAAGATCCCAGAGTAAAGCTACAGCGTTCGGACCATTGTGCGCCATCTGATCGACAACGAACTCTTGCCCGGATTCAATGCTGGTAGCGAGTGTGGAAGATGTGAGACCTGATTGGGATGATCATTGTTAGTTTGCACAATCTCTTACACCGTTGATTGATCAGGGTCAGGGAGAATTTCGGTGAGGAAGAGAGGACAGAGAGCTTCGTAAGCCGCGATATTCTTGACGCGCAGAGAAGAGTGCCGAGCTTGGTGTCTCACATAGCGACTATGGTCCACATGGGACCGAAAATCAGAGGACCGACAGCTGTTTCTTCTCAGCGTTGGGCATCCTCGTCCCGCTCCAATAGGATTTTGGGGGAAAGGAAGCTGTTGGAAAGCAATCTGTGAAGAATGAAACTCAGCTGGGTCTTTTCACATTTGTTTCTGAGGAATTACCATGAGACTTGATGCCTGCGGTCTAGTAAAATACACAGTACACAGCACTCGGACCGGGACAGTCGTACCTCCGTAGACCACATCTTCCGCAAAGAGATGAACTATATCTATGACTGCTAGACTATAAAAGGATGATGGTGGGGAGAGGAAGAGTGTATACTGTGCACGGAGGAGGAGTACGGAGCTGGCAAGGCAGGACACGCCCCGGGATTTAGGTTGATTAGTCAGAGCTTCGCCAATCATACACACGGCTTCCATTAGCCTTTAGTAGCCTTTAATAGCATTACAAACATCCACGGGAAGAATTTAATGAAGAGTTCGCTTTCGCTACAAGGAAGTTTGTTCTGCTTTCAGGCCCTCTTACAATTATCCTATTAGCTGATCGCTATGCTGACGACGATTTAGCAAACAGAAATTTTGCGCGTTGAAGTATTGGTATCTCATCAATCCCTTCTATTAATCACTCTCTATGCCATCGTCCGTGGACCCAAAGTATTGCTCGACCATTTCTTCAGACGGCCAACCACCCCACTCAGGAACGCTTTCAATCTGTTCTCTCACGACTGCAACGAGTTCCTCGCTAGCTCCGGCGATACCCTTTTCTCCCACAATCGACAGTCGTTGATCGCATCCAGGCCGTTCAAGCAAAGCCCTTATAGCGACTATGCACTTCTTGAGCATGTTCATTCCATTCATCTTGCGTGCCGTCTCTTTAGTGATAACGTCCTTGGCGACGACCATCCATGTTACCAAGCTGTATATGCCCTCAAAGTCGCTGAACAACCCCAGGGCACGAACATAGGCATGGATGGTAGCTAGATCAGGAACAATCAAGTGGACGGGGAGGGATATAGGAGCCCATTGCCGTGATAACGTTCTGAGCCCTTCGTTCCTACTCGTAATTCGGATGGCAGCATGTCGACCGCTCACAAGGTTCGTGAAATGGGTTCGAAGGAGTTGTGGACAAGCTTTGGACTGATGGTTCGCCACAGATGCTAACCGCAACCCATTGCGAAATTTTCGCGATATTCGCAGGCGATTGATTTGGTCTCCATGCTCCCATTTTAGAGCATAAATCGCAGGTGCAGCAAGCTGACAAATCCTACAAAGGCTCTTGAAAATGGTAGAGTCAATGTCCAAGCCTGATTCCTTCAGGGACGCCACGACATGTTGAGAGAGGACTAATGCGATCAAAGGATGCGATGCGTCTGTCTTCCATGAAAAATCCATACTAACGTTCTCCATGGTTTCCCTGCGTTCAAGGGCACGTAATAGGTGCAACCAGGCTGGACGTCTTGTCGTTTTGTATGCCTTGAGCAAGAGGTACGCATGAATAAAAGGGTGTCCGGTGTGAAACGCCCAGTATTTGAGAGTCCCAGGTATGGTTGTTATTGGAAAAGACTTGACATTGGTGATGCGTAGTAAAGAAGACGTGTCAGCATCCGGGAACTTGCACAGAAGACCGACGAAAGAAGTAATCGCGGTGGCCGACAGTGGCGGCAGCTTGGTTGCTAACGGCGGCTCATGTGGTCCAGGATGTTCTGAGTATGGTGAATCTGGTTGTACAAGATCTTTCATCAGAGGCGGAGTGCAACTAGTGTTCGCAGCCCATACCTTGAGCCCGAAAGAGAACGTGGGTGCATGAGCCATCAATAGCTGGAGTTGTGGCGTGCCGGGTACGATTCCATGGCTAATCATTTCATCAAACAAAACTTCCAGAGAAGGAGGCTCAGAAGGAATGTAGATAGCATCGGTAGGGTCTTCGGGTGCTGGTAATGTTTCCCGTCCATCGCCAGGATAGTCCCTCGAAATCTCACTTGAAATGCCGCGTTTGTCATCGGACCCTATTTCCTGAAGAGCATCAAGTCGGATACGGTCGTATATGATCTTTTTGAACATGGCGTGGTAGACAAGGGGATGAAATGTCGTAAAAGATTCCTTGTACCTCAAAAAACAGGCCCATGCTTCTGGCAGTGTTCGGGTTGAAGTGATCATAGCTGCCCACATCTGGGCACTCCCGTGGCCGTTGCCTGTAATAATTTCACGAGTCTGTATTGTGGGACTACCATCAACATGGAAGCCGGACAGGATCTTCATGGCGCTATCAATATCTTTGAAAGGATAGCCATACTGTTGCATGTAGTCCAAGGCTCTGCCAGCCCGGGACTTTCCATACTCGGCTCCTTTTGAATCGTCTAATCTCGTTTGTGATCTTCTGAACGGGGGCCATGATGGTGCTTTCAGTCGCGCCCAGTCTTGCTCCTGAGGAGTCTTCTCCAATCTCAGCAAGACCGAAGTCACGGCATTATGCCCTAGCCTAGTCACTGGAAGGAATAGTCCGGCCATGGCACGCAGAAGGTCGAATTGTGCCCGTTGCTGATAAGCGGCCGAGTCCATTGGCTCCAAAGAGGTTGGCAATGATATCAAATGCAGGGCAAAATTGCATTGTTTTGTGCATAAGACTCTTTTCTCGCTTGAGATAGCTTCGTTATTTGTATATGAGGAGAGGTAGTGATTGATTATTATCGAGGCGATGGGAACTACCGCGGCGGGCCACACCATGCGAGCATGACGGAGAAGCCGAACAAATAGTAAGAAGATGGCCGAGGAGTCCAAGGGTCCAAGCTTGCAAATCCGCAGGTCTTTTGGTTGCTCTAGATGAACTGGCTGTCGGGATTGAAGGTATTCCAAAGTGTACTGCAAAAGCACTCGCAGTGCGTCCGCTGCAATGAATCGCCTCCGGAGTGAGAAATTGAGAACGAACAGTGGAGCTCTCGAGGAGCCTTGGATTTCTACGCCGCCAGTGGTGGAAGCTCCGGTGGCCAAGGCGCGGGCGGACTGAAAACTATCATGCTCAGTGATGACAATTGACCAAAGCAGAACATCATGGGTCGTGTAGCCTTCTCTGAGAATATAGTCGTTCTCTTCTTGTGACAACGGTGGAATGAGCCGATCAATGCCTTCCTTGGACACAGCTTTCAGATGTTCAGGGGCGCCGATAACACCAAATGCCTGCTCATACTTCCCCTCAACTCCTGGTCTGGACCCTTCCAGTTGCCAGCGAATGAACTTCGCAGTGACTGACTGCAGTGATATAGAAGTGTCCCTCTGTATATTCTGGTCTAAAGTTGAGGTTTCGCGAGCAGGCTCGCTTTCCCATGATTTCTTCGATTTCGTTGCAATGTCGAATCTGCCATCTACACGAGTCGGTTCCAAGAGCTGGTCCTTTCCAACTATTTGCAGGGCTCGAATGAGATGAATGGAAGGGCTTGGTCGTTCTCTTTTCGCTCTGTCCTTCAGATCGACCTTGAATTTGCCTTTGTCGTAATCCTTCAAATTGTCATATGTTCTTCTTTTAAGATTGAGCTTGGATACCGAAGACAGGTCATGGACGACGTCTGGAAAACCACCTAGCTCTTCCTTGCCATCATGGGCTTTCTCTTCAGAAGCGTAGGCTTGATCTACGATGTTGCCGTCCAACTCTTTCAACGTCAAACTGGCACGATGCTTGCGTAGTCCATATGGAGACCTGACATGTCGCCGGCGCACTTCGAGGACGGGAGTCTTGTCTTCGCCTTTCAGGACAGTTGGCGACGAGGAAAAGTGCTCGATGCAATATTAGCATAAAATCCTGCTTGTTGCAAGCGATACTTACTCGGATGTTTTGGCGTGCACCTGGTCGGCCAATTGATTTAGCAAAGCCATTGACAAAGCGAGCAAAGCCATGCATGCATCAGGTTGCGCGCGACCTGCCGAAAGAACGCAGAAATGGAAAATTGCGCAAAGGGACGGGAGAGACGCGACAACTGCTGGCGACTCGGACTCGGAATCTGGGAAGTCCAGGCTAGTCAGCAGTCACGTGTTTAATGCTTATACTATTCAAACTTTTTATTTTATCGAAGCGATGCGATTGGTCATCTTGAATTGACACAGGAAGAGGGATTGTGCCCGAAATACATCTGTTTCGGGTCTTTGGAAGGGTTGGCATTTTAATATACGGCTTGGTGAACATAATCTCTAAATCGTCCATAATTTGGAGTATTTTGAAGCTCAGCCCATGTTAAAGCCAACTAAGTAGAGACCTTATCATTCTGCTTCTGTACATAATCCCTCAATGAAACAGGCTCCCTTAGCCCGGCCTTCGCCACAAGAGCAATAGACTTCTCTAAGGCATCCGCAGGTTCTCCAACATAGTAACCGGGATCCACCACGAGCTGAAAGTTACCGACAAGCTCATCAGCTACGGCTGGTGGGAGGTACCCATGGAATTCTTCAAAGGTGATTGCCTTCAATATCACTGGTTTGCCGGTGACTGCGGTCACTATCGAAGCGACTTCGTTAGGAGTGATATAGCCTGCTGCTGCTAGAATACGTCTGTTGAGAGTTTCGTCACCGAGAAGGAGTGAGGCTGCAATGAACAGTCCCATGTCGGATGCTGGATCAAAGAGTGGAATCCTGGTCGAGTCTTTTGGGAACGGAGTTGACCAAGTAAACCCATTATCAGTCTTTTGCAAAGCAGTTCCCCAGATGTACGACATGAAGAGGCCGGGCATGACGAATGTTGCTGGCAAACCAATAGATCGGATGTATTCCTCTACTTTAGCTTTGCTATCGAAATGATGGACCGATGTGATCTTGCCATGTGATTCTATGAAGTGTTAGACTCGACATCACAAGTTCAGGCCTACAATGCAAATTACCCTTGGAGACATGGGGAAGCGAAGACCAGAAGAATCGCTCGACACCAGCTGCCTTGCTAGCGTCGGCCATGACTTTGCCTTGTTCGATCTCCATCTCGGCTGACATATTTTCCCAATAGTTGGTGACAGCAAAGACGGCGCTTGAGCCCCGGATCGCAGCAATAACTGACTCCTTATTGTTCATATCGGCCTGCAACAGATGAACTTTCTTCCAACATTCCACTGTACGATCGAGGACTCACAGCAACCACTTCGGCGCCCTTTGCTTTCAAGGCCAAGGCGGCAGGTTTCGTGACATCACGGGTGATGGCTCGGATCTTGTATGATCTCAGTAATTCTGCATTCTCAAGTACATTTTTGACGACGCTTCCGCCTTGGTTCCTATCTGCGAATTAGTCCTTCATCATGCTAGCTACAAGACTAAGAACACACCCTGTAGCACCAAAAACGGTAAAGATTTTGGACATTCTGGCTAGAGACAAGAGTCTACCTGTCGGCGAGAAAGCTATGATGACCGAAAGTCCCGAAGTCAAGGGTGTTATCGTGAGCAAAGGTGATGAGATGGACGAGCCGGAAGTGTGGAATCAGGAGAGTGGACAACAACATATTGGTGTATGAATACTACTCTCGTTTATATGTCGGCTTGGGCTCCATCGAGCTTTACTGAATGCTGGTAAGCATTTGTCAGCTATCGGCCGTTCTCTGCAGGACGGATAGTGTCGCCCTTGCGACTAGCGAGAGATAGAAGCGAACCTCGCGAGCTCAAGTTGCTTAGGAGTTGGTTTTTGATGGGGGCCGAAATGCTGACATTGCAGGAGATGCAGGAGTTGCAAGGACGCCTATCAAGGTCTAACCAGTGATAATCTAGTATTGTTAGGTATGCATCACAATTTTGCGATCATCAATGCTTCGGCACACTCTACCATCATGGTCGACCAACATGCATCGTCTTCGCTTTGTGCAGCGAAGGGAATCACTCAGTCTCGAAGACGTATCATGTAAGTACAGAGTAATGAAGCCTCAGAAAAAGCATGCCCTCCCTCCATGGTTCGGCTGCAGATCACCCCGAGATGGTTTCAATATCATAAACATTGCCCTAATCGGTCGGCCGCGAATACGAACCTTGTTTTGTTGCACAAACAACATCATCTTCCTATCCTAAGCATCTCATCATGTCTTCTTGGCAAGAAATAGGTCTGCAGAAACGTACGCTTAGAGACAGCTTGATTCCCGAGGCCTGGAAAATTGAAAAGAAGGATTATCCTCTCGGATCCAGCGTGCTCGATCTCCCTGAAACATATGGAATCTTATCCGCGGAAGAGGTTGAGATAACTTCAAAGTACGATGCTGTTGATGTTGTAGGCTTGATCAAGGATGGGAAATTCAGCGCCGAAGCAGTCGTCACGGCTTTCTGCAAGCGTGCTGCAATCGCTCAACAATTGGTATTTGATATCTGGTCACCAGTCAAGACAGAACTGACACAGCCAGGTGAATTGTCTGACAGAAATCTTCTTCGAGCAAGCTATCAATCGAGCAAAAGAGCTGGATGCTGAACGCAGGGCCAACCCAGACGTACCACTTCGTCCCCTCCATGGCTTGCCGATATCCCTCAAGGACTCTTTCAAAATTCCCGGCATCGATTCGTCTATCGGCTACATCAGCCTCGTAAATAAGCCTGCTGAAAAGGCTTCTCCTCTTGTCCAGATTTTGCTTGACTTGGGAGCCGTTTTGTATTGCAAAACAAATATTCCTCAGAGTTGGTTTCGAAGAAGTTCCTGACCAAGATTCTGCATGGCTAACAGATCCCAGCTATGATGACAGCTGATTCAGATAATAACGTCTTCGGTCGGACTCTCAACCCGAACAACACCTCCCTCACAGCAGGTGGATCGACAGGGGGCGAAGGGGCGTTAATCGCTCTCCGTGGAAGCATCCTAGGTATCGGCACGGACATAGGCGGCAGTATTCGTATTCCCTCAATGTGCAATGGCATCTATGGCATGAAGCCAACCTCGACTGTTTTCCCCTACAGCGGTCAGCAATCCCCTGGTGCTCCAGGGAGCGCGGCTTTTGCAGCCAGCGCAGGACCAATGGCGACTTCCATGCGAGCCTGCCGCTGGTTACTGGAGACAGTAATCAGGGCTGAGCCATGGCGATTTGATTTTGGCTGCGACAAAACGTTTTGGTTCGGCATTGAGGCGAAGAAAGTAAGATCGAAGCTGCGAGTGGGTTACGTTGAAGACGATGGCAACTATACTGTCTGGCCTCCCATGGCAAGAGCACTAAAAAGCAGTATCGATAAGTTGAAGGCGGCTGGTGTGGATGTCGTGCACATCACTCTCCCAAATATCAAGGAGGTAGTCGACAACAGCATTTCTTACTTCCAACTCGACGGTGGCAAAGTACACTCACCTCCCCTCCCAAATTGACTCCAACTGACATCTCCCCAGCACACAACGACCGTCTTCGCTTCAACAGGCGAGCCACCGATACCCTCAGTAAAAGCTTTCGGTCCTCCAAGCTGTATTCACGTCACCCTCTCCCAACTCATGAACTTCAACGCTCTGCGTGCCCAACACCGCCAGGTAACGAACACAAAAACTTGCACCAAATACAAAGCAACGGCTAACATTTTTAGCTCTATACCGAATTCTGGCAAGCCCAGAACATCGATTGTATAATCATGGCCCCATCACCTTTCGTAGCGCCGAAGATCGATCAGTGGAGAACCGTAAACTACCTCGTCCCCTGGAATTATCTAGACTACCCGGCTTGTATCATTCCCATTGGCCGAGTGGAAGAGGCTGATGGACCCGAGAAGGCGAAAGCAAAGTATGGAGTCGAGGATGAGGTTTTGTATGGGACTTGTGAGTTAAAATACCGTCCCTGACCTTGAGAGGGGTGTTGGTTTCGGAAGGAGAGCTAACAATGGTCATATAGATACGAGTGTGGAGGACTACAAAAATGCCCCGACCTCGATACAAATTGTTGGGAGACGACAGCATGATGAGGAATTATCAGATCTCGCCACTTACATCGATTCAGTTGTGAATTTAAAGTAAAGGCGCCGATTGCTTCAACGGCCTGGGAAAAGGAGCGTGCTTACAATGTCACCTAAATCGCTCACGGGCACATTCAGTTCACGGCGAAGGGCAATCATTTGTTATGTTTTTTGTTCCTGCGCAAGCAAGGTCTTGAGATGACAGTCTTCCCAACCAAAATTGCATGATCCAATCCGTGGCGAAGAAATCCTGATCTGCAGAAACATCCCTTCCGTTCTTGAGGTTGTCGTCCAAAGGAGGCGGTTCGTCGAGCAGAATAAGCTTGATGGTCCGCCCTAGGCCCGCTCGATGGTATGTGCTCCCGAGCCATTAGTTCCGCGACAAGCTCGCTATTTTCTCATGGACTGGTCCCACGGTCCTTTACCTCCTAGACCATCACCTCCCCGAGGGCCACTTTCTACTGTCTCAAGCCGCGACCGTCATCTTTTTCGTTTGGTTGAGTTACGAGAACAGTTACCACGAGCTTCTCTTCCACCAGCCCTTGATATCGCACCCAAGTCGTGCTTCGAGCAGAGTCGCAACACGCTTCCTTCAAGCACACCATTACTTCGCTGAGACATCTCCATGGTTTTGACAAAGTCGCTGAAGGTTGGGCTTCGCCGATTCCAAGCTCGTAGCTCGTCAACTCGCGGCTAGTTCCCGAAGTTTCATATATGTTTGTCCAGCAGGTCTAAGCGCTCCAGCTGCAGAATGATCAAAATCGGGATTCTGGAAACACCGACAGCAGTGATGAATGTTTTGCACCAGTAGGACCATTTAATTTACTGCTCCACAAATACCTTCTGGAACGCGAATGCGATAAGCAGCAGTGTCGGCATAATGGTCATTCGTCTGCGAAGTCCACGGCAGGTGGACGACCTGGGTCGCATGATGGCTGTGGGGTATATACTTCGTACCTTGAGCTTTCCCTTCTCGATTGACGATGTTTTCCATGTCATTCATTGCTACACTCGTTCTTTTCTTGTAAAATGTTGACCACTCTCTCGCTCCTGGCAATTCTGCCGACCGCGCTCGCTCAGGCATCACCACCAATCCCAGCAAAAGGCGAGAATGGCGAAATGGGAGGAATTTTTGGCCTGGGCCAAATTAGCTTAGCTGGCGGTCTTCCCAAGGGAATAAACGCGAATGGGTTTCCAAGTGGGCCAGAGGCACCCAAGCCGGGGCCGGTTTTGACCAGTGAGTGACAGTCAAACCGCGATTCAATGAGAAAGAGCTTTGCTCACGAAGTAAACAGATGGTGGAAGCGGACCATACAAAGCTTGGTATACGACTGATCCAGGACTACCCAAACACACCATCTACGCGCCTAAAGTCGCACCGCCAGCTGGTGTGAAGATGCCTGTCATTGCTTGGGGGAATGGAGGGTGAGACTACACGTCCGACGGAAACGAACGATTCGAGCTAATCGAATAAAGCTGCATGGCTTCTGGAACGATGTATCAGGATTTCCTGACCGAGATTGCGAGTTACGGATATTTGATACTAGCGAATGGAGACCCAGCACCCAACGCGACCCCGTCGACATTGCCCACAGTGCCCAAGGATGCTAGCGCCTTGACTGGACTTATGGCAGCCATGAAGGCTGGCATGTCAAAGGTACAAATGCTAACAGACTCCATCGATTGGGTCACAAAGGGCAGCGCCGAAAAATATGGTAACATTGATGTCGACCAAATAGCAGCCGCCGGACAATCATGTGGAGGTCTCGAAGGTAAATAAATCATCCATGCCATATTAGACCTCAGACTTGGGCTCACCATCCATCAACAGCCTATTCAACGTCCTACCACGACCCCCGCGTAAAATTGACCGTGCTCTTCAATTCCGGCGTCATTGACCCCGCAAAGAAATACCTCCTCAAAGAACTCACAGCACCCGTAGCCTTCTTCCTCGGGGGCCCATCAGACGTCGCCTACCCCAACGGCGAAAGCGACTACCCGCTCCTCCCAGCGGGTCTTCCCTCCGTAAAAGCGTCGCTGGACAGTGGACACTTCGGAACCTATGCAGCAACCGGCGGAGGCAAATTCGGAAAGGCGGCGGTGGCGTACTTTGAATGGCAGTTTAGAGGCGACACGAAGGCGAAGGCGAAGTTCACGGACCCGGCTGCCGACGGAAGTATGGTGAAGGACAATTGGAACATAACATTGAAGGGGTATTAGGAAGTGTGGAATGCTGCGAGACAAGTCTCTCTGCTTGTTCGCATGAATTTACAAACCGCAGCTACTTGGCAGCTGGGATCTTGGATTACACAATGTTGATGAACAGCACAGTCGATGCTGGTATCATCTTCTCCAATATCTCCTGAACTTCCATGGTTCTCCCAGTTGATTAGTAGATAAACTCTGCGTGTTGAATGTCTTACGTAACTTCTCACTGCTGTAGGGACTCATCCTTCGCATCGTTTACACAGGCGTTCAAGAAACAGATGAAAAGCTTCTGAAAACATTATCGCTTGACGGCAAGGCGAGTTCCGATGCTGAAATGACTTATACGGAGGTAAGCCAGCAGGATAACGTTCAATGCGATAACCTGATTGAAGATATGAAAAGGGTACCCTTCCGTGCGTGCCGCACCCAAAAAGCGCCCAACCAGCAAGTCCTGAAGACATGAGCGTAAATCACATTCATGGTTGACTGGCTTTAAGGCTCGAACGGCCCATTCTCATGACCGTCGTGAGCTCGGCTTGGTGTAATCACGCCAGGCTTCTCCGTATGCTCAGCCACGGCGGCAACACTTAAAGCGCTACCACCACCATCTTGTAGGTTCATGCCCAAAGTACGTCTTGCCAGTTTCTTACTACCTTCACCGTCAGCCCCACGCCGAAGACTCCCATTAGTGATATTGCCATCGACTGGACTTAACGTGATGATTGGAGACAAATCGCTCTCTGCGGCTGGAGACTCGACCTGCTCCTGGAGCCATTCCACTTCCCTGCACCTGTTGACCAGGCGGACCGTTGTTGGATCGGCGGGTGCGAAATGAAGACCTCCTTCTCCGCTCAGTACGAGCAAGACCTGCCGTATTTCGGGCGCCTTATAAGCCTGTCCTTCTAGTCTAAATTGGCTGTTTGCCAGAAGCATGTGTAGGACGCGAAGGTAGGTATGCCGTAGCGCTTGCATATTGTCATACTCCGAGGGCAGATCAAGAAGATTTCGTAAAATCACATCAGTGAGAACGTGCAAGTCGTTGGTATAAAAGTATTCGGACGTGGAGTTGTTGCTGAATATTAGATAGAGAAGCTTGAGGATAAGAAGTTGCAAGGAGGTTTCCGATTCTCTGTTTAGGAGAAGAATCAGGTTCTCTCCAAAGGTCTTCCACGAGCTCAGATGTGTCGAAAGAGCCTTAATAACTCTGTTGGTCAGGGCTGCGACCGGGCGACCGCTGGAGTCCGTTCGTGCAGCACTACCCAGAGCAGCTTGTACCATATACTGCTCGTTCAAGACGAGTAGAACTCGAATGACTGGGTAATGATAAGGATCAGAGGCGTCAGAGGAGAGAGACTCGGTGATTGCGAAGAGTGAGAGCACAAAGGAATCGTCAACGGCGGCTGTTGCTCCCTGTTAGCGAGGCATAATGAAGGGGAGACACTGGCAGCAGCTTACAAAGATCCTCCCATGGAAGCCTTTGTATTCTTGACATCTCATACATGCAATGTAGGAAAAGGCGATGCAATTGGTCGTCCTTGCTATCCCATGCTGTGATGAGCTCGACTAATCGTGGGAATATGCCTTCGGTCTGCATCATATGCAGTGTCTCTTCGCTCGCGCGACCATCGTGGAGGAGGATTGCAGCAATCAGATGCAAGCTGGCCGGATCATCTTCCTATCATTCCTCGTGTGAGTATATCTGGTGCACAGCGTGTGACTTTGTAAGGGTTGTACCTGAAGGAGCGCATAGACAATCTGCCGTCGCACATAGTCTCGATGTCCTGTGAATATCGCCGAATCCAGCAGCTTATATGAACACTTTGTGATATCATCGTCGGATTGGAGATATTCCCCTTTGCTCGTCAGCTCTGAAATGTCCGGCTCGGTCGCTGGAATTGGCCCCCGCTTAGGCATACCTTTGAAGTTGGTGGTGAAGGCGAGGTATGATCGTAGAGCGTTATCTATGGACTCGTGTGTCTGACATTGAGCTGAGAGGATATCCTCGAGCTCTATTCGGGCAAGCAGTCAGTTATACGAGCTTTGCAGTCG
Organism: Venturia asperata; assembly: GCA_003689335.1. Taxonomy (NCBI): domain Eukaryota; kingdom Fungi; phylum Ascomycota; class Dothideomycetes; order Venturiales; family Venturiaceae; genus Venturia; species Venturia asperata. The sequence goes on from QWWL01000020.1 coordinate 452,176, forward strand.
CAGGACTTCTTATACACTGGCAGGAAGTGAGACTCACCTAACCAGAACTGCTCTGCACTGTCGAGGCTATAAGAAACCTCGAAGTCCATGGTAAGGCGGTTGTTTCTCCGTGCAAATCATATTCCCACGCAAGTTGTATGAGGCGTTCTCAAGGGCAAAATCGTCGAGGGCGCAGTCTCCATGTCCAGGAAATGAGTGTTTGGAGCCAGGAGCGCTGGAACGACTCGGGTGGTTCGCACTTGACCCATAAATACACTCGCTCACTTGATGGCGGCAGTCACGTTAACGATAGTAGATCTAAAAAGAAAAGCTTGGTATTCGAGTCTGTCTCGTTTGGGGAATAATAAATAATGCTGCGCAATGGTCCAAAGGACAGCCAGCGGACCCCAACCATCTCAAGCAGACGCCAGTACACTTCCGCACTACCTGTTTCCCAAAACTCCCCGCTATGCACAGTGATACAGTATCTAAAATGGGAATCCTCCTGGGAATCCTCCTCCTTGGAATTGAAAGGATCCACCACCTTGTTGGAAGTGGAATCCCCCTCCATGCCCACCAAAAGGTGAGCCCTGGAACGGATGGCCCTGTTGTTGAGACTGGTCGTTTGGGTCATCTCCTCGATCGAATCGGGCTTTGAGCTCTGGGTCACTGAGTACTTCATAGGCTTCATTGATAGCCGCCATTTTCTTCTGCGCATCTTCGGGGGTAATGTTTTGAGCCGCTGCCTTATCAGGGTGGAACTTGAGCGTGAGCTTTCGGAAAGCCTTTTTAATGTCTCGTTCGTCAGCATCACGGCCAACTCCAAGCACTTTGTAGTAATCCTTTTGTTTTGATCGCTTCAAGAGAGTCGAGGCTTCTTGGAAAAGATTCTGGACTTTGCGTGACTCTGGGTGGTGCTCCTTGGCCTCGTTAAGCGTGTTCATAGCAGCCTCGAAGTCATCCGCTTCCAATAGCTGTTTTGCTTTGCTAAGGAGACCATACAACGAGGTAGGGTTGTATTGCAGCGTCTCCTCACAGTAGGGTTTGGCTTTCTTCAAATTGTTCATCTGATGGCAATTAGTATTAATTTAATTGAGCTGAGCAACATGCTGCCTTACCTCCCAATAAGCCTCACAAGTGGTGTCAACCAACCGAGCATAAAGACCTTGTGGTGAATTTTTGTAGACAAGTCCTTCAGTCGAGTATTGCTCAAAATCCTGTTTCACTTCCTGGAGAAGTCCAGGTTCACCGCTGGACTTGACCAACAGCTTCGTCGCTCCAACGAATTGCCTCTTTTCTATGAGCTGCGTGACTTTTTTCAGTGACTTGTCCAACTGTTTCTCCCTCTTCATGAGTTTCCGGCATGCTTTCGAGTCTGGATCTGACTGCAGACACTTTCGAATCTGTGTGAGACCTTCCGTGGTTTCTCCAAGAGCATAGAACTTCATGGCGGAAACCTGGAGGTATGGTTCGGGGTCGCCTGACGATATCTGCAATAGGTGCATCAAATCGCTCACACCTTCTGCCACTTGTCCTTGCTCAAAGCGACAGCGAGACCTCAGCTTCCGTAGGTCTGCGAGCGCACCAGCGACCATAATAGCGACACCAGCCTGCTGCACGCATTCTTCCCATTTACCCTTGTCCGCCGCATCTGCTGCCAACACAGTGGCGCCTTGCGCTTCTTTCAACTCTTGAAGTTCTTGCGAATCTTTCTTGCCGGCGGCAAGGAAGTCTTTCTCAGAGTCTGCCCATTCACCGCCTCTTGCTCGCAGTTTTGCGCGCTGGAGCAAGGCACCTTCAAAGCCTGGCTTCATAGCCAGAACTTTGTCAAAATCCTTCCGCGCTTGCGGGCTCTTTCCCAGCGAGAGATATGCGGCACCTCGCTTGAACAAAGTGAGGTAGTTTTGCGGATCACGAGTTATGGCCACGTCGAAGTATGTGAGGGCATCTTGTCCATTCCCTTTCGCCAGCTCGATGTTTGCAGTCTTGATCAATTGAGCTACAGGAACGTCGGAGGGTATATCAGCTGGCGATATGGCAAGCGCCAGCTGGGAGGAGGAGAGAATGGCGGCGAGGGCCAAAGAAGAGAGTGGTAGGATCATTGTTGTAGAGTGTCAAGTTGAATGTGAAGAGCGGCGAAAGAAGATGTTCAGGGCGAACGATCGCCTTTATTGTGAAGAGGCCACGGTGAGAGAAGGAAATGTAAAGACAGGCGCGGTTGGTGGAGGATTCAATCAAGCGCTGGAGTTCAAAACGAGTGTTCGCTAGCAGCAGCAGAGGGAGGAATATATCGTGTCCCAATTCCAGAACATGCCACCTTTGACCTTCTATCTTTGGTGGACGGAGACGCGCCTAGCCCTGAAGAGATGCTTAACCATACTAATTACAATCTGCGGACAGCCATTGGACGGCCTCTCCACAGAGCCTCGTCCCGCGTATTTATACCCGTGATACAGACGAATACGGCTTAGTAGCTGCTAAAGCGCTGTTATTCAGCCCGGGCCCCGGCATTCGTTGCGGGTCGCATGCGGCGAACTATCGTGACGTTCGTTGCCAGTGCTCGCAAGCCAGATCCGACCTTTGGCGTGTGCTTGGCTCTTAACCAAAGCCCCTCGAGCCACACCTCTTCTCAAGTCTCCCTATGCTCTCTTCCGTCTAACGTCATTCTCCAATTCCTGGCAAACATGTCCTCCCTTCGCCTCCGCATTGACGGCCACCGCTTCCGAGATGTCCACGACCGTGAGGTGACAATCCACGGTATCAACGTCGCTGGACACGCCAAATTCCCTACTGTACCCGATCAGCCCTCCCATGAGCGGGAAGGATTCTTCGACGGCGACAATGTTTCTTTCGTTGGACACCCATTCTCACACGAGGATGCACATCTCCACTTTGGCCGGTTAAGCCATTGGGGCTACAACACCATACGATTTGTCTTCACCTGGGAGGCAATTGAACATGAGGGACCTGGAAAGTACGACGAGGAGTGGATAGACAACGTCGTACGAGTGCTCAGACTGGCAAAGGAAGAATACAACTTCTACATATTCATGGATCCTCACCAAGACGTCGTATGTGGTGGTGTGCGGCTCGGAGATTAAGCAGGCACTAATACTGTGTCCTAGTGGTCTCGCTTTTCAGGTGGATCTGGAGCTCCGATGTGGACGCTCTATGCATGTGGACTCAACCCAAGAACATTCGACGTGACGGAGGCTGCCATTGTCCATAATACATTTGCAGATCCAGCTGCTTTCCCTAAAATGATCTGGGCAACAAACTACACTCGCCTTGTGTGCCAGGTTATGTTTACCATTTTCTTTGCGGGCAAGGAATTTGCGCCCAAGGCTATTATAGATGGCAAGAACATCCAGGATTACCTACAGGACCATTTCATGGCAGCTTGTAAGCATTTGGCAAAGAGGATCCACGAAGCCGGAGACCTGGAGAACGAAGTTGTTGTTGGCTGGGAAAGTCTGAACGAGCCTAATCGAGGGATGATCGGTTACCAGGACTTGACCAAGATTCCTTCAGAACAAAAGCTACAAAAGGGAACGTCGCCTACAGCGTGGCAGGCTATCCTGACTGGTTCTGGAAGGGCATGCGAAATCGATACGTGGGACTTTGGAGGTATGGGCCCTTACAAAGCTGGATCGGTGCTTGTTGATCCTGCCGGAGTTTCTGCATGGTTACCGGAAGACCATGACGACAGCAAATACGGCTGGAAACGCGATCCAGGATGGAAGCTTGGTAAATGTATTTGGGCGCAGCATGGTGTTTGGGATCCCGAAACTGATACTTTGCTGAATAATCAATATTTTTCCAAGGATCCAAGGAACGGAAAAGACATTGATTACGAATATTTTACAAACAACTGGTTCATGGATTTCTACCGTTATTACAGAGACATCATTCGAAGTGTACACAAAGACGCAATCATGTTCTGTCAGCCTCCTGTCATGGAGAAACCTCCAACTATTAAGGGCACGAAGGACGATGATCCGAACATGGTCTTCACACCACATTTTTACGATGGAATTACACTCATCACAAAGAAATGGTGCACAAGTCACATCCACTATCAAAGGTTTCATACTAATCAGAATTAGGAATCGCGTGTGGAACGTCGATGTCTTTGGTATCCTCCGCGGGAAATATCTTACACCAGCCTTTGCCATCAAACTTGGAGAGACAGCTATACGAAACTGTTTCCGTGATCAACTGAAGGCTATTAGGCAAGAAGGCATGGAAAACATGGGAATGAGGCCTTGCGTTTTCTCGGAGATTGGTATTCCTTACGACATGGATGACAAGTACGCGTATAAGACCGGAAATTACTCAAGTCAAATTGCTGCCATGGATGCCAACCATTTTGCGATTGAGGGTTGTGGTGGTAATGGTTTCACGCTCTGGGTCTATGTTGCTATCGTGAGTGAAAAGTTGATCGGGTGTTGGAATTCATACTAAACTGTCTCAGAACACGCACTATTGGGGAGATCATTGGAACGGGGAAGATCTGTCGATCCACTCTAAAGACGATCATCCACTTCCCAAGCTCAACAGACTGACAGCCCAATTAAACGCAAATCTCAACACCGACTCTCCTTCCTACTCAAGAGCTGCTTCTTCGGAGGTGGCGAGAGTGACACCTGCCACACTGAAGCAAACGATGAGCTCTGAAACCATGGATACTAAAGCGATGCAGAAATCCCGTGATGACCTGCAACGAGATCCGGAAGTTGCTGGCTACCGCGCCGCCGAGGCCTATGTCCGACCAGCGCCCATGTTCGTTCAAGGAAACATCGTCAACTACGGTTTCGACCTCCGGAGTTGCACATTCACTCTCAACCTGTCCGCATTGGCTCCAACGGCAGAGAATGCGCCAACAGAACTGCATCTACCCGAATGGCATTTCCCAAACGGAAGTACCGAAGTAGTGGTTTCTGGCGGGAAATGGGCAATCACGATGGAGGAGCACGTGCAGATGCTCAAGTGGTGGCATGCTGAGGGCGAGCAGACTATTACGGTCAAGGGTAAGGTCAGAAAGTCCGGTATGCCGGTGGGCGCTGCTGAACAGGAGGATGGTTATCTTGGACAGTACTGGCAGAACTTGACTTGTAACGTTATGTAGATTCCCGTTGGTTGCATTCCCCGATCGGCGTATTTTAAGCGTTCAGGATTGTAGGCTGAAGGAATTGATGTGTTGACCGCACAGTCGAGCCGGCAATTCAAGTCCTTCTATGTCATAATGCGGAAAAGGAGTTTAAATCTTCCCGGCTCAAAGTCGGTGCGGCCGAATTTCGACGTGTTCAATCTCAAGCATTCTGGTAAGCATGCTGTTATCAAATCCCAACATTTATCTGCCAAAGATGTTGGCTAAACGAATTGTCGAATATGTTGGCCTGGCCGTGATCGCCTTGTGCTTTTGTCAATCAATTGCCCGATCAGAATCGTTATAACTATGCCAGAGATGGACGGGACTGATCTCCATCAAGCTTAGAACTTGGAGGCGCCCAGATATTACATCCGAATGTGCAATGCGTGAAGAACAAGATCCAAGGACGGCAAGGCTCCAAGCGTTCGAGAAAGCCAAAAGCGGCAGACGGACTAGCTGATCTCGCGTCTAAGTGGCTCCCAAAGCCAATCCACCGGGACCAAGGCTGTCTCATGTCTTTCGAGTCTTCAATCCTCACCACGCGCCCGGATTCGCGTCGTTTGCTGCCGCTCTGGAAATAACAGGTGACATGCCCCAGAACAGCCAGACACTGCTAGCTCGTCCCCATAACACTGCAAACTCTTGCTCTGCAATCCTTTCCTTTCCGCAGGTGTCCAACTATTCTTGTCAATCCACCATCATCTGTCCCACTAACACACACCTCGCAGGACTGAGCTGCCCGCCCTTCCTTAATCCCAAAGGCGACGTATCTGCATGAGTCTCCGGCTGTCTCCCAAGAAATGAACGGCATCGATCAGCAAAATCAGCTTCTCCAAGCTATCGAAGCTATCTACAATCCGAAATCCACCAACGAAATCCGCCGTGCCGCCAGTCAGCTCTGCGAGGACACAAAGAGCTCGCCCCAGTCTCGGCAACTTGGATTCGAGCTCGCCAGCGACCCGACCAAAGACGCTACGTTGCGGCACTATGGTCTGACCCTGCTGGACTACCATATCAGATTCGTGTGGGATGGCTACGATGAAGAGATGGAAGCAGTTCTGCGGAACAACGTCGTCACTCTTGCCCAACAGGTCAGAAGCGAGGACCCTTCGTTCTTGAGAAGCAAGGTGGCACACGAGTGGACGGTTCTTGCGAAGCGGTCCTGGGCTACACATTGGATGAACATGGACGAGCAGCTTGTGCAGCTATTCCAGCAAGGGTCCGACGTTCATCGTGAAATCGTGCTATACGTACTACAAACTCTGGCCGAGGACATTTTCAAAAGAGACGATTCGCTAGCGGCGGCGCGGAGTGAGATACTGGCGGCGGCATGCATTGAGATATTCACACCCGAGGCCCTCATGCTGGATGCTGGTGTCCCAAAGACTGGTCATGTAGTCAATGTCCGCTTTGGGTCCGAGGGGTGGTTGCAGAGACTCTCTGCATTCTTGGAATACAGCTTGAACAACAACGACCTTGGTGCGGCAGTGAAAAACTTGAGCACCCTTGGTTCGACCTTGAGCTGGATGCCATCTTCGACGATTGCTGAGACTGCTGGCATGCAGCCAATATGTCGCGCAATGCTGGTCGGAGATGCATCTATACGATTGGTAGGTCTTTCGTTCTTTCAAATGAATGCGGTCGGCAGGCTTTCGCAGATCAAAACTCATTAATTACATTAGGCGGCGATCGAGGCTCTTACTGCCATATGTGGAAGAGATAAGCTGGCAGATGACGACGTGGTCAAGATAGTTACACCTCTGTACGCCAGCGACAGTGTAGCGTCATTGCGCGAGGTCTATCGATGGGCCAAAGTCGATGCTCAAGACATCGATGACCAGAAGTACCTCGTGCTTCAGAAGCTCGCAAAACTGCTCACGAAACTAGGATTATGGATAGAGAAACGACCAACTCTTATCCCTGAAACTAGTGACTTCCCGTCATTCTTTGAGCTTCTCTTCGAAGTTGCCAGGGATGTGAGTCTGAAAATTTCGGAGCCAGTGCTCCATCTTTGGGCAGTGCTGTTGCGCTCTCCGGCAGTCAGAGATTCTCCCGTCATCCAGCAATCGATAGGTCCATTAATGGAGATGTGCAGTTCGAGGTTGGTGAGATATGAGTCGTTGCCAGAGGACAGCGAAGAGCCGACCGTGCTGTTTCTCGAGCACGACTTTGACACGATTCCTGAAAAACATGCCTTCTTGGGAAACTATCGACGTTACTGTGTCGACGTCGTGGAGGCCGTTGTCCGCAAATTCCCTGTAGATGCAGTGAACCATATTCTCGGCCAAGCACAAACGCTACTTCGTGAAATACAACAGGAGCTGACTTCATTTCAGCGTAAGTACAGTGGCATATACTGGTGCACAGCTTGCTAACCATTTCCAGCGCAACAATTCTCTAAGAAATCCACTCCCTTCCTACGTGTCGATGCGCAAGTTCTCCTAGTTGATGCTACTGTGAAAGGCTACAACAAATACCTCGAGCACCAGAACGAATCCGACCCCCAGCAGAGCGAGATCACTCGCAACACCATGCTGTCAACGTTTATAGAATTCTATCAGAACTCGCTTGCAATGGAATTCAAAGATCCCGCTGTGCAGCGCAGAGTGCTTTCGTCTTTAGTGGGGATGGTCGTCCGAGTGTTTAAACAGCCTAGACCAGATCTCGCAGTAGTCATCCTTCAGCGCTTATTGCAGACAGATATGCGAGAAGACCCATCGTTACCAGATTACTCAGAGGCGGTCAAATCGCTCTCTTACTTAGGCGTGACAGAGTCTCAAAAACTGGCCACATACCTTCCGAACACGCTATTCGAGTTATATGACGATCTTGAAAAGACCATCCGAAATATGCATGCGACACGAAACTACGATGAAGCACATCGTCTGGGGTTCAATGCCTTTCTCTTCATCATCACTCTGAAAGCAAGAGATTTGGATGAGGCGACCAGAATGAGCAGACTGAGATCGATGTTGCAAGAATCGACCAATGTGTGGACAAATCAGGAGTTCAAGGAATCAGCGCAGGGCTTCGAGTCATTCTTAACGATCCTGGGACTTGCTCCTTTGCCTCAATATCTCTTCTCGCACAATTTCCATAGGATACAAGACTGGGGCGACAATTTCCTTGATGCTGAAGGCACAGCTATCCAGGCTAGCGTAAATGATCGAATGGAGGTCAGTGTTTGTCTATGTTTGTGGAAAGCATTGACCTGATAATGTTAGCACATCCCTCACCGTGCCACCAGAACTCTTTTGATGGCCACCTTCGACAAGCTCTCAGAGACTGATCCCATTTACGATACCGCAATCTCACTATGGGCAGAGGCAATGCCCACCATCTTGCCGACCTTGCTGAAGACGCTGAGGTACGTCGAGACCATGAAGTAGTGCTTTCGCTTTCTAACATGTGTAGGCATGTCCATGCATTCGGTGACCGCAGTAGTTGGTCACAGCTTCCCGATGAAATGCAGCACGTCATGCAACGTATTCTTACTGATCGATTCTGGCAAGCCGGAATATCCACAGAGAGCATGGAGGACTTTTATGCTCGTGTAAACAGCTCCAAGAACTCGTACGAAGGCTTTGCATCAACCATTCGTGGCGCATTGAGGCAAGTACGCGAGAAGTCATACTCGATTCTGTGCTATCTGGCCCGCCTAAACGAGAAGTTCTACGGACTACCAGATCTTCCTGGTGCTATAGCAGACGCTGTTTACGGGACCGCACAGTCACTTTCAGCACACCAGACCACCGTACTGGTAAACATGTCTTCGCAACTCATCGGTCGATGTCCGCCCGGCGTAAGGGGCAACTTTCTTCCACCAGTGTTGATAGCTTTGTTCCAACAGCTCGATCTAAAGCTGACAGCTGAGTGGGAAGCCGTCGTCCACCGCACGAGTCAAGCGGGGGAAGACGACAATCTGAATGATGAGATGAAAAGCGAAAGCATCCTTCGACTCCTCACATTCAATGCTGTATCAATCGCCAACTCTCTCCTGGACATTGATCCATCACTCAGTCAAAATGACCCATCGAACGATTCTCGGATGCACAAGATGATCTTCGCGAACACGCAGGTCTTGGGTCAGATCCTGTTGTTTCTCAAATCCACGCTCGGGTTCAGAGATACGAGGTCTTGTAACATGGCGATACAGATTTTCGGACGAACGCTTCCGTTCTTCTCCAAGCCGTCTGAAATTCAGTTTCAATCTTACATCTGCGACGACGTTCTTAAGGCTGCTATCACCTCTTTCAACGATCCATATTTTGTCGACGCACAGAAGAACCTCGCTTCCCTCATCGCGCAGATCATTTCTATGGACGCTACTGCGAATGGTATTCCGCGCTCTATTCTTCTCTCCTTGCCAGGCCTTGGTGAGAACAAGGTGGATAAGGTTATCACGAAAATTCGAAGTAGTAAGAGCGCGCAGCAGGGCGGGAGTGCGGTCTTGGCATTGCTGAGTGGATTGAGAGGTGTCAGTATTCATGAATTGGGCAAAATGGCTCCCATGCAGGTGAAAAAGAAGAAGTCGGGTTTGGTTCAGATGGACGTTGTCGTCGATGGTATTAGAAGGGGTGGTGAGGAGACTTTAGATGGAGTTAGCGATATGTTTGGACGAGATGAAATGAGGTGAGGTGAGATGATGCGAGTTTGAAAATTTCGAGGAAAATGAAACATTGTGGTATGGTCGCTTCACATTTGACATCTAATGTATAGATGAATGCGAATCATATCAAAAACAAAGCATAAGGGCATGGATGAATGGGTTGGCAGAGACTCAGCTGAGAGGCAGTAGGAATAGGGAAGTCTTGGCTCGTCGCCTCTGATTCTGCTGCTCGCTCTACTGATTACAGTTAGATCAACTCAACGAGCGGCTTTGAATTGGACTCCACACTTGATTGTCCATAAGATCTTCGACCGGAAGAAACTACTCAGGCACACGGCTCTTGTGATGAAGATCATTTCCATCCATTCACCTCGCTTTGTCTTGGGCCTCCGATCGTCTCGATCTTTACTGCCGTTACTTCCACCGTCCTCTTCAACACGTCTCTTCGACTCCTTATTCACTATCCTCGCTCTGCCTGAAATTGACTTCAAGACTTTGACATATGCGCTAGGTGACATCACGGGCGAGTAAAGCGAGCGCCAGTTTCTTTACCGATTCGAGCCCAGCCGCCCTCAGTTTGGTGGCGCTGTCAATGAGGCAGCGGCTATTTTCTGAGACCCCTTCCTTGGTTCTGTACCGAGATTGTAGGTGCTGATGTTCATGCTAAAAGGGCCTGGGAGAGTGGACATTCGGTCGAATCGTCTATCGATCTGCAAACTTCTGGTCGAATCTGTCCATTTGAGATGCCTACATCTGCTGGAGGGAGAGCTCTACATCTGATCGCGGCCCCTGCACACCGAAATCTGTCACTCTGTGCCATCGGTTCGCGCCCGTTTTTCGGAACAGTCCCCATCATTGCCCTCCGATCCTATCTTGCGCTTTCGTGTCATCTCACTTTATGTGAGTTGCTTTGCTTGCCTCCGAAGTTGTTCAGGTGCCTCCTCCATACTGGGCCTGTTTCTCGACTTCTCCACATTTTCCGCCAGAGCAAAGGCCAATTGCAATGGATCACATCCTGCACCAGCGATCGCGAAGACCACATCTTCACACCACTCTAGTCTCTCGGGATAGCACCCGGCGGATTTTGTGGCATCCATCCCCACACGCAGTTTCTGCACGTACTTCGAAAACAAAAAAAATTCCGCGTGCAATCACAATCTGTCGGGGTTTAGAACCTGGTGCAGTATTGCGGTAGATACATTCTATCGTAGCCCACTCGCACCATCTCTTAGTCGCAAGTCCCAGCCTGTAGCTTTCGAGGATAGCAGCCTCAGTATCGGAAAGGAAAACGTCGTCCACGAGTCTATCTCCCATGAGACAAGGCTCGACGAGGAAGTGGGGGCGGTTTGGGGACGTGATTTCTGGAACGCTCTGATTGGTAGGTAGAGAGCCACCATATAGCCACTCCGCATGGATTTGGAAGACCTCTGGCGACTCTTCCGGTAGGTCGATTACCCCAGTCGCTGCCTCAACCATCGGGTTTCGCAGAGCTGCCTTGAAGAATTCCGAGGAGCGGGTGAGGTATGATTCGTGAAGGTGGATTGACTGCTTTTCAGGGCCGACGCGGACTTCAATGGTCTTGCCAAAGCTGGCAAAACATCAGTCTTGATCTAAATGAGTGAACGTCAAGCAGCGATACCTGGGGACCCGAAATGGCGTGGTCGAGTTTTGAACACTTGCCATCTTGAGTTGATCATTTGGTTTTGTCCGGCTGTAATTCTTCAACTATCGATGCAGATTTCAAACTGTTGTGGTAGAGGAGAGTGACAATGGTGGGCAAGAAGGTTAAGGTTGTCATAGGAAATGGTTACGTAAGACAATAACACACCTGGGCTCACCTGCACTGACCCGGGGAACAGTACTCATGAGCCAGCGTGACCTGGCAGTGAAGTTCTTTATTAGGATTGAAGTGGAGGACTGTCTGGTGTTCCTGGTATTCCTGGTATGATTAAGGGTTAGCTTGAGCTAGACCATTGGGATTGTTACAAACTCCAGACGTGAACATCGTTTGTTGTGATTCAAGGTGCTCTTGTATGCGAGCCTATTGAAGGACATAGCCTCGTCCATATATAGTCTTTGGCAGATCCTCTTCTTTAAACTTCCCATCGTCCATCGCTCTTCGACACAATGCACAAGCAGATACTCACTTTCGAACCGAAATGTCTTGTTGCAATTAAAAATGCAATTGGGATTAACCATGACCTCACAGAAGACGCCTTGAAACTCGTGCTCAGACCAATATGTACATCCTAAGTATGATAAGCTCCCAGGCTCATTTCGTAACATCCTTTGGTGTGACTGCGAAGGTTGGGCGAACGAATCTGGCCGCACTGTTAGCTCCGTATCAACTCTGTGGAAGCAATTGCAGTACCGGTCGCTGTTGTATGCTTTTGTCTCGCTGCCCAATAACTCCTTCTCTCTTGCTTTGTCTGCCAGATGTCTCCGCACCAAGTCCCGGTCTTCCTCTGCTTGTAGCAGTGGTATGAGGTGTATCCGCGACCACATCTTCTCTCGTCCCAATTCGCTAATCTCAATTAGTATGCCTTCGCCTCCCGATCGCAAAGTATTCAAGTATCTCCTTGCACGTACTTCTGTTCCCGTATGCCCCGGCCAACCTTGATGAAGCCGTATGTCATGACGAGACCCATTCCGAGGAGATAAATTGCTGGTCGGAAGCCGCGAGCGGGTAGATTGCGTTTGTACTGGACGGGGTCATAGCCGCCCACGGGCGGCATGTCCTGAGGCATATTGGGCGATTGGTATGGGTATCAATTGGGTGGGTTGTCGCTGTGTCGAGAGAAGTGCTTGAGGTGAGGCTTAATACATTCGAGATGCGATTGAAGCGAATCGATCACGTGCATGGGCCAGACATCGAAGAAATTATCTTACTTCAAAACTATCAAACAACTCACACCTAAAGCTTGACAATGGAGAACGATCAAAGACCCACGAAGATACGAAAGGTTTCTCATGATTCAGATGATGAAGACGCCGATATCACAGCCCTCAATGGCCAACAAAACGGCAACGACGAGACCCAACATCAAAATGCTTTAGCTGATGCCTCCACAAAATCCCACGAAAAGCGCGAGAGAAGCCCCCTTCCAGAAGGGATGTCAAGGAGTGCCTACAAAAAAATCAAACGCCAGGTGAAAATCGATGCCAGCAAAGAAGAACGCAAAGCCAAAGACAAGCAGAGGAAAAAAGATAGCAAGGCAAGGCGGAGGGAAGAAGCACAGAAAGCTGTAGAAGCTGGAATTCCAGTTGCGCCCACCCCAAATCAAACTCTCTTTGACAGACGTCAAAAGTCGGTCCAACTTCCCGTGACGATCATAATTGATTGCAACTACGATGAGAAAATGCTCCCGACGGAAATCACAAGTCTGAGTAGCCAGATCACTCGATGCTACTCGGACAACTCGAAGGCCAAATATCGGGTCCACTTAGCTGTGAGTTCTTTCGGCAAGCGGCTAAAGGAGCGTTTTGATACAGTCCTTGATCAACAGTACAAGAAGTGGAAAGGAGTCAAGTTTCTCGGCGAAGACTTTGTCGAAGTGGCGGAGCAGGCCAAAGACTGGATGGCAAAAGACGGGAAGCAAGACTATTCTGAATCAGCCTTTGCGAAACAGAATGAGCTCGTGGAAAGAGAGGAGCCTCGAGAGCCGAAAGGTGAGGTAATATATCTCTCGAGCGACAGTGATAATGTCATCAACAAGCTGGAGCCTCACTGTACATATATCATCGGAGGCCTCGTGGATCGGAATCGAGAGAAAGGTATATGCTACAAGGCTGCAATGCAAGCTGGAGTCAAGACAGCTAGATTGCCTATTGGAGAGTTCTTGGAAATGAACTCTCGTAAGGTGCTTACCACAAACCATGTCAATGAGATCATGCTTCACTGGTTGGATCTGGGCGATTGGGGCGAAGCATTTATCAAAGTCATTCCCAAAAGGAAGGGGTTGGCTCTAAAAGAGCAGGCTCGAGATGCAGAGGAAGAGAATACTGAACATCCAGACGCGGCAAAGAACGGAGGCGACGCTCAAAACAGTATAGAGGAGGACGAGCTTGAGCCAGAGTCTTGTAAAGATTCGAAATGAGAGCCGTCTTGGCTTGGATAGGGGCTTGAAGGGACTACCGGCACAGCGATCTTGTTCACCATATGCATTTCAGCTTCCGTCCGCCGGACTACGAACCTGGCACCGAAAAGCGATATACGTATCATGGTAGAGCTGGCCAAACTCGGGACAGTATTGCAGATTGCTTTGCTACAAATTAGCGACATCGATCTTGGATCGAGCGTGATGGTATTGGGCTGATTTTGGGCGGATATGATCTAGATAGAGCCCACGTTCAACGACACACTCATCAGCATGTTTGAACCAGCTGAGGAGGCTGGGGCACGTGAATGTACTATTCAAACGAAGTTCACATCAATTGAAGCGGGGTTTTGTCAAACACTTCCTCAATTGGGTCTTCAGCGTTGGTGGTCTGACTACAAATGAACCAATCTATATAAATAACAGTCAATATCTTCTCGTCGATTCTATTTCATGATCCTGCAACTCTCAGCCTCGTCCTTACTAGCGGCCATCATTCGAACTGGGGTGCATGATATTGACAACAGCGACCGCGTATGAAGTAGTCGTACGAAGCCTCCAAGTTCCGACAATTCCTCTCAAGCTCCCGTCCACGGCATATTATCGCATGCTCTCACAATATACTACCAATCGAATTCTCACATGCCTTGAAGGACGATCGCCTCGAACATTTCCAGGAAGAGAGCAAGAACCATGTCTGCTTCGTCAACTTCACCGACCCGCGAATCGGCCAAATCCTCACCCAAAAGTCGCAGTCACTCCTCAGCGCCTCAAGCGGCTTCTTCATATTTCACATTTCCAGTTTCCTATGCTGTTGGTGGAATTCTCAGGCGACTATCCTCGGACGTACCCTTCAAATCCTCACCAAAACAAGAAATGTACACGCCACCCGTACGAAAGCTGATGCCTTTTCAACCCCCACCTCTTACACCTCTTACCCTCTCAGGATGGAGATTTACCACGAAAGAGAATGCGAGACTTTTGACTAGAGTGCTGGCGGAAGAAATTCGGTTACTGGTGCCTCCACGACTACAGCTGGAAGAGGAGTGGAAGCTGCTGTTTTCATTGGAACAAGATGGAGTCAGTCTATCGACGCTATACAAGAACTGCGAAGATTATCGAGGGAAGAGGGGAGGCTATGTGCTTGTTATCCGAGATGGCATGGGTGGAGTGAGTGAAAACATGGCAAGTTATCCCATGGGCACGAGCTGACCAGTACATTGCGACAGATCTTTGGAGCCTATTTGAGCGATGCCTTACATGCGCAAGCACATTTTTACGGCACTGGCGAATGCTTTCTCTGGCGGTCTTCGATTCTCCCGGCTATACCTGACATGGCGTCCCTTCCTCCCCCACCGAGCGCAGATACAACGAACGCACAAAGACAAACAACACTATTGAACCCAAGAAGTCCTCGGAGTACACCGAGTACGTCAAATGGTGCGAGTAGAAGTGGCACAAGCACTCCAGATCGGATAAGGTTCAAGGCGTTTCCATACAGTGGTATAAACGACTACATGATATACTGTGAGGCGGGATACCTTAGTGTAGGAGGAGGGTGAGTCGTCTCAGATCATATCCAGGACAAAGAAAAGCTGACGTATAACAGCGATGGAAATTACGGCCTCTGGCTAGACGATAATCTGGAAAAGGGCATATCAAGCACTTGTCTCACCTTTGGTAACGAGCCTTTGAGCGACGAAGGCAAGAAGTTCGACGTGATGGGGTTGGAATTATGGTACATTGGCAATTGACAATGTACTGCATGAGTGGGAAGCATAAGAACGGCGTTAGGTTTTCAACTCGGACAAGAGTCCGGTTGCTGAGATACCACATATTCCGGCTCTTTTTACATCAGGAGCCGAAGGTCAACCACAATCTGGTTGTTTTATAGCTTATTGTGCCCAGCAGCAATTGCTCGGCAGAGGGAAGGTCTAGACAAAATCATCAAGTCTGACCTCATTCCCAATTCACAATTGCTACCAAAAGGAAATCACGTTCGTGAGCTACGGAATGATAAGGCGTTCTTCGAGACCCACGACGCGTTTCCAAGTGAGATTTCTCAGCGCCGGGTCCCGGCTTTCTGTGGTCATCAAAGTATTCAGGAAACGGCAGAAGTTTGAGGGTCAGACCTCCATCCTCTAGTCCGCCTTCAACTATAAGATCCGATGAACTCGGAGCTCCACAATTTAGACAAGCAAAGCCTTTCTTGCTGGAGCGTGTTGGAGCGTGTCATAAATGCTTGACCATGATCAAGAAATTTTGACAAGGGTCTGGCCTTTGGTGTTTCGAAGATTGTTTGTACCTGCAGGTACTTCTTCCGCTGCTTTGTGATCAACGGCCCCCTATTGTGCTCAATGAGTATATCCTTGGGAGTAGAACGCAACGGAACATGGTACGATGTAAATCTGGGGAGCAGTTTTCAGGTACGCTCTGCAAGTCGTTGGTTGGAGAGACCTGGTGCAAATCTCCCGGAGTCATCGGATGGTGTGCATGCACGCTAATCTGAGTTGACGGTAATAGAGAAGCTTGAATGGGATACACGACCAGGGACTTATCCAGTGTTCCAGATCTGTGGACGTTGCTGCTTCTCTCATCCTTGATGATCGGCAAGGCTGGCCGTCTCCAGTCTTCACCAATCTGGGTGAGCCATTGTCACAGAGTATAGAGCAATAATACAGGAACGCCTACTTGATTATTGATACCAGCGCTGGTGGGGTCGCTGATCGTGTATACCGTGTATACAGAATCATCACTTTGCATCTTTCGTTGTGAGGCCTTGCAGGCTATCAGCAAGGCCGTCCAACTTCTGCATACGAATGAATTATAGACCCGCCTTACTGCATGAACGATGGCAGCTCTGGGCGAGATCTTGCCGATTTCCACCGTCATTTGTCTTCACTTATGTTTTGACGGTGTCCCTGACACAACGCGTGAGAGAGTCTGGTTGCCAAGACGGGAGTATTTTGCTTCTTGGGAGAAACATGCACGAAATACGAGGTGCGCGGTGGCCATGAAGACGAGGCTTTGCTTAAATGAAAAGAAGGGTGAACTCCTAAAATCTCACGTTGATTCCATATCCGAAGGGTGTGAAAATGGTGGAAATGATGGGCAAAGAAGAGGATTTGCAGTTTGGTGCGCCTCCCCCAACTTTCTCCGCCGGCGTCCACCAGACTTCAGGTTCGAGCTCTCACTCGCCCGATTTGAAACCAGGGGCCATTTCTGTGACCGCCCCGTGCCATCATCCACCATCCACCACCCAGTATCGACCTTTATCGCGCGCCTTCGGCTTCAAGATCATCCCGAGAAGACGAACTTGTGTTTCAGCTTGTGCTGACCACCCCACAAGCTTGCAGCTTCCCTGCTGCCATTCGTTCATCGCTTCTCGCCAGACAAATATACGTCCAGTCTCACGCTTCTGTTTCTAGAACGATGAGACCAGTCGCAAGTCTCCCAATCGGCCTGGTGTGACGCTCACGCTTTTTGCTTTGGCTACTGGAAACCTGCAGTCCAGCCGAGACTACATCTCCTGGTTTGGGGGCGTTCCGACGTTTGCCATGTTGGTCCTGACATTAGTAGTTCCGCGTTTTCTTCTGACTTGACTCTTACTTGCGCTTTCTCTTCGCCTTGCTTATCTCCCTGTGCCTATCACTGGCTGTGTCGTCTCTCATTGCTCACTCAATGTCCCGTTCATAGATTTCGGTTCGATCTGACCACATCACTTCCAGTGCCGGCACGCTGTTGTATGTACTGCTCTCTTACTTCCTCGCACGTAGTCATTCACCCTGCTGATGTCGAACCTTACACAGTCCATTCGCTCATTTGAGCCCTTCTCCTCGTCGTTTGCCTACCCAGCAGGCGCTGGGCATCGGCTAACCCATTGATTGCGGTTTCGTGAAAGGCCGGCCTACACCGCTCCATAGTTGCTATCTGAAAAGAAGCGACTGTACATTATCATGGATCGTTTTATAGAGAAAGAGAAGGTGGGCCGCAGTCTATCCAATGCGAGCAGTTTGTCGGGACGGGAGAGGTCGAGATGGCCGCCTTTGTCGCGAATGCTCATGTCAGGAGAAGTCACTGACGAACCATGGAGAGAAATGACTTGGAAAGAGAATTTCGACGTATGGATGATCAACGAAGGATGGCGGCGACTCTTTGTCGGAGTCTTTGTTCTCCTGCATGCTATGGTTTTCGCATTTGGCTTCATGAATTACTTCCTCAAGGTGAATGTCCATGCATTACGTTTTCAACTCAAGCTGACTGGCTTTAGGATACATTAATAGGCGCGCGCGCGATATTCGGTTTCACCTACTCTATTGCTAGAGCAGCAGCACTGGTGCTTCACGTCGATGTTGCATTCATCTTATTACCAGTCTGCAGAACCCTCATCTCTCTAGCACGTCAAACACCACTCAATGGGGTCATACAATTGGATAAGAACATTACCTTCCACAAGCTCGTGGCTTGGTCAATCGTTTTCTTCTCTTGGGTCCATACAATTGCGCATTGGAATAACTTTGCGCAACTCGCGGCAAAGGAGAGGCTTGGTTTCGTGGGATTCATACTGGCCAATCTGGTTACTGGTCCAGGGTGGTCTGGATATGTCATGCTCACTGCGCTCATGGCCATGGTTATGACATCGATTGAGAAACCACGCCGGGCAAATTTCGAGCGATTCTGGTATACTCACCACCTCTTCATCGTCTTCTTCATCTTCTGGTCCGTTCACGGCGAGTTCTGCATGATCAAGAATGATAGGGAACCTTACTGTAACGGCGTCGGCGTCTTTTACCAATACTGGATGGTTGGTGGCTTTACCTACCTCGCGGAACGAATCGCTCGTGAAGTACGTGGACGCCACACTACTTTTGTCTCAAAGGTGATCCAGCATCCTAGCAATGTTTGCGAGATTCAAATCAAGAAAGAACACACAACCACCAAACCCGGGCAATACATCTTCCTCTGCTGCCCCGAGGTCTCAGTCTGGCAATACCACCCCTTCACGCTTACCAGTGCGCCTGAGGAAGACTACATCTCCGTCCACATGCGCGTAGCAGGCGATTTCACCCGCAAACTCTCCACCGTCCTCGGCTGCGATTTCGCCAACAAAGGCGGGATAGACACCTCCGTCGTAAAATCCATAGACGAAAATGGTGTTGATCCCTCCCTCCGCCGTGTGCTCCCCCGCGTCTACGTCGACGGCCCATTCGGTTCCGCCTCTGAGGATGTCTTCAAATTTGAAGTCGCCGTTCTCGTTGGTGCTGGTATTGGCGTAACGCCGTTCGCCTCCATTCTCAAAAGCATTTGGTACAGGATGAATTACCCCAAAGGAAAGACACGATTGAGAAAAGTCTACTTCTTCTGGATTTGCAGGGATTTTGGGAGTTTTGAGTGGTTCAGGTCGTTGCTCTTGGCTATCGAGGCGCAAGATCTGAGTCACGCTATTGAAATCCACACTGTGAGTTATCATCATCCGTTTCGCATTTTTTCGTGTTGGCGACGTTTGCTAATCTACCTGAAGTACTTGACTGCCAAAATCCGCGTCGACGACGCAACAAACATCATGATCAACGACGCCAATGCGGAACAGGACGCCATCACCGGGCTTCGCGCTCCCACCAATTTCGGGCGACCCAATTGGGATATGATTTTCAAGTCCATTCGCAAGATCCATGCTCCAGCTGAAGCGGGTGTCTTCTTCTGTGGACCAAAGGTGCTTGGGAGTGTGCTGCACGTGAAGTGTAACATGTACTCGAATAGTGATTTTAGATATGTGTGGGGTAAGGAGAACTTTTAGATTGAAAAGGAGGAGAGTGGAGAGTGTCATCTACTTCTTGAGATATCCATATTATATTCTTAGAAAGAGAGGGTGGACAGCACGCTTGTTTCGGCTGGTAGCAGCTCTCGATGTATGCAACGAAACAGAAGACAGAAACCCCAGACTTTTGGTGAGCTCCAGGCAGATATGTAGAATAGAAGCTCTCCTGTGAGCTACAATGAATGGAGTAAGGTCATGGATATGAATGTACATTGCTCCGTTCGTCAAGTCGAGGCCTCGTCTTCAGAGCCTTCCCGAAGCTCAAAGTTCAAGACTATACTAACCTTCTTACGTCAATCTTTCGGCTTTCCTTTCGTAGGAACTAGCAGCACCGGGGATGGTAGAAGTACTGGCATGTTTTATGATGCTTCTTTTACTTTGCAAGAGGCGAAGGATACGCCGTCCTTATCGGTGGATGGTTGCATTTTGAAGTGACGTGTATGTACAGTTTTTCATGTCAAGAATCTCGAGCACCGATAATGAATCCACATCGCTATTCCCATGATGCAAGACCCAGTTGACCTCAACTCCTATATTGGACCACCCCATACATCACAAGCGCATCGGTGGGGGAGCTGCGTGAGGTTAGTGAGTATCTGACCAGAGAACGCAAAGAGCGACTCACGATCAAGAATTGGTGCTGGAAGGTTACGTTCATATTTCGATCCTGTGATTCATTTAGAATACAACGCCCGGGTCACTGCCAAGATTGATCTCACCTCCGGGAGCTGTGGGTGGTCTGTATGGGTCGGGATGCTTCCATTTTTCCAACAAGTTTTCTGTCTCCTCGATCAATGCCTAGTCAGAGCTATTAGCTCCATTCCTCGCATCTCTTCTGTTCATGCCGTGTGTACCTTCTGTTGTCGCGGTTCTCGGACGTTCTTCTGGGCTTCGAAAAGGGAGCGGATGTACATGGCCTGGCCGCGCCATATGTGTCGGTGTACGGACCAGTCGAGGGTGAGCTTGAGCGCTCTGCGATAGAGGGAGCTGTGCAGCGTTAGGATCTTGGTCATTGGAGATGTCGGGGCGGGTGGTGGACGGACAACACTCGAGCTTGGTGGGCCATGATCACTCAATTACCTCTCAAGGCTATGTCCAGTGCGGTGAGTAACTTTACTGGTGAATCACCTGCAGCGGTGGTCGTCGGTGCTGTGGGTGGATTACGGCGGCATATCAGTTTGAGGTTCCGAGAGGCTTCACAGGCTTCTTGGCACACTGACAGAGCAGCAAGGACTTCAGACCCGACATATGGGTTATCTTGGGACAAGAATCGCGAGTGAGTCAAAATGACTGCAAATTCATCGAGTTCTCTGTAATCTTCTCCATCGTAAACAAAGCAGTCTCAATCCAATCGAGTGACAGTCATTCCTCATCATCGGTACTTCTTCTAGTGATCAAGGAAGCTCCACTTTCTTCTCCTCAGCTTCCCGCCCAGATTGCCAGTCCTTTCCTCCACAACAATTCCCTCAATGTTGCCTCGATTTCTTCCAGTGCTGCGCACTGCGGCTGCTCTCTCCTCCTCGAGGGCCCGACAGTCCGTCCTTCGCCAACCCATTCACCAAGGATGGGCAAGACTGGCTTCCACCACGGTCAAAGTGCCTCAGATGGCTGAGAGTATAACAGAAGGCACCTTGAAACAGTTCTCGAAACAGGTTGGCGACTACGTGGAACAGGATGAAGAGATTGCCACAATTGAGACGGATAAAATAGACGTTTCGGTCAACGCTCCCGAGGCTGGAACCATCAAGGAATGGCTGGTCAGCGAGGAGGATACTGTCACAGTCGGCCAAGATCTTGTGAACATCGACGTTGGCGCTGCTCCAGAGGGCGGCGCTTCGAAAGAGGCAAAGAACGAGCCCAAAGAGCCAGCCTCAAAGGACCAGGAGACCGCATCGCAACCAGAAGGTCAACAGGAGAAGGAGGCATCGAAACCAGAACCGCCAAAGGAAGAGACGAAACCCGAGCCCAAATCGCAACCTCCACCACCACCGGAAAAGAAATCTACCCCTCCACCGCAACCCAAACAAGACAAGTCAGCACCGCAGAAGGATGAGAAGGGAATGCCGCTTCCATGGAATCGTGATGAGTCCAGAGTCAAGATGAACCGCATGCGCCTCAGAATCGCAGAACGCCTAAAGCAGGCCCAAAACACAGCTGCGTCTCTCTCTACCTTCCAGGAAGTTGACATGTCTGCCCTGATGGCGTTCCGCAAAAAGTACAAGGACGAATACTTGCAGAAGACCGGTGTTAAGATTGGATTCATGGGCGCTTTCGCTCACGCATGTGCGCTTGCCATGAAGGAGCTTCCATCCATTAATGCTGGTATCGAGGGTGCCAATGGCGGCGACACAATCGTATACCATGACTACGTTGATATCAGTGTGGCTGTCTCGACGCCCAAGGGTTTGACCACTCCAGTCGTACGAAATGTGGAATCCATGAACATCTTGGAGATCGAAAAATGTATCTCTGAGTTGGGTAAAAAGGTAGGCACAGATGCGCTTCCCTGTTATTAATCCTGCTAATTTCACCATCTTCAGGCTCGCGATAACAAGCTCACCATTGAAGACCTTGCTGGCGGAACCTTCACCATCAGCAATGGCGGCGTCTTCGGCTCCCTCATGTCAACACCAATCATCAACCCACCCCAATCCGCGGTCATCGGTCTGCACGCCATCTTCGACCGCGCGGTCCCAATCAACGGCAAGATCGAAATTCGCCCTATGATGAACCTAACACTTACATATGACCATCGTCTCATCGATGGACGGGAGGCAGCGACTTTCTTGGTGAAGGTTAAGGAGTACATTCAAGACCCGGCACGCATGCTTCTTGCTTGAGCAGAAGCGTGAGGTGAGCGCATAATTCCCATGTACTATACCTATGCTACTTTTTATCTACGTTTTTACGAAGTATACTCCCAGTAATTAACGTATTATGCATTGACGTATTCTCTCCTTTCTTTTTCGCGGTAGATGTTCGTGACGGGGGTTGGCTGTCATTGATGATGTTAGATGAAGTGGGGTCACGGATATGACAGACAGTGCCAGCTGCTTGAATGATATGGAATTTGTTCTCCAAGCCTTTTCTGTTCTTCGAGGTTGATTGCGTGGTCAGAATGAATGGATGGAACGGTGGTGAGAAAAAGGCGCACGCGTACCGCCCGAGTATTAGAACCCCAGGCTTTCCATTCAAAACCAAGTTTACAATGGGTGCTCGGCAACGGCGCTGACAAATGTAGCGGCCGTGATTTCCTTCCACAGCTCGCCGGTTTGCTGGGGTGTGGAGGCTTCGGTCTATGTTGAGATGTCGCGATCCTCGCTGACAAGATACTGAAGCTTGTTTGTGTGGCCTTTCGAATTGTACATTCATGGCTCTCACCACCTCGTGGCTTTGGAGTTTAACTTGCCTCACCTCGTTCTGGTGGAGATGAATTGTCATCCTTATGAGTTCTTTTGGTTTGTTTCCTCGTTGATGGGTGGCACAGCGGGTTCTAATGCTCGGGTTAACGCTGTCGACCGAGTCACGACGGGAGAATGTGGGATATATAGCTGTATTCGAAGTCGAAATCGATGTCGATTCAGTCCTGGGGTCCTGGGTTCGCTGGCGAATGATTTCATCGTGATTTCGACCATATCAATCTCGTTGCAGAAGTGCTGGATTGAGGAACGTGGGCTCGAGGGAAGCAGATCGTTGGTCGAAACAAACATGATCCGTCACGAAGTTGAACCTGAGAAGGATGTATATGAATCCTTATTTGCTCCTCGTGTATGTATCCTGATTCTTGTGCTTGCAATCCTGTGTGATTTGCTGCTGCCGCTTCTGCATGTACTGAGATCAGTGTGGAGCTCTGAGACGATATGTCTGGAAACTTCGTTGTAAGGGAAACTTCGGCAACAACGGTGGAATTGGTATGTAGAAATGCGCATTTGATTCTCTGGTCTATCTTGCGTGTGGTGGTATCTTTTTCAGTTCGATATATGTTGTTTGCGCGGTTTCGTTTGTTGTTTGTTGGTAAATGAATATTTGTTCGAAATGGTTTGAGAAACAAAATAAAATAACTTATAAGTTACCCATATTCCCAATGACTCAACCATGATTGCAAGTCTTTCAAACTCGAAGAATGTTGAAATGAATCAACACTAATCCAAAGATAGACGATATATTCATGCTATCCCCAAAGATGTGCACGATGCTGAGAGATATGTACACCTGAGAGCTATACAAAACGGCCCCCAACCTTGCAACATGCACGACAAACTCAACGCACAAGACACCACCTGCACGGTATCAGGCAAAGCCAACTGGCATAACCATCACAGCATAAAATCACATCCAAGGAACAAGATATAAATCTACATGTCAATGGCTCAAGATCCCCCGTTCGCCTCGCCCACGCAAGTCCAGCACATTATTATTATACCACCCCCCACGAACCACCAAGTCGTCGACGAGAAACCATACAACAACGAGTATACGCAGAGACGCACGAGAGACAAGGTATGCTGCGCCAACGGCCGTCAGAGCAAGCGAGCAGTTTTCTGGATGTATTATCACGTTTCCTCACAAATCCCAGTCGAAGGCTGTCTTTCAGCCTGGGACATCAATGCGTGGTTCACTGGAAATTACATGTCGAAATACCTCCTATCAGTGCACATCTGAAAAGATCAACTGGATTCGAATTTCAGACGCCCTCTTATGCAAATCGTAATGATGGAACTACCAGGTCTAACCCAGCTTTCGAAAGAATGGGTTAAGAGTACATCATCGGTCGCTGCGAAAACAAACAACTTTAACGCGTGGTTAGGTAGATAACCAGCGAGGATAATCGAACAAACACAATCAAAATTTGAAAAGGCCAGAAAAGAGACGCTGAAGTCACAATGAAGAGGAGAAAATATAATCAAGTTTCAAGTTCATAAGATTCCATCCATATCCACGGACGTAATGTACAACAATTCAAGCGGTATCAATATGACCGCGCCCGTTGTGACCCATAAACCAGACCGAGACCCCATTATCTCATGATCACACCACCGAAGAGACGCCAAAAAAGCAAATGATATCAAGACCCGAAACAAACCGCCTACAACTCCTGCGAAGGACCCTTGCCGCCCTTTGTCGTCTTCTTTGGCAGGAGGTCTGAAAGAACAGTTAGTGTTTGCAAAGACGCGTTGGGAAGAAGCGGGAACTTACTGGCGTGAATGTTTGGCAGAACACCACCCTGGGCGATGGTGACGTGTCCGAGAAGCTTGTTCAACTCCTCATCGTTGCGGATGGCGAGTTGCAAATGACGGGGGATGATACGAGTCTTCTTGTTGTCGCGAGCGGCGTTACCAGCCAACTCGAGGATTTCAGCCGCAAGGTATTCCAGGACAGCAGCGAGGTAAACAGGAGCGCCTGATGGGACGGATCAGTAAAGAAAAGGCGGTAGGCTGAAGTGAATTCACTCACCAGCACCGACACGCTGAGCGTAGTTGCCCTTCCTCAACAGACGGTGGACACGACCGACTGGGAATGCGAGACCAGCTTTGGAGGAGCGGCTGTAAAAATGTTAGTCAACTCTGTTTTGGAGTGAAAAGACGCGTCAATGGATGAAAAACGCGTCAAAAATGATGAAATCGGATGATTCCAAACACAAAAGAGTGCTGACTGTGGATGAGGAGAGAGGGAGGCAAAACTCACGATTGCGCAGAGGACTTGGAGCCAGAGGCCTTTCCGCCAGATTTTCCGCCAGTCATTTTGAAAGTGGTTTGTTGGGGTTGTTTTGGTTAAGTGGGAGGGTTGGGTGAGTGCGGTGAGGTGATGGGAGATGCCTGGTTGCGGTTGATGTGGAAGAGTTGATGGATGAAGCGTCGACGGAGAGGGCGGGCGAGGCTATTTATTAAGACTGGGAAGCTTGATGGATGCTCAGTTTTGGGCCTTGGCATCACGCTAACGTGTTGATGTCGAGACTCAGCATACGCACGGACATGCTCAGTGTGCTCCGGCCTTAGGTATAAGAACCCTCGCGCCCACTTTCCATCTCCCCATCCAGTCCATCGCAACTTCAACAATCATCAACTCAGACCACATTCATCCACTCCTCACATCTCCAATCAATCACATCCTCTCTCCCAATCCAAACAACCGCACACATGGCCCCAAAAGCAGCTACCAAGACCCCCACCACTGGCGGCAAAGCCCCAGCAGGTGGAAAGGCCCCAGCCGAGAAGAAGGAAGCCGGAAAGAAGACTGCCGCCCCATCTGGCGAGAAGAAGAAGCGCACAAAGACCAGAAAGGAAACCTACTCTTCATACATCTACAAAGGTGAGTCTCACATCATTTGCGCATTCGTTGTGACCCTTCACTGACATTTCCCAGTCCTCAAGCAGGTCCACCCAGACACTGGTATCTCCAACCGTGCCATGTCTATCCTGAACTCTTTCGTCAACGACATCTTTGAGCGCGTCGCAACTGAGGCCTCCAAGCTTGCCGCATACAACAAGAAGTCCACCATCTCATCGAGGGAAATCCAGACTTCGTAAGTCGCGTCGATTCTCCCATTTTTCGCGCTTTTGCTAACGTGTTCACAGTGTCCGATTGATCCTACCCGGTGAACTTGCCAAGCACGCTGTGTCTGAGGGCACCAAGGCAGTCACCAAGTACTCCTCCTCCTCCAAGTAGGGTGCTTTTCCTTGATTGTTGTTTTTCTTTTGGTTGGTCGCTCGGTCCCGGCGATGATGTGGTTTTGTTGGGCCTTATATCATGGGAATGGACTCCACGGTGTTTATGGTTTTGATTAATGTGGACAAGGGATGGCTAACATCTTCGCGACATCCCCAGAAGTCGTTATATGTCTCCACGGCTATCTGAACGGATGATGGGGAAGACGGTGTATCATACAGATTCCGACAAGGCATGAATTGACATTGCTTCAAGCACTTCAATATCCGGTTCCAGACTTGCTCTGGACTACCACCTTGTCCTGTGCCTCCTTTGCTTTTCGCATCGTGACTGTGACTTTGTTGTTGTGACTTCTTCTTCGACGCGACACTGACGCGTTTGTCCAAGCTCGGCACCTGCAGTGGAGCCCTCAACCTCTACCGCGTTTTTGGAACGTTCTACCATGGGCCGTCTCCAGTCTAGCCACGACTTCACGCTCCTACTTGGTCTGATTGAAATCATACCGAGGCCGGTTAGGTTAGAACGCATGGAACAGTTTACAGAACTAGAAGCGCTTGAATTCTTGAAATCATCTCGCTGCAAATCTACAACTTGAAAGCCTGCAACTGCAAGCTTATTTGCCCAAGAGGCGGGCAGTGGCATTGGCTCTTTTCTCAAGCAACAGCCCGGGACATACGCGTTTCCGCCTTCCCGAGAACCATGAACTCGCACGCGATTGCAGGTTTTGAAGCGTGATTGGCGTTCACACCACAAACATGAAGGATCGACTTGTGAAATCGTCAAACATGAGTATATAGGAGAGAAGAACCGTCCTCAATGGAATGGCAAGAACAGTTCCAGCTTTGTTCAATTAGAAAGAGCCGAGCTCAGGGATAATCTATCAAATGCACGCCAAATGCCGAACACAATGAATCCGCCCAAGATCACATCATTCCTCAGGTTACTGCATATCATCATCCTCCGTGTCAAATGTCTCCACCTCGTCGATGGCTCCATCCCGTTCATTCGACATGCCTCTTCCCATAGCGACTGGTTCCTTGTCCGCAACATGCACGATTGTCTTGCCTCCTGGTGGAGACTTGATATCTTCTCTCCACCGCTTCCAGTCCTCTTCGTCTTTGACGAGGAAACCTAGGAGCATGCTTGGATCCATCTCCTCAATATCTATGCGTCTTATGCGGCGAGTGTGACATGTTGCGACTTCTTCGGCTGTGTAAGTCGTTGGATCTGGGTGGAGGGGTAAGGCGGGGCGGGTTTGGTGAGGATCGAGGTAGAAGAATGTGTCGTTCTGGACGCCGACGAAATAGTGAGAAGAGGATGGGCGACCGCTGTTGCGATGTTAGTTTCAATCTTGCCAGTGGAGAGAGATTGGACTTACCCTGCTATGCCAACAGACTGGGACATTTGGAGAGATGCTTTGAGTGCTTCCCGGTAGGCTGGGGTGATTCGGTCGATTCCGAGCCTAATCCCTACGAGAATCAGAGTGGGATCGAAGTTGCCTGTCTTTGCTGTTGCGATCTGGTAGACTTTATCCTCGTACACATCTGGGCCGTCTGCGTTGATGTATACACCAAGGCCGGATTCCTTGTGCTTGTTGGTAAGAGCCCTGGAATATTGTCAGCTCTGATGTTCAAAAGCACCAAGGAGACAAGAAGCCCACATACTGTATACATCGTGCCGTTGCCGAAGGACCGAACCATTCACCCGGATGCTTTCCGCAAGCTGAAGCTCCATGCTCAACGAATCGATGGACGGAAAATGGTGCCTTTGGATCATCTGCAAACAAGGATAGCAGCTTCCGTTCTTCCTCTGCCTTCTCGCCTATTCTCCAATCTGTTACCTCATTAGCATGGTCTCCTGCTCGAGTATATTCTAACCATCATACCTCTTCCGAGCCAGGTTTCTAACAGCGCATTAGCGAGCAAGCTTTGCCCTGACCGTATCATGCAACCCCAGCCAGTGTCCGATGTGAATCCTTCCAGCTGGGCAAGTGTCCTCAACCGCACAGCGAAACTCATAGCAGCAGTGGCCTTGGGGTCCTGTGCCCGGGCTATAGGAGCGAAGTTGGACCGATACGTGAGCCATATTCTTGACTCGAAGTCATCAAGGAACGGAGCTGGCCATCCTCCATCGTCGCTGTCTTTGAGGGCTTCAGCGTTGGGTGCTTCGGCACCTGCTTCGTTCCGCACATGTACAGTATCTCCAATACGACTATCATTCTCGGATATGGTGTCCGAGTCTTTCAGGGTAGAGATGGCAGGTAGAGAAGGAGAGTCGTGTTGCGGGGGCGTAAGAGGTGGTTGAGGCAGGCTTTCGTAGCATTTGCCTAGGCACCATATGGGAGCGCCAGAGGTGTCGTCGTTGCGTGGCATAGGATCATAGAAGTATCGCACGAAGCGTTTGCCATAGCGGGCTATTTCATCGGCGTTCGTCATAGCCGTCTTCAAGTAGGGTGAGTGAGTCGGAGGTGGGTGTTATTATTATACAGCCGCCTGAGGAGAGGACTTAGGGACTCGTCACATGGATAGGTGCTTGTACGTGAATCTCTACAGGCGAAGGAAAGGCTATTTCAAGAGATTGTGGAATTGTTGTTGTTGTTTGGCGCAGCCAAAAGCTTCTGGTTGAGCTATACGGTTTGAATTCCAGGCGGGCTCAGATGATATGCGAGCTAGACAGTGGCTGAAGACCAGCCTTATGTACAACCGCTCGGCAAACACAATCTCTGGAAACGGAACAGTATTTGCTTTAGGAACCAGATATCCTTCAATGATCCCATCTCTTTGTGTCTCTGAGCTTTTCCCAGACAATTCGAGCCGTTCTCTTATCGCTTGCTCCTTGGCCTGTCGCGGGGAAACTGCCCCACATGGCGGGTTCTATCGATGACATGCACCGTGATTTTCCCAGCACCCATATGGCCCTAGATCCGCTTGTTTTCGACTTCATTGCCAGCAACAACAACACCACCTTGACCTGTTCAGATCGCGAATGACGCGAAGGAAGACGACCGGCTCTGGTCCAAGAGGGAAACCAAATACAAATCGCAAATCAACAGGCTCTACTCGTCAGCAATCGAATCTTCGCAATTACTCTGCCGTCCAAGGTACGTACTCACCTTTTGCCCTGCTACTGTGTGTTGATATGACTGCGAGAGGCTCTTCGTGAGCGTGCAGTCCTCTCTTCTCGTTAGTAGACGGCAAGTTTGTGGCATTGTTTCCTTTGCAACTGCCAGGAAATCATAGCTGTCAAGTAGAGCTCGAGCTGTCTACCACAATGGCCAGAGAACCAATGCAACAGTGACTGACTTCTACCGTCATTGAACAGATTCACCGCATTTCTCACTCCTCGAAGAAGCTCGCAGCACCGGGCACCGCCGCACCGATTGGACGCCGGAGACGAAGCTACGATATCTTAAGGTAAACTTCGTCACCGGAGGACTACACAATCCCACCACGGAGGACACTGAGACCCAAGATGGCCAAGTCATTGATCGTGGCGCTGAGGCAGATATGGAGCGTCTGAGAGGCCTTGCCGGAAACGCAGATGCGTTGGTACCACAGGCGTCGTCACAGGTTACCCAACAGTCGGACGCAGTTGCAAGTGATGGTCTGTTCGTTGTCGACGTCCAAGGTCAAACGCCCGCATTCAAGCAGCGACCTCCGCCAGCAATACGGTCTCCATCGCCTGCCGGTTCAGCATCCAGCGATGAGGAAGTGGTCTTTGCCGGAAGACGTCATCAGCCAACCCGTGTGGCGGCTTCGGCTCGCAGTCAAAAGTAAGTTGCTGACCTTTAAATCAAGGCTACAATTTCTGGTAATGGATGATATGTAGATGGGCACGGTATGCTAATGTGATCCACAGTCCCACAGTTCAAACGCGCGCTCCGTATATTCCTGCCCGGACTGTTGAAGATCCCGTCCTTGTTGAAGCTTCAGAACTATCGGAACGCCGTCTTCAACCCGCAAGCGCAGTACAATTCTCCAGATCTTCGAGCAACGGCACAGCTTCACGAGGTCTTTCGAAGCCTTCCAGCGATGCTGTGACCATCGACTCAAGGCCCTCGTGGGATGATACCTCTGTCGAATGGGCACATCGCTCGAAACCAGGTGTTGGATGGTCAGTACCACGGCTAAAGCCGAAGATGGCAGGCAACCCTGTCAGGCGCGGTTATGTGCTGCCAGAAGACAAAGAGTCTAGTGAGGAGGAGGACGAAGAGGAGCAGATCATG
Source organism: Venturia asperata (assembly GCA_003689335.1). NCBI lineage: Eukaryota > Fungi > Ascomycota > Dothideomycetes > Venturiales > Venturiaceae > Venturia > Venturia asperata. The sequence continues at coordinate 482,722 of QWWL01000020.1, forward strand.
CGGGATTACATCGCAAATATTCAGACTGAGGAAGATCCATATCAGAACGCCACCTTCTTAGAATATCGCGAGCTCGACGTCCAGATGGCAAACAGCTCCATCAATACGGCTTCTAGATCCAATTTAGTTGAGGCTTCTGGCTTGGAAGATGAGGATACCAGCGAAGACGAAGAGGGCAACCGTGTCAACCTAGGCAAAGGAAAGGCTCCTCTGCTGAATGGCTCCGATGATGAGGTCGATTCGAGTGAGGACGAAGACGACGACGACGACGACGACGACGAGATTGATGATGACGATGATGACGATGATGAAAGCATCCTTGACAACGCGGATTTAGAGCAGCGATTCCAAGACAACATTGACGATGAGGTTCTTGCTAGACTGCTTGCCAAACAAGAAGAGTTGGGCATCGACACTGAGGAACTGGTCCTATTGGACGATGAGGCAATCAACCCTTTCAATGTCCAAAAGGAGGCTAAGCTTTATGTCAAGAATTCGGCCAAGAAGGCACGTCGCAGTAACGGTTCTTTTCCCTCAGCTAGTCTGATGGCCGATGTTTTAGAGCAGGATCCCTACGGCGGTTTTGACATCATGGACTTTGACCGCCCATCTTTGCGCACAAAGAACAAGGGCAAGCGGGCTCAAATGCCGGCCGATCTGTCCGACTCTGATCTCCAAGAGGCGATAGAGTCCTCATGGCAGAATGATCGCGAGAAGAAGCGAGCTCGCAAGGCAGAGCGCGAGATTCTTAGACTGCAGGGACTTCTAGGAAAGAAGAGGAAGAAGAAAGGCAAGGCCAATCTCTCCGAGGTTTATCAAGAGGGCATGAATGTTGGCGACTTGAGCGAAATTTTTAGCAACTTCCTGGACTCTGACAGTCAGGAGCTGGCACTGCCTCCCATGGACAAAATCCGTCGTAAAATGGTTCATGAATTGGCTGGGGAATTCAATATCAACTCGAAGTCCAAAGGCACAAAACAAAACCGTTTCACGCTTCTCATCAAGACGACTCGTACCCAGAAGTGGGATGCGGCGATCTTCTATTCAAGGACTAAACAGATGAACGCAGGATACTTCCCGCGTTTGGATGCGCAGTCTCGTAACAAGACGGCCGGCTCGAGAGCGTTCCGTCGAACTGCTGGTGGCGGCACGAATGCTCCTGGAACCAAGTACAGGGACGGAGATATCGTGGGCGCTGCTGCGCCTGAGCTTGGCGTTGAGAATCGTGGTCACGCCATGCTAATGAAATTGGGCTGGGCGAAAGGAGATGCTCTTGGTGCCGTCGACAATAAAGGAATTCTGCAACCAATCGCTCATGTCGTCAAGAACTCGAAAGCCGGTCTTGGGTGATCGACCAGGACACCCATCTGACTCCGGGTCTTTGAGATCGGGATACCAGCTATTTAGCCGTTCGTGCTATGGGAAGGGTGATGGTTCTTCAGACAAGTCAACGTGGTACTTGCTGGTCGGGCAAGCTCCATGACTTCTCTTGTGTCCGGTTGGCGTTGTGGCTCTTCTTACGTCTATCATGATGGTGAACGGTGCATGGTTGTGAAAGGTGTTACGGAGTGTTCTGCATATATAGCAGCTCTGTCTGCTATGAACATTAAAGGCAGGGCACTGCTGTCGGTGAAACATATGATGTACTAGACTGTCGGGGTAGAATTATGTCTTCAAATTCCACTACTAAGACGAGCTCATTCATTTCTCTATGATTTCTTGCATCGCTGAAGACATCCAATGCACACAACCCCGTGCATGTTGCGGGTTGTTATCGCGTTGGTTTCGTCAAGCCATCGATACTGCTGTCAGATTATAGATGGTAACGAAGTTCAAGGTGTGGTGGTGAGATCGTTGGGCTCACAAACGCTCGTGCTTGATGCCGTTCGTTTATTTTTGGGTTGAACTCGGTCAAAAAATATTCACATTCAGCAACCTCGTCACGATACAACCATCAAACGGCAGAACGGGTGTCAAGAACATGGATTTCAGACACTACAGCTCGTTCCAGGCCTGCGAACATGCCCAACAGCCAAATATAGGCGCGGGAAAAGCCTCGAGACGAACAAGTTCACTGCGCGTCCGCAGCTTGACAGCTCAAGACCCACCACTAACGCATGCACCTCTGCTCAGTCATCCAGCATTGCATATTCCTTCGCGAAACCCCATCCAGATCAGTCGAATCAAACGACCTGCTGCGAATCCCCGTGCAGTACCATGATGCAGATGGAGCCTGGAAGTGTCAACGGCACGATGCAATGCCAAAAATGGACCCACGATCGAAGGTTGGAAGCCTTCTGGAAGCTGCCGACGGATGACATACTTAAGGGCATGGCTGACTGTCGAGATTCGCCCAAAACTGTCACCTATCATACGATTTCCATTGCGGAGTATCATTCGTCGGCTCACGTTGACAGCAAGCACATCGCCACTCTGCGATCATCCAGCGGCGGAAATGGGATTCTTAGATCCTAAGTGGAGAAGTCCAGCTGCCACCAAGTACATTTTGCCCGACCTGTTAGCTACGGAATCGAGATCGGCTAACATCGCTGAAGCGTCTTCGTTGCCTTCACGGCTGTTGCTGTATGGTCGTCAGTACCCTTGACAATTCGGATCATGGTCACACTCAAACATCGCCGAGGTCTATACTTCTGGTCCATCATTGTTACATCATGGGGACTCTGCATCCGAGCTCTGGGTTACATGCTCACCTTCCTCGTTCCGCAGAGTCCCTGGTATGTGGGTACAGTTCTCGCACAGGTGGGATGGGTGGCCATGGTGTCGGGATTCTCGACCGTACTATACTCGCGATTGAACCTGATAATGGAAAATCATCGCATCCGCAGAAGGATTCTCATCATGATCTGTTTGAATGGTCTCATCTTCCACACTGCCATGGTCACTATCTCGGTAGGATCTGCCGCAGTTCGTAATACCAGACCGGGACAACCACAGCCTGCCTGGGGACGCGCCAACACACCCCTGGAAAGAATACAGATCATCATGTTCTCGGGCCAGGAGTGCCTTCTTTCATTTTTCTATGTGAGAGCCGCATACCAATACCTCCGCAGTCGATTTGTCCAGCGCGGAAAGATTCGAAAGACAATGTGCCTTTTGCTTGGAGTCCAGGTCATCATCGTGGTCGTCGACATCGCCCTCATAGCAGTCGATTTTGCCGACTTACTCATGCTGAAGCTTTTCATCCACTCCTTCATCTATTCAGTCAAACTTGAGCTCGAATTCGTCGTGCTGAATCAGCTCGTGGAACTTTCTCGCATAGGTGTCCCGGGATTGCCATCCTTCTCTAACAGCGACGCCACAACACCCGGAGGAGAGTCCACGAGGCATCTGGGAGGCAACGCGATCGATTGGACACCCACCCAGTCACCGAGGCCAGACTCGTTGAATTTCGGCAGTCGAGACAGCATGAGCAAAAGACCGGCAGTTGTTCAGCGTACTAGTTCTACATTAGAGCAGATCCCAGAGTCGCGAGCTATCGACATCAAGACGCTTTTGGACCTAGACAGAATTGGAGTGATTCCGAATCCTTAGCACATGAAAATACAATTTGCCGATGCATCGCCTCAAGTTAGAGACAAGCTCCCCATATCCATACTCCCATTCACCATTAGTTTGCAGGGCTATATGCCTCGTCTATCGCACAATTTTCCCGTAGCTTCCCCCACCTGGACCAAACCATCTTGTAAAGAAACCCTAGCATAGCCTTGATGTCGTCACTTTCTCCGGATTCGAGATTAACGAATCCGTCTGCGTCTTCCTAGTGCGCGGTATTAGTTCATCGAACTTTTCACTGTGCTGTCGTGTTTTTCTAGAGACCAGGGCGGTGCTGAATTGCTGGAGCGACTCTAGATTGATGTCATTAGCAAAATGCTAGGACCTTGGCGATGAACAGTTGAGTCAACAGCATATCTCAGGCCCCAGCCAGCCCAGTTCCATCATACTCGTCTGTAACTTCCTTATTGGCGGGCGGCATCTTTTTGATCCAAGTCTTCAAGGGGCATCGCTCGGGTCGAACTCGAGTCCGCCGGCGCAATCGAGGACGTATCCGAGGATTACACACTTCCTCCACTCGAAAAAGCCGTTGCCCACCACTCTGCCCAATTTCCCCTCGTTCTCCCAGCGAAGGTCCATCGCCTCGGCGGATCTAGGCTTACAACACCAAGGAAAACATCTTTCAATGTCTCAAGCATACCCAAGGCACCGACCAGAAGTGGGATTAGTTGGCCCACGCCATTCTGCAGCCATGCTAATCAGTCTGAAATCATACTGATTAGAACAAGTAGATCGACTTACCACGTCGTATACACCCTTCATATGGTTGGCGCGAATGATCCATTCAGCACCCACGATCGATACAGTGATGATCATGAACGAACAGAACAAGAGGACAACATCTGTGGTTCTGTCCCCTGGCGGCTTGCGAGATCCTCTCTTCGTCAGGAACTTCAAGGTACTCAGTATCAAAAGCACGACGCATATTACCAGTCCAAGCGCAGAGGCTATCTTGTTGAAAGTGCGGAATCCACCATAGGGCGACACCTGTCCGAAGAAGGCCGTCGTCTTGAGATTGCATTCAGAAGGGCCGAGACTATTCGCCACAGACTCAATTCCCGTGAACCAGAACCAGCAAGAGTATCCAGAAATACCAGAGTAAAGGAGAAGGCGATAGATTCCCGAAGGTCGTCCGATGGGGTTGAATCCCTCTCCCGTCAAAGAACTCAGACTGCCAAAGAGGAGAAAGATAACGATGACAGGCTCGATGACCAAGAGATTCTGTGTCCTGGTGAGTATAAGCAAGCCCGCGAACATGGCTGTCTGGAGAAGATTGCTTAGGGCGCGGTAGAAGTCTTCCTGCTTCGGCGCGTAGAGGGTGACCAAAAGGGTAGCGAAGAACTGGAGGTAGGTCCCCAGCCTGATGCCGAAGCCGTAGAAATCAGCATTGCCTTGGACGAAGCAATCTCCGAGATTGCTTGGTGTATTGGTCGTGCTGTTGGTGGGAAGGGACATGGTGGAATGTCGAATGGTCTTCGGAAGGGCCGGCGGGAAGGGCCGAAGCGTTGTGCATCCACCGATCAGCCTTGTGGTGTACGGATTTCTGGCACACAGGAGTTGTGGCTTTCAACGAGGAAACTAATGGATGAGAATGCAATGAAGGATTTATAGGAGCTGCAGAGGAGCTCGGAAAGTATCTCAGAATCGAGCTGAGATATGGCTCCGCCTTCTTCTCGAGTTCGCAGCGGCCTCATATGCATGGCTTTTCCCGATCACGAATCACATCAACTCTTCAGCGCATAGCCTCAGACTTCCCTGCCAACTGCTTTTCCACCGGTATACTTGTGGTATCCCTCATCTCAAGAAGCCTGATTCTCCCACTCACTCCGAGCCTCGTCCACATTTCGAACTGGTCCAACTTTTGCTACCTACCTGATGTGGACAATATCCGGAACCCTCGAACGACGCGGTCTCACGCCTGAAAACACGCTCCCACTATGCGCCATCAAAGGCAATGCCGACCTCTACGGCCTCGGGATTAGACTGTCAATCTACGTCCAATATCTCACCATCCTCGTCGCCGCCGTCTCCGGCCGCCGTCTCTACTCCAAAATCCGCACAGCAGTCCTCATCTACGCCGTAGCCATCCTCGTCGTCGTCTTCCGGAATTCAATCTCAGGCGATATAAAGGCTCTCGAGGTGCCGATAATACAGCTCCTGGTGCTTGTCCAACTTTCCGCCGTCTTACCCACCGTTTGGGTTATTTCTCCCGTGGGTTGGCTGATTTACCTCGCGTTGGCGGCCAACTCGGCTTACTTCGTTTGGTATTGGTTTCGTGGGCTCGACAAGTTGAAGAAGAGTGCTTGCGCGGATGAGTACGCCTGGTTTTTCGCCAAGGTCAGTCTGTACCATTGGTATCGAACCTTCAACAAGGTCTTCGCTTGTTTTGGGATCTTTGGTGTTCTCTATCAACTCCGTGCTGGTGAGTCAATCTGGCCCTTTCTGGATCTTACAAGAATGGACGGCTAAACATCGTGTGCAGTGGGAGGTATTGCAGAAGCGGATGATGTTGATCAGACAAAGCACGTAGGAAACGTATGGGGCCTCCTTCCAACGATTCCCTTCACCATTGCTGCTTGCGAGATGGCCATCAAATGGAACGGGATCAAAGACGTGAACAGTATCGGTTCGACTGGGCAACTTATACCTCTCGTACTCTCGATTGGACAATTATTGCACTTCTTGTACAGGGGAATTCGACGGATGATAAATGATGAAGACGATGATTCTCTTGCATAATGAATTGGGTGCGGTAGGTTCGAAGCTGCGTAGAGTGTTGAATCTGATGACAAAAATGGTGTCATAATGGAATGATTTCATTGCGATTTTGGATGATCCACAGATTGCAAGATACATACCTCTTTCTGAAAACAACATTCAGAGCCTTGTAGTGACAAGATTTGAAATCATCCTCTGCTCACGTGAGTAACTACCAAGTGCAAGATCTCACTATCTGCACCTTTCTGCGACTTGATCTATCATCGTTGACAGCAGACCGAATACCGTCTACCGCAAAATGGCAATTATTTTGAGTTCCATTCCCAGAATCATACACTCGTTAGGTGATTATGTTCATCTTCTTGGCATGCCTCTTCCACGTCCTCTCAATGCTCGTTGCGCAGCGCCCGGAGGCAGGCCCCTGGCTGGTGCCTTCGGTCCCTCTGATTCCTGGTTTTCTGCGACGTGTTAGTTATGAATTGAACGGATGTATCTTCATATTGACTCACTGATGGTTTCGTCTACGCTCAAGATCAAGCATGCTGCCTCGACGGCTGCCTGGATGGCGTTGACTTTCACCAGACTGGGTTCCCAGACGAATCTGTCCAGATTATTTGCGATGCCCTCGTTGACAAAGTCGACACCAGCCCATTTATTACCCTTTCGGTGCTCTACACGTAGTCTGTTCAAAATGTCGGTTGAGTCGAAACCAGCATTGTCGCAGAGTTGTCGAGGAATGACCTCAAGCGCCTTAGCAAAGGCCTTGATGATGGACTGCTGTTTGTGTGGTATCTTTTCATCCGCGTAGCTGTGCAGGTAAGCTGAGACCTCCATCTCAATAGCTCCACCACCTGCAACGATTGACTGGTTCTTAATGGCACGCTTGACAATCATGATCGCATCGTGCAGGGAGCGCTCAACTTCAGCAATGAATTGCTCTGCACCACCGCGCAGCACAAGTGTGCATGTTTTTGCTTGTGGGGTGCCCTCGAAGAAGTTGAACCTCTCGTTACCGATCTGTCGTTCTTCGAATCGTTCGCAGGTTCCGAGGTGCTCCTTCTTGATATCCGAGCATGTTGACTGTATGCTTGCACCAGTTGCTTGACATACACGCTCCATGTCGTCCGAAGCTACGCGACCAGCGCAGAAGATGTCGCGATCCGCAAAGTACTGTGTAGCCAAATCACCCACGGGCAACTTGCTTAGCACGACCTTCGCGCCTGACTTGAAGCATGCTTCCATTTTGTTGAAGATAATCTGCCATTCTGCATCCACAATCGCCTGGTATTCCGAAACTTGTTCCACACGCACCTCAGCATTGTCCTTCTCGCTCTTGAGTTCCAGCTCAACGTTCAAGCAAAGAATGGTTGGGTTCTTGAAAGACTTTGGTTGTTGCTCAAAACCGGCGTAGGAAAAGGTCTTCTTGAACGCAACACCATCGACGAAAAGGGAATCCTGCAGGGCACCTCCAGTGATCTTCTTGATGCCAATAAGTTTCTCGTTCAGATCGTCCTGGTCTAATGACATGACAGCATTCACGACCATGTTGGTGAAGAAATCGGAGTTGCGGTGTATCAGCTTGCTGCTCATAGCCGTGGCCGCAAGCTTTCGTAGAGTGTCGCGCTGGTTGCCTTCAGTTGTGCTGACAGCAATTTCCTTGATCTTGTTGACTGCCATTACAGAAGCCCTTCGCAAGCCTTTTATGATGGTCTGACTGCTGACACCTTGCTCCACCGATTCCCGAATCTCTTTGAGTATCTCCCCTGCGATGACGACAACGGACGTGGTTCCATCGCCTACTTCTGCGTCCTGGGAGCGTGCGATGTCTGTGAGGATTCGAGCGGCGGGGTGAACAATGTCGAGAAGCTTTCGAAGATCAGTACCCAGCTGCTAGATTATGAAGCTTCAGGAATGTACCTTCATGACGGTAGCACCATCGTTGGTGATTGTCTGCTTTCCATTTTCATCCACAAGCAATAAGTCCCCGCCATATGGTCCTAATGTGCTCTTGATCGTGGCCTGGACGGCTAAACATGCGTTGATATTCGAAAGAACTTGTCCGCGACCTTGGGACTGGTCGGTGCCTGTATTTCATGGTCAGATGTAAGCAATGTCAAAATTTGGGCCTTGCACACTGACCCTCCCTCAGGACAACAATGGTCGGCGTTTGGCCGCCGAAAGACATGATTAACTTTGCAAGGCTGTATCAGATGTGCTCAAGGAGACTGTGAAGTGGCGAGGCAATTTCTAGGGGGTCGTGTATGAGTTCTGAATCTTCAGACGCGATAAATTCGTTGACGGGAACGCGAATTGGACTTTTCGCTTCGGTGAAGTTCGAGCTAACACGGCATCCATTCGCAAGCTTCCAGCTCCAATGACTCGAGCAAGCATAAACCAACAACAGTACCTCAATAGCAGACATATAGCTCCAATCTCATAGATCTTCATATCAACCACAATGCTGCGTCGTTTCGGCCGCAGAGAATGCAAGGAAGAATCATTCGAGCTAGTCTCTAGATCCCTTACCAAGCTCTCCGTCGCCCCTCCATCAACCACTCCAGTACCAGATACTACCACTGGAGCCCCAGAGGCTTCCTCCTTCACACCACCAAAGCCTGTGTCACACCTCCTACGTCTACCTCTCGAGCTCAGGCTATCCATATTCCGCTATTTGATTCCGAAGCCAGAACGCTCTTCGTTCCATATATACCCTTCACGAGATGTTAATCCCTGGTCTCAAATGAACAGATGCTACATTCCGCCATGCTCTCTATGCGACTATGCGCAATCTCGTGGTCTACAGCAACATTCTCACGATTGCCCGCTGTATGATGAGTGTCAAAAGGATCTGCTACACCCCACACCGAAAATACCCAACTCGCTCGCGATTCTACGAACCTCGCACCAACTTCACGAAGAAGCAATCGGTATCCTGTACGGAGAGAACAGGTTCAGCTTCTTCTCCATGTCTCCCAATTACCTGCAGGTGCTAGACTGGGTCCGAAAGTTGTCACCGGCAGCAAAGGGACAGATGAGGCAGATCCGTGTTAACTTTGTGCCCTCTATGAGGGAAGAGCAAGTGAGAGTCTTTGAGGCGCTAATGCTTGAGTGGTTGCCCGGGCTCGTTGTGTTGGATTCGATAGGGCAATTTACGTGAAGCGTCGTTGCGACCGCCGTGACACGTAGGCTCAATCACGGCCGCGAATATACTTTGGGGTGGCAGTAGCACAGCACGAGAATGTATCGTACGCACAATTCGTCGAATCTGAGGCTGTTAGCTGACAATGTAAGATATAGTGTGCCAACTCACCGATGGGACAGTGTCGAGATTCATTGCCCAGGATAAGAACGACGAATGCGCGAAGAAATGTCTCGAAGCGAACACGCAAGCCTCTCCGCAATCGACAGTCACGAAAGCACCATCACCTACATGGCAAAGAATGTGAACCGTCTCCAATTCCAGCTAACGGCGAGACAACTCCCTTCTCGCCAAAATCTAGACCTACAGCTATGCAACATCGCTGGGCCGAACTCATTTTCAAGTTTTCTACTAGGAGATGCTGCTGTGCAGCTGGACACGAAATCCGATCTTTGGGCGTTGTGGTCTAATATCCGTCTGTTTTATTTTGTCTGGTTATAGCCATTCCATGACCTAGCAGAAGAAGAGGTTACAGCGTGTCATGTTGGGTTGGAAGCCATACAAAAACCCACATTGAAGAGCATGCTTGGGTTGGGTCACACGGAAGAGATTCAGCCAATGACAAGCTGTGCAACGTGAGAGGCACCGAATCCATCTAGGCCAGTCTGGACTTCGAGACTCGCATGGTTAGCAAGATAGCGAAAGTAGAAATACATAGGGACCGGCAATCAAAGAGCACCGCTGTGGCGAAATTCAAGTTGGAGCTTCAGCTCGAGGCCAAGACGTCAACGTGCCTCTGGTTTGTTGTTGTTCTGCTCGACGCGTCCGGGTTTCGGGCTTTCTCCCCGCACAGGGAGAGAAGGGTGCATGAAGTTGGCCGGATTTCTACGGAAGAGGCACCAGAGCAGGACCATTCATAAGAAGTCGGATACGTCTGAAATGCAAAACTGCGGAAGCATGCGAAGGGGGCTCCCATCAGAGGCCGCACCAAGGTGGGTGACTCGACGAGCAGATATGCGATGAGCCCGATTCAGGGACACTTGCTCACCTGCAGGCAAGAGGGAGTGAAGGGGTTGAGTCACAAGCAGAGGCACTGGCAGATCTACGGTCATGTCCGAAGACACGAATTGTACCAGTGAGAAGGTGCGAGAAAGCAGAGACATCAGGGTCACGAATACAAGGGCGCGTTGATCGAATAGAACGACGGCGTGAAGGAGCAAGGGATCACAGATGCCGGAGGCCAAAATTCGCAGATGCTGAGATCTGGGAGGGCGAGGACTCAGCGGGGGAGCGTGGAGGGGGGAAGGGGAGGGGCTTAAATACCTCCTACAAACAGAAATGCCAAAACTCAGCATCCGTGATTCCCGCGCTAAACCTAAAGCTGTTTTACATCAAGCACCCCTGTGACCCAGTTCCCAGTGGAAGCGCAAGGCCAGCAGCCAGCATCCAATGCTGGATCGAGGCTGCCGTAGGACCCTTCGAGGTATTTCTTAGCAGCACCACCTGCCCGCGCTGCGCACCTTTTCTGCTACCACAAGCTTTCCCACCCTCCACCACACAGCTTCCATAACCCATACATTGCAACGCCTCGTTCGAAAGCGACAGTCTCCCACTTTCTATCCATACCCATCACAATTCAACATGCCTCCAAAGAAGACCGCTGCTCCAAAGGCGAAAGCCGCCGCCGCCGCCGCCGCCGGCCCTCAACATGCTTCTTACCAAGGTATGTGCTGTCATCTCCGTCCACCACACTGTCGCGTAGGCTTCGGCCTGCCCGTGATGGCTTCTCAGAGTTCTCGCTGACGTTTTGGTACAGATATGGTCAAGGAAGCCATTGTCAACGTGAGTTGCCTTCCTCCGGCGCATCACGCATGTCGTCGTCGGTCGCAATCTTTGATCACGCGACGGAAGACGGGACCGCGCGATCTTGTCGCTGCTGCTCATCAGTATTGGATCCTTGCTGACTTGTATTTCTCTGACTGTAGCTGAAAGAGCGAAATGGTAGCAGGTACGTTCATCCTTCAAGAGCAGCGTGTCGCCGTCGCCCACCCCGCCCGAGTTTCACTTTCAAACTAACAGCATCACAGTCGTCAAGCAATCAAGAAATACATTCAAGCGAACAACAACCTTGGATCTACTTCTGAGGCTTCTTTCACCAGCCACATCTCCAAGGCTCTCAAGTCTGGTGAGGAGAATGGTGTTTTCGAGCGACCAAAGGGTACGTCTGATCTCTCTTCCCACGCACTGGTTTCATGTTCTCTCGAAGCTTCTCCTCTTGACGCGCCTGAGCTTGATTCCATACTCACATCGTCTTCGCAGGCGCTTCTGGTCCAGTCAAGCTCAAGAAACCTGCCGCCAAAGTAGCCGCACCGGCCAAGCCAGCCGCTGCTGCCAAGCCAAAGGCTGCCGAGAAGGTAATCTCATCACTCTCACATGTTATCCTTTACCTCATGCTTACCATTTGACAGAAGGCCTCTGCTACACCGAAGAAGACTGTGGCTGCTAAGAAGGCGGCCGCACCAAAGAAGAGTCCTGGTAGACCAAAGAAAGCCGCCACTGCCGCACCAAAGGCAAAGGCAACTAAGGCTGCCGCACCCAAGCCAAAGGCCAATGCCAGCAAGCCTCGAGCTGCTCCTGCTGTTACCGAGAAACCACCAGTAGTCCTCGGTAAAACCAAATCTGGACGAGTTACTAAGAGCACTGCACCGCAACCAGCAGCCAAGAAGGCCGCAGTGAAGAAGGCTGCACCCAAGAAGAAGGCTGCCACGCCGAAGAAAGCAACGCCAAAGAAGGCTTAGATGGTCTCGACCTTTTGGGTTTCCTTTCTCAGTTCCGGATGTTCATGTGTTCGGCTACGATTTGTTGTATTTATGTTGTCTTTGAGGATGGTGTGTCGGCGTCTGGGCTCGTTGACGGATGGCGGTGGTCAAGAAGATATCCTACTGATGATGGGAGCTATGGTATTTGGTCGGGAATCGTGTACAAATGCCTACCACTTGGGAGGCGTTCTGCGGAGTACATGGTGTAAGTCTGTGTGTTTTGAAGATTGACACCGCGAACGCGCGCAGCTTGGTAGTCAGCATGGCGCCGTGTCTCAATTTAATGGATCATATCTCTATCTGCCTTGGCGCTTCTTGAATGTGATCGTCTTGCTCGCAAAGCTTTGACTGTCGAAATCGCGTTCTGCTGATTCTAGAGTGATCTAAAGAAGCGGAAGAAGAAATGCAACGCTTCGAGGTACCTCAAGATTATCTACGATAATAGGAGTGGTTATGATGTGGATCATAAAGAAGGTAATATCGCGGTATTGCCTTGGGCAAAGTTCTCCTACTGCATACTAGTACTTCAGCATCATAGCAGGTCTCCTACCACCACCGCCTTTAGGGCAAGTCTTTTGCACGCTGGCCCCTTTCGTTTTGTGATAGTCAGAAGTACCACCAAGATGGAAGGCTTGCCGGAATGCCCCTCTATCTCTGTGAGCTTGCAACTGTCTAAGAACTCTCGTTTGGTGTTCAAGAAACTCGTCGGCTTCGGTCCTAATCCTTGGCTGCTGCTGCTGTATGGAGGTAGATCCACGGAGATTTGGACTCTGCAGGTAATCAATTCTCCTTTTCTTTTCCTCAGCATCATGTCCCTGTGGTAAATCCCGGGGACCAAGGATCAATAGACACGGGATTGACGAGAACCATTGTCTTGTCGTTGTGGCTGAGCATGCGCTCCACCCACAGTGGTTTTGTGTAATTGCGCTGCGGTCTGCAGCTGGGTTGGTGTGCCGATGTCATTCTGGATCTGGAACTTCAACTGGGGGCGCTGTGGCTGTCTGTCGGTCCCTGGCTTTTCACGTTTCTATTCCTGTCTCTCTCATACTTGCCAACACTTAACCAACATACATCGCGTAAACCCCAAGTCCTATCACAAACGTGCGTGTACGACATCTACATTTCGCCAAGTCAAGCCCTGCTCACACGGGTCGGATGCATGCTCTGCCCGGTTGATTAAACCATCCACCGCATCCACCACCACCAACCACAACCCAGACCAAGGAGACGACACGACAATACCAGCGTCATACGCCCACGACTACATTGATCCTCGATTGCCAGTATTGTTCTTATGGTCGAGCATTCACATGCTAGCTGCTCGTCCTCGAGATGCCCTCTGTCTTGGCTGAGGACTCAATCCCTCGCCCTGTAAACACCGCTGGCCCTGCCACAAAGCGCTCTTCATACGAGCGACGGGCCAACTCCATCGCACGGAGAGACGACGACGGCAAGACAAACGGAAATTTATCCAATGGCTTCTCCGACGGCATATCCCATCTCACCAATGGCCATCGGACGTCGGAGGACTCCATGGGTTACAGGAAAAGAAACAGCAGACAGTCGCAATTCGAGGATCCTGCGAGACTTGCCGTTCGGGACGATGGCTACTTTGCCGACGCGGGATATGTAGAGGAAGAGGAGGGCTTCTTTTCGACCCGCGTAAAACTGGAATACAATGGGACTCTGCAGGAGGGTTCGAGATCAGATCGCGGCAATCAAGGTAGTGCGAGATCCGACCATGGCGCTGTGAACAGCTCGAGGCCATCAGAAGATACCATTTCGAGAGATCAGACGCTTGTGAACGGCACTTCCGTTTTTACAGAGCCAGAAAGAGCTACCGCAGGTGACCGAGCACCCGAGTCTCGCGCTGCTGATGGATCATTGCGAGCTCCCAACCAACCTCAGCGAACCTCAGCACCTCCGACCTTCTCCAACCAACCGTCGCAAGTACTTGCGCCTCAGCAACCACCCAGGCTGCAGCATCGTCACACGCTGGAGGTCCCAAGAGGCTCCTCCTCCCGCTTATCGAGAGATACTGCTGGCAGCGGCTTTGACGGCGAGGTAGTTTCTGTATCAGGCCGCTTCTCCCCGAACTCAAACACTCCCACAAGACGACGAGCTTCAGTAACCCTCGTACGCCGAGTGACAAGATCCCTCAATTCCGATGTCCATTTAGACGAAGTGTCCCAAGATCTTGAAGCGGCACAATATGCTGAACAAGTTCGACAGAAAAGAATGAGTAGGAGAAAAAGGAAAGAGGAGGAAGAGGAGGACCGAGTATTGGTTGGGACGAAAGTCGATCAGAACCACGCGAATTATGTCATGGCCTATAATATGTTGACGGGCATTCGATTCACTGTCTCACGGACAAATGCGAAAATGGACAGGGAACTGACGGACGCTGACTTTGACATGAAGCACAAATTTTCATTCGACGTGTGAGTTAGGACATCAATTCTCTCTTATGGCACTAACATGTAATAGGATGGGCGCTGAATTGACACCCTCGGCAAAGTATGACTTCAAGTTCAAGGATTACGCTCCCTGGGTCTTTCGACATCTCCGCAACCAATTCAAGATAGACCCAGCGGACTACTTGATGTCTCTCACGAGCAAATACATCCTTTCAGAACTTGGCTCACCAGGCAAGAGTGGAAGCTTCTTCTATTTTTCGCGCGACTATCGCTATATCATCAAAACGATACACCACGCAGAGCACAAGGTGCTGCGGAAAATGCTCAAGGAATACTACAATCATGTCACCGAAAATCCAAACACTCTGCTCTCGCAATTCTATGGCCTGCACCGCGTCAAGATACCATTTGGACGAAAGATTCACTTCGTGGTGATGAACAACCTCTTCCCACCTCACAGGGACATACACAAAACGTTCGACTTGAAAGGTTCCACGATCGGGCGCATGTTCAAAGAAGAGAACCTCGAGCATAATCCGCGGGCTGTGATGAAAGATCTGAATTGGCTAAAGCAGGAAAACCACCTGGAACTCGGGCCTACGAAGAAGCACCTCTTCATCGAGCAAATGGAACGAGACGTAAAGCTGCTCCAAAGAATGAAAATCATGGACTACTCTCTCCTTGTTGGTATCCACGAGCTTGCGAAGGGTAATGAGGAACAGCTTCGAGAGAAGACTTTGCAGGTTTTCCAGCCCGGAGGAGACAAAGAAGACGAGAACGCGATACAGCCCGTTCTCACTCGGACGCCTTCAAAGTTGGAGACAGCAAGAAAGGCCAAAGAGTTACGGCATACACTGAGAATTGAGAAGCCCGTTCCGATGAGCCTCCACGGCGTCAAGATGCCCGAAGAGATTGATGAGGCCGACGCGAAGAAGGATCACTATTTCTACCAGGATGATGGTGGCTTCCGTGCCTCTCACGAGGACGACACTCCTGGGGAGGTCATCTATTACTTGGGTATCATTGACTGCCTCACACATGTAAGAACATAATCTTTGTCTTTCAAACCGGTACTAACGATAAACCAATCAAGTATGGCATGATCAAACGTGTCGAGCATTTCTTCAAGGGCATCAGCAATGTTGAGTCGCAAATATCCCCTATACCTCCCGAAAGATACGGCGATCGGTTTGTCCGTTTCATCAGCGGTATCACCAAATCCATCGAACTCGCTTTACAAGAGAAAGCTGACAAGGTGATGTCGCCGCTAGACCCAGCCGGCGAGGGGCATGCGAGCCACAGTCTAGACAGACAAAGAGGCGAGCTGGTCCGAAGTCCAACAGACAAGGTGATGGCGAAGGCAGAGAAACAAGCTGAGAAGAGTAGGGACGATCTCAACAAGAGTGAGGGGAAGGCACCCGATAGATCGATGGGCACGGTGCGGAGTCCCAGCTTGGAACGGGACGGAGGATTCACATTGCCCATACTAGAAGAAGTCGGAGAGAGCTCAAGCACCGGGCGCGCGAGTCGTGGCAGTGAGAGGAGCCATGAGCCAGCCATGATAATACCGCAAAGGAGGAGCACCAGTCGGGATCGAACAGGACGTGACAGAGCAGAGTCTCCTGCTTCCTCGATCCGCAGCCATAGAAGATACAGGCATAGCCAGATGGATGGAACGAGGTCGGAGATGACGGATCTAGAAAGGGACAAAATGTTGCCGAGCACACCACCTCGGACACCTCCCAAAGACTCCAAGGACTCAAGTCTGAACGACAGACCACGGTCCCGATCTGACAAGGTCGATGTCGATAAAGCCTTACCTCTTCCACCGCTCGGACGCATCATTGTTTGATCGTTCTTGGAATTCCACATCCACGGATCTCGAGTGTCAGTCGATCACACGCATGCATCGTTCACGTCACCCATATTTTCAGCCACCTCCAGCAGCGACCAACGCTGTCTCGTCTTTTATTTTGTTTGTTAAGCAATGCATCATCAATCTTATAAGCAAAGCGCCACCAACTACCCTATTACTCCCCACACTGCGATTGATTTTCTTTTCTTACACCTTATTGAGATTTGGGTTTTGTTTCTCATTTCCATTTGTACATGGCGAGGGGTTGTTCTTTTTCCACGAGGTACTCTTGGATTGCATGCATGATACCACGGCGTCATTACTGGAAAGGGCGAACAGGGAATGGATTAGAAGACTGTTGTGCGACTCTGTTTTCCTTTTTTTTTCTTTCCTCGGTTGATTTCTGTTGGAACGGGAGGAGGGGAAACAGAAGAGAATCAAGCTTTCTTAGAAACAGGCAGGTGGGCCGTAGGGAGATATTTCCGTTGATATTGAGGGTTTGTTGTGGCTGCTTCGTCTTCTTTCTTCCTTTTCTAGACAGAATGGGTGTATCTGTACGCTGCTGTTGATGGTTGGGTTTTGGATGAATTGAGAAATGTGAGCAACTGCCCCTGTGATTCTTGTGATGCTCGATTCTGACTCCTTTTGTTTTTTCCTTGCGTGGGGCTTGTGAGGGTGATGGAAATTTTCATTGTGTAGGATTTCATCTGTTCCTTTGGGATGTGGATATACGCCGTCGGTGTTTGAACGGAAACTTGTCACCCTGACTATGCTTCACGGCTGATGATTCTTTCAAATCCTGAAGGTTGACCAGGCTCTTGATTGATTGTATTCTTGTGATAGCTGAGGTGTTGCGCCCTTCGATGGTCTCCCACTCCCAGTCTCCGCGAATCACTGTTAACATCTTATGAGTTCAATTTCTTCTCTTCACTTATACGAGTATCTCGTTTGGACAGCCATTCTGTTTCTCCCTTCTTTTTTTCCATCTACGTTGATGCAGACTTCGTTACGTTCACTCGGATTGTGCCTGCGTGTATCCAAAGAGATGACAGCGTGAAATATAGGAGAGAGAGAGATTGTTGTTCTTTTGTAATTCACTACGAGATGAACAGAGATGGGCTAGTTTGGCTCGGCTGAGGCACGTCGATAATAGGTTTCAGGGTCGTGGCTTTCCGAACTTGTGGTGTAAGCTTGTATTGGGAGAAGACTACGTGACTGTGTAGACGCAGGTGATGGACCGGAGGAATTTGGATGCGTCTGCTTTGGAAGGACAAAGAGGTCACGGAAAAGTCATTGGATCTGTGAGAAATTGAATACCTGCTTTTGGATTCAAATTGCCGCCGCAGACCCGACACCTGACGCATTTTTGGACCGAGCGGTTATTATACTACCATACTCTTCCCATGGTGGCGAACCCTCGCGCAATAGTCTTGTATCACGTCGCGAACGAGACACGGTGCAATGGTTAGGATGCCTGCAATTTCATTGTTTGCCTTTCTGCGGGGCTTCAACTTGTATCGAGGCCGATTTCTCCACCAATTTGCGCCATTCCGGATGCAAGTCGATTTTTCTCAGTTCAAACGCGAAACAGCTGTCACATCATCTAACCCATCCAACACTCGAAAGACCCCTTAAACAGCACCGGCGCTGGCCTGTGCGGTCTTAGCACCAGCCTGGTTAGGATTGATCTTCTTTCCATCCTTGTTGTATCGGACACGGGGTGGTGGGGCACGGTTGCGGCGACCTTCGCGGGATCGGACGCTGTTGATAAACCTGTTAGAAGCCACGTCCTACTAGAGTGAGGTAGACTGCCATACCGAACGATCTTTCCGTGGATGGCGCACGAGACGCAGTACTGGAGCTTCAAGTACATCTTTGGTACGCTGTATTCGGGGAAGACGGAGGCATCGGAGATATCACCTGGGGTCATGCGGGTCAGTATGCTCCAACTGTCCTTCGTGAATTTTTTCTGCCGGTCCTCAATGTGCCGCCTCTTTCTGCGATCCGTGAATATTGTGGAGGAGGTAGACGTACGGATGGCGGCAGACTCGACCATGTTACGGATGGTGAATCTCTTGATTGCCTTGTCCTTTGGCGTGCATCGCGAGCAGTTGCTGCATCGGATGGGGTTGACGTGACCACGTCCGGACTTGTTGCGTCCGCTGCGACCGGTTCATCAGCAAGAATTCATGAGAATTAGTGCAGGTACATCAGTCGACTTACTTGGAGGATCTCTTCTTGACCTGAGAGGTGTTAGCAAGAGATGATAGATAGAGCGCATATCATACTCACCATGATGGCGATTGGTGTTGTTGGAGTGGTTTGGAGTGATATTGGTGGCGAGGTGTTTTCGATGTCGAGAATATCTGTGGGCAGGAGGCGCGGAAGGCGGAAGTGGGTCCGCTCCATATAGACTAGCCTGACTTTCACGTGATCTTTTTTCTTAGCGGAAAGTACACGGACTTGGATGTTTGTTGATATGCAGCTATAGCTACACCGCTATTAAATTGTCGACTGCAACTCCACAGAAACAAAATTCGCATTTTTCCTGACCTCAGACTCAGAACCGGGTCTTGCGGAAAAGGCTTGGAGCAAAACCAAATTATGGCTTCCCATACCGGCACAATGAGAGGCACTCCAAAAGGGCAGAGGGGAGCCGCTCCTCAACCACCCTTTGCCAGTTCTCCTGGCCAGAGCCATATTCCTGTGCCTCGTCCAGCTCTGGACTCCCATTTCAGCCAGGTGCAGTCCAGCAGCGACAATGGAGCGTCAACGCTTAGTGCGAGCAGACAGAAGCAGACCAAGCGAGATGAGGTATGTTTGGATGTGAGGCACTAGACTTGCTCTGACGGGTATAGGCTATACGTAGGAAAATCGAGACCGACCTCAGCAAGAAGCGATCGCAGCCCGGTCGTCTTCGTGGAACCAGAAAGGCTCCTCCAGGAACAGTCCTCGCTCTAAAACCCAGCCAAGCGCTTCAGATCAAGCCAAATACGACCGTTGCTGAGGCTGCTCAGCTTATGGCAGCGAAGCGCGAAGACTGTGTGCTGGTCACCGACGACGACGATCGCATTGCTGGTATCTTTACGGCCAAGGATCTTGCTTTCCGAGTTGTGGGAGCTGGCATACGGGCACGGGATGTTACAATTGCAGAGATCATGACAAAGAATCCGCTGTGTGCAAAGACAGATACAAGTGCTACTGATGCGCTCGATTTAATGGTTAGGAAGGGATTCCGTCACCTTCCGGTAATGGATGAGAACCATGACATCTCTGGTATCTTGGACATTACGAAGTGTTTCTACGATGCCATGGAGAGGCTAGAGCGAGCATACACTTCTTCGCGAAAATTGTACGATGCTCTCGAGGGCGTCTCTGCCGAGATGGGTTCAAGTCAGCCGCAGCAAATCATTCAGTACGTTGAGGCTGTGCGGCAGAAGATGTCTGGACCAACGCTGGAATCCGTCTTGACAGGACATCCTCCTGTCACTGTTTCTGTCCGGACATCTGTGCAAGATGCTGCAGCTCTCATGAAGGAGAACCACACTACCGCGGTTCTCGTTGAAGACCAAGGACACATCACTGGTATCTTCACCAGTAAAGATGTGGTTCTTCGTGTCATTGCTGCAGGTCTTGATCCGAAAACTTGCAGTGTAGTTCGTGTTATGACACCGCACCCTGACTTTGCGCCTATGGACATGAGCATTCAAGCTGCACTGCGCAAAATGCATGGTAAGGAGACAAACTGCAAACATAGCAGGTTATAAACTTACGTGGCATAGATGGTCATTATCTCAACTTACCTGTTATGGGCGAGAGCGGCGACATTGTTGGCATGGTGGACGTATTGAAGTTGACCTACGCGACCCTTGACCAGGTATTTTTGAAGAACAGACCTCCTCCATGATGCTCTTCTAAACTTAATCTAGATCAACTCTATGTCAACTAGCGATAGTGAAGGTCCCGCCTGGGGAAAATTCTGGATGTCCTTGGAAAACGATACAGAGTCCATGATGTCTGGTGAGGGCAGCCAACGTCCTCCTGATGCTCGTTCCTTCATGTCACCTGCCATGGATCGCCCTGGCCTGCACGACCGCGGGGACAGCGTTCTACCGAATGATTCGGCGTCTCACCATGGAGCAGAGACGCCAGATCATTCTGCCGTCGCAGGTGCCCCGGCGTCTATAGGGTCCACACCTTTTCCTTTCAAGTTCAAGGCACCCAGCGGACGAATGCACAGGATTCAGGTCTTAGCAGCGTCTGGTATCGAAGAGTTGGTTCACCAGGTTGAGCAAAAATTGGGAGCTGAAGCCGACACCATCGGAGGCCTTCCTGAAGTTATCGATGGCGCTGTTGGCAAGTCTGGCTTTGCTCTCAGCTACCTTGACAATGAGGGCGACACGGTTTCCATCACTACAAATCGCGACTTGCTCGATGCTATTCTTCTAGCGCAGCATGGCCACCGCGACAAGGTTGATCTGTTTGTTCACGACCCGGAATCACCTCCACTACCACCTACTCTCGATCCACATCCGGCCATGACAAAGCCTTTGTCGCCACCTCCTTCCATCCTCCATCACCGCAAGCGATATGATAGTGACGAAGAAGAGGAGGAATCGCCGATAGCGCGAAGAGTCAGACCTAAGGCTACAAAGCCAGAGGAACAGGTAGTTGCCGGCGTTCCCAACGAGCTCTTGTTACCCGGAGCTATTGTAACGTTGGCAGTGGTTATTGTCGGCGTGTTTGCTCTCAGTCGTGCATCCAGCAGATAGTGATGTTTTTCCACCTTAGGGGCCTGCTTCTCGTTTGTCACTTTCCTTGGAGCCTACGATACTAACTACTACACGTTGTATGCTGAGATCGATTATTCCCCCACATCTATTGAGGTTCAATCCTTTGACCGTTATTGTAGCGATTCGTGTAGATAGTGTTTGGCTGTGTACTACCGAAGCAAATCGTATCCTCGCTTGGGAGATGTGCTCGAATGCGTGATATCATCGTTCAAGTTGGACCTCTGTCTTGTGATCACTTACTCGAAAGCTGTCAACGGATCTTGAAAGAATAGTAGCGCCATGATTGCACTGGTGCTGCCAGGTGTGAATCCAACCGAGCCCAACCAATCATGCCTGTCACACTCCATCTGATATCTGCCCATGGTTTGCATGAAGAAACTGTGGGGTTGAATAATGTCCAATTAATTCCCCATCCCGTAAAGATAATGATACACGCCCTCTGTGCTGGCCCAATCAAAGTTATCGTTAGCATAAGCGGGTCCCTTGAGTTCATGGAAGTACTCCAGGTTCACACAAAATTATCTATCAGTCAACAACAACACAAATTCACGCGAACCACAATTCACGCGCCAGCTCCAAAAGAAATCCCTTCAGCTCTGGATCAACGACACCTGGAACTTCTTTCGAGCATTTAACGTTGCTCGTCATAGCACGCAACGGCTCAACGCAGGCGACTCATCCTGCATGCTTTGGATCACAGCTTCTCCAAATCCAAATTGAAGATGTCTGCCCTCCTCTCCCCAGAAATACACACAGCGTTGACGCAGCTGCTTCATGGTCTGCAAAGTCCCGATAACGTCCTCAGGACGGAAGCTGAGGAAAAACTGGCTGTGGAATGGAGCAACCCGCAACCAGGCCTTCTCTTGGTTGGGTTGGTGGAACAACTGTTAGGATCTGACGATGTATCAGTATGTACAGGATGTCTTGGGCCTAGAGATCGTCTGCTAACATAACTACCCCGTAGACACGCTCGTTCGCTGCCGTTCTCTTCCGCCGAGTTGCCAGTCGAAGTCGCAAAGACCCCTCCTACAGTGATTCAAGCCCGAGAATGAAAGAAATATTCCTCACACTTGAACCGAATCAGCGAGATTTTATCCGTACCAAATTACTCCAGAGCCTTGCCTCAGAAACGAACACACCAGTGAGAAACAAGGTCTCAGACGCGGTCGCGGAAGTGGCTAGGCAGTACACTGAAGATGGTAGGTGGCACTCTTACACTCTCAGCTGGAGACAGATGGCGTATAGTGTCTGGCCAAAGGCTTTTCAGTATCGAAGAGACCTTCCGGATCAACTATAGGCCCAAACTTCAAAGTCGCAGCATATTCGATTTTGAGATAATAGGCTGACGGCGTCGCTGTCTACTCCCCAAACACCTTTAGCGGTCATGTTTACAAGCATCACACATATGCTAATTCAAACTAGGCGAACCATGGCCAGAACTATTGCAGGCTCTTTTACAATGCAGCCAGTCTGCAGACGCAAGCCAGCGTGAGGCTGCATTCAGAATCTTTTCCACCACACCGGGTATCATCGAGAAGCAGCACCAAGAATTTGTGGTGGCTGCTTTCACTTCTGGCTTCAAGGACAGCGACTCCTCGGTACGTGAACCACATCTCAATGCTTCTACAATCAGCTTGTAATGCCGAAATCGAGATGGAACTCGATTTGGAGCCAAGAGGCTTCTATCAAATAGCAGGATGCGCAGAGGCACTCGTAATTCTGACAGGTCGCAGGTTCAACTCGCAGCAATGGAGGCATTCGCATCCTTCTTCCACACCGTCAGCAAGAAAGCACAACCAAAATACTTCCAGCTGATCCCGGATATCCTCAATATCCTACCTCCTTTGAAGGAAGGAGGCAACTCTGATCAATTGAGCCGCGCATTTCTGGCATTGATCGACTTGGCGGAAATATCACCGAAGATGTTCAAACCATTATTCAACAATCTTCTTACATTCAGTGTAACAGTTATCCAAGACAAGGATCTCGACAATACAACTCGACAGAATGCGCTCGAAATGATGACGACCTTTGCAGAACACAACCCATCACTATGCAGGAAAGATCCAAATTTCACTAATGAAATGGTCACACAGTGCCTGTCTCTCATGACTGATGTCGGTCAGGATGATGACGATGCTTCCGAATGGAACGCCACAGAAGATCTCGACGTGGATGAAAGTGATGCCAACCACGTTGCCGGCGAGCAGACAATGGATCGTCTGGCCAACAAGCTTGGAGGACAAGCTTTGCTGCCACCCACTTTTAACTGGCTCCCCCGCATGATGACTTCTTCTGCTTGGAGAGATAGACACGCTGCACTCATGGCGATTTCAGCGATTTCAGAGGGCTGCCGAGATCTTATGGTTGGGGAGCTCGATAAGGTCCTCGACCTTGTGCTCCCAGCTCTCCGCGACCCCCATCCTCGTGTGCGATGGGCAGGATGTAATGCCCTTGGACAGATGAGTACTGACTTTGCCGGTCCCATGCAAGAGAGATATAACAGCACTGTATTGCCAGCCATAATACCCGTCCTCCAGTCTCCAGAGCCTCGTGTCCAGGCTCACGCTGCCGCTGCTCTTGTCAACTTCTGTGAGGAGGCCGAAAAAGCCGTGCTTGAGCCATACCTTGATAGCCTTCTGGAGAATCTGCTAGCTCTGCTACGGACAGGTCCTCGTTTCGTTCAAGAGCAAGCTCTCTCTACCATTGCAACCGTCGCAGATTCTGCAGAATCTGCTTTTGGACGATTCTATCCCACTCTGATGCCTCTGCTTTTCGACGTATTACGCCAAGAGCAGGGAAAGGAATACCGTCTTTTGAGGGCGAAAGCTATGGAGTGTGCCACTTTGATCGGTGAGTCAGAAAGCCACTGTGCCCCTTTTCCTGCTAACTTGCAACAGCTCTTGCCGTTGGTGAAGAACGTATGGGCGAAGACGCCCTCGAGCTGTGCCGTCTTTTGGCTATGATTCAACAGACTGTGCTCAGACCTTCCGAAGAGTGGGTGAACGATCTATCTGCGGACATGGCCATCGAATCGGACGACCCTCAATCCTCATATCTACTGCACTGCTGGGGTCGTATGTGCAGAGTAATGGGACAGAAATTTGTCCCTTACTTGTCTGGAGTCATGCCGCCTTTGATACATCTCGCCGCTGCCAAAGCAGACATTCAATTACTAGAAGATGAGGAAGCCATCGCCAACATCGACGCCGACGAGGGGTGGGATCTCGTCCCCTTGAAAGGAAAGTTCTTGGGTATTCGAACCAGCGTCCTCGACGACAAGCATATGGCTATCGAACTCATCGTCATCTACGCCCAAGTCTTGGAGGGATCATTCGAGCCCTATGTCAACCAAATCATCGACGATGTTGTCCTGCACGGCCTTGCCTTTTTCTTCCACGATCCGGTCAGAATCGCATCTTCGAAGTGCGTGCCTCCACTTCTCGCAGCTGTAAAGAAAGCACATGGGCCCGAGTCGCCTCAGCTTGCACAGGTTTGGGAACGAACAGTTATCAAGGTGCTCGAAGTTTTGACCACGGAACCTGCCATTGATTCTCTCGCCGAGATGTACACGTGCTTCTATGAGTGCGTGCAAGTTGTTGGCAAGAATAGTCTCCGCCCAGAACACATGCAGAGCTTCATAGAGGCTGCAGAAGGCGTTCTTCAAGATTACCAACAGCGCGTCTCAGACCGCAACGATGAGGCAGCTGAACGCGATGAGGGTGAAGAGCAAACGGAAGAGGAGCTTTATGCTATTGAGGATGACCAAACACTGCTCTCCGACATGAACAAAGCTTTCCACACGGTGTTCAAAAACATGGGCACTGCCTTCCTGCCGTATTGGGAGCGTTTGCTACCGTTCTGTGATGCTTTCGCTAGCAGTCCAGAACCAACTCAACGTCAGTGGGCGATCTGCATATACGATGACGTTTTGGAATTCTGCGGTCCGCAAACTTGGGCTTACCAGGGCCATATCGTGCAACCCCTTGCCGCTGGCATGCGAGACCAGGTTCCAGCGAACCGTCAAGCCGCCGTTTATGGTGTAGGTGTTGCAGCGCGATACGGTGGTCCTCAGTGGGCCGAATTTGTGGCAGCCAGCATTCCAATTCTCTTCGAGTCGACGTCTCTGCCAAACGCTCGTGACGATGACAATGTTTTCGCAACTGAGAATGCATGCGCGACAATCGCCAAAATTCTGCATTACTCCAACTCCAAGGTCACGAATGTGCAGGAGATCGTCACAGCTTGGATTGATACACTTCCAGTGG
The DNA here is from genome assembly GCA_003689335.1 of Venturia asperata. Classification (NCBI taxonomy): domain Eukaryota; kingdom Fungi; phylum Ascomycota; class Dothideomycetes; order Venturiales; family Venturiaceae; genus Venturia; species Venturia asperata. The sequence continues at coordinate 508,304 of QWWL01000020.1, forward strand.
AAAACGATGATGAGGCTGCACCGTACGCTTACAGTTTCCTGGCGCAACTGATTGAACAGTAAGTACTGTTTCAAGTCGCTTCCAAAGTAATCATGGTGGCTAACCATTGCGATAGGCAAAATCCCGCTGTACTATCACAGGCGGCCAAGTGCTTCAACGCCGTTGTCAAGGCTTTAGAGAACGACACTCTACAAGGCCAGACAGCGACCAAGATTGTGGGCGCTGCGAAAGCGCTGTGTCAAATGGCTGGTTTGGATGCTGCCCAGTTGGTAGCTGGCATGTCGCCAGAAACTCAGCAAACAGTACGTTCCTTCTTCGGCTAATTCGTTTTGTCTACCACAGCAGACAAGACGAATCAGAGCTATCATCATGAAGAGGCCGAAGCCGAAGCCGAAGCCATGGGCAACGTGGAGCGATCGATTGTTGGTGCTTTGTTCAGGCCTTGGAATGCGGAGGGGTTACAACGTCGGAGACATGGCGCACTCCGCGAGTTCTATTCGTCAATGGCACAAAGGTTTCGATAATAAAGCCAGAGGCAAAGACTCTGGAACAAGAGCGCTTGCAGCAAATACTAGAGCAGAGGCCAAAGAAAGTGCTTCTTGAGGATATGCTAGCTCCATGCATGGATTATTATAGAGACATGGATTGCATGGAAGAGGGTTGGATGGACTGAACGTTATTCCCCATTGCTTTTAAGGCCCCTTAAGTAGTCGCTATATTTCAACAAAGCATTTCCCATCCTTGCTTACAGAATGCGACAGCCTCGGAGGGCGGGAGCGCGATTTCCCAAGGACTTCGGTGTATGATGTTTCAAGAGGTAATTGATGGAACTAGGACTGCATCATGATCAAAGCAAGGATGCCGCCGGGAACTCAAGTTGAGAATATCGAGAACTGGATACACTCGTCACATTAATCATTTAGTTTCTCCGACATTGAAAACCTTCTATGGGCTTAGTTGTTCTTGTTCAGTAGATTCGCACAAACGCCATTGACCGCCGTGCCGCATTTTAAGTCGTAAACGATCAATCCGCCCTCTTCTTTGCATCGTCATGCAACACAACTTCTTCCTCATTATTCGGCGTTACCGGTTCATCGCCCTCAGTTGTAGTTGGTTCATCCCCGTCTTCATCCCAGTCCTCTGCGTTCTCGTCCCAATTGTCCACTTCTTGTTCCAGCGTCGTGGGTGCAGGCAGGATGCCGTTTTCCTGCCCACCCTCATTGTCCTCGTCCAGATGTGTTGATCCCGAGCCCTCGCCTAGTTCCAGATCTTCTTCGCCGGGAACGAGGTTGTAGTGTTTTGAGGCGCGTTTGCGCTCGAGCATGCGTTTGTGGTACCAGGTGCTCAGGGCTAGGGCGAGGAGGGAGCCAGAGGCGTTGGCGAGGATATCCAGGGGATCGAATATCCGGCCATTCTGGAGCTATTGGTTAGAAGACGGTTGCTATGTTATTGGGATATGTGGGAGGGGAGAGACTTACTGGGAGGAGTCCTTGGACTATTTCTGAGCCGACGCCGAGGACTAGGGTGCAAGTGAAGAAGGTGATGTGGAGGTTTCTGCGGCGACCTATTTCTAAGATCCAGTAGAATGAGAGCTGGGTTGTAGGTCAGTGATAATGGATGTGGAAGGGCATGTAGCTCTACAAAGAGAGTGTGGTGGTGGATCGTACGGTTAAGAGGAAGAAGGTTAAAAAGTGCAAGACTTTGTCGGATTGTCCATAGCTCGGTATCGTGGAAGGGGCGAGACCAAGATATGCAGAGGCTAGGACTAGGACGCCGAATGCGACTGTGATTCTGGGGTCAGAGTGTGTATCACGTCAATGCAGCGGTATTGGTCTTACTGGCTGGTGGCTGGCGTATTCTCATGGTGAGGACAACAGTGGAGGTTCCAATTGCGGGAGAGAGACGGGAGTGTCAAGACGGAAGAGACATACTCTCTTTATTGTTCGCTGCGCTTGAGTTCGCGACACGTTGTGTGCCTACAGTTGTACAGGTTCCAGCTATTATCTCAAGCTTCGAGCTATTGCTGAAGAGGCTGAGAATGGCGCCTTAGGTTTGGCAGCTGTCGGCCACTCCCTCAGTCAGGCCACAAGGGAGGAACCGCTGGTGCAATTCAGAGTAGAACAGGAAGTTTTTGCTCTGGACAGAGTATGTGCCCGTTTTCAGAGAGGCTCGAGCAGCTGGTTTGGTTGTAGGTCAATCAATCTCGCGGGGCCATGCCTATGCCCATGCCTATGCCCATGCCGAACGCACCCTGTGGCTGACCCGAACTCGTCGCGAACATCGCTTTGAATCAACATCACCCAGACCTGCGATCTTGCCCCATCGACATTTCCATCAGATTTCATCAAAATCCATCCAGATATCCGCCGGAAACCACCCCACTATCCCCTATCCCCTTCCATGAGGACGTCTTCCTCCGTCGTCGGGGCTCAAGGAGGGCGGTCATCTTCTGGCATCGCGCTGGTAACAACCCAATGAACGGCCACGCCGCATTCGCGACCCCGATTTCAAAATCATCGCGCAATACCCCGAATGCATCGAGTCGCCTGTCCAGCAATGCAAACAATTCCCACCGAAGCCAAAGCAATCCAAACATGAGTGAAGCCCAGGGTGGCTCGGTAATAGCAGCCGACCAGGACCCTAGATCGCTGGACTTCCGACAGCGATATCTACGATCCGAAGCCCGTCTTGATGCCCTGTTTCGCAACCAGAATGCCTCTTCCGAACCTCAGGATACTCAATCATCGCAATCGCAAGGCCATAATCCGCAACATGCCTCAAACAAACCATCTGCGCCCCCCAAGAAACCCGCGAGGGCCATTGACGAAGACGACTACGGAGACGACGATGATGACGAAGAGGAGGAGCCGGAAATTGCATCACCGCTGATGCTCAAGTCTGCATCTGGACTGGGAAACGGCGTTGGGGAGCCTACATTGGAGCGCACACCTTCCACGGACCAGACCAAGAACTCGGAGGATGTGCGGAAACAAGCAGAGGAAGATAAGGAGGCCGCCGAGGACGCTGCAAAACGCCGGTTTCATTCATACTTCTACACGTTAGAGAACGACCGTATTGCCATGATAGAACAACAAAAGCTGGACGAATTGGACCGACAGGTCGAGGCAGAGACGTCAGGACCGCCAGGAGCGCCCTCGAACGTCGCAGCCGCGACTTCTGCGCCCCAGCAAGGATCGCTGAGCTCTGCCAACCTGGGCGCATCGAGTCTAATGCTGAAGAATCTCCTCTCTGTCATTGACAAGAAGCGGCATATGGTCCACGCAAACGACGCGCAATTACGAAGATTGATCAGCGAATCTCGGAAAAACAGGAGTAAATGGGCCAGCGAGGACAAAATAAATCAGGAGGATCTTTATGAAGCAGCCGAGAAAGTCTTACACGAATTGAAAGCCATGACAGAGCATTCGGCGCCATTTTTGCAGCGGGTCAGCAAGAGAGAGGCTCCTGACTATTACAACACCATCAAGAACCCTATGGACATTGGTACCATGATGAAGAAGCTCAAGAGCTTTGCATACAAGTCAAAGAAGGAGTTTGTCGACGATCTGCATCTCATTTGGAACAATTGCCTGCGATACAACTCGGACCCACAACATATCCTGCGCAAGAAGGCACTGATCATGCAGAAACAGACGGACAAATTGGTGGTGTTGATACCGGATCTTGTGGTTCGAGATCGCGCTGAAGTGGAGGCGGAAGAGCGGAGAAATGCCAGTCTTGATGCAGAACTTGATGGGGAGGACAGTGACGATGAAGAACCCATTATGGCTTCCCGCGGGCGGAAAGCCCCTAGCAAGAAGAGTAAAAAAGGGAATACGACTACACGCAAAGCACCACCTTCGATCAATGAAGGCACACCTGTTGCTGACACGAAACCTCAACTGCAGTCGCTTGGGTCGTCCTCGAATCTCCGCAACAACTTCCTGCGTGCCGAGTCGGATGTACCCATGGAAAATGGATTTACCCCGCCTCCTGGAACTTTGACACCTTTGAGATTGATCGGCCTGGGACCAGATGCTGACAGTCAAGCAGATCCATCCGAAGGCGATGGCACTGCCATGGGTGATCTTGCCGTTGAGCCCTCGGAGGATCCAGAGGCTGATGATTACGAGTACCGGATCTGGAAGCAAGTGACGAAGAAAGCCCGAGCCACAATTGCATCTGAACGTGCTCGTTTATTCCACAACGACCGTTTGAACCCTGAAGAGCCTGCACTTTTGAGGACGAAAGCAGGGATGAGGCGGTGGATGCGCCAACAGAAGAGACTGGAGCCTCAAGAAGAAACCGCCGTAGATCACTCGATTGCTGAAGCAGGTAAGCAAGATGTGCCTGGCGAATCTCTTGCTGAGGGAATGGAGGGAGAGGACGACACTTTGCTTCCTGATTATTATGACCCCCTTTCCGCAATCCCTGAAGTTGAGAGTCAACTAAGGTGGGAGGAAGATAGCGAGGGAAATGTTGTCATGCACGCTGAGGAGATGCTACGGATGATACCCAAAGGACAATTTTTATCCCCTGAAAGTGCTTTGACGAGAAAAATCGAGGCGAACATGCGGCAGATGCAGGAGACACGCAAGATCTGCACGAAGATTGGTGTCGTGAAGCAGATGCAGCTGCAAGCTCAGGTGAATTCCAATTTTCAGCCAAAATACACCAGAGCTAACCAGGCACACAGATGTACCAGAATCAGTTCCAGAAATATGACCCGACCCCTTTTCAAGAGTTGGACATCGAACCGGCCGTAGTCTCTGATGATGGCCCGCTCATGGCACCTGGGCTGTGCCGATCGACACTTCAGCGAAGTATTGGTAAATTGTTCTTTCACGCCGGCTTTGAGGAGTTTCAGCCATCAGCCATGGAGGCTATGACAGACACCGTGGGCATGTTCTTCACCAACCTTGCAAAGACAGTGGCCTTGTACACTGAGACCTCGAAATTGAAACAAGCAGAGAACGACAATTCCAGTGAGCCTGGGTATCAAAATCGTTTCAATCTTGAGGAGACCATGTTACATGCACTTGACGAGAACGGATTGGATGTCGAGGGTCTCGACTTATATGTCAAGGATGATATGGAACGCCAGAGCACCAAGCTTGCTGTGATGCACGAGCGCATGAAGGCTCATTTGGCCGAGCTACTGGTGAGTTTTATGTTATGCTCATGAAGGGACTTACTAATGTTACCAGCGCCCTGCGCTCGATCCAAATGCTGTTGGCGCCGATGGAGCTGGTGCCTTCAACGACGGTAGTGAACAGTTTCTTGGTGGCGATTTTGCAGAAGATATTGGCGAGGACTTCTTTGGATTCAAAGAACTTGGTCTCGACCAAGAGTTCGGCCTTGCCTCGCTCTCCGTGCCGCTTCATTTGTTGCAAAGTAGGATGCACAATGCCTACCAGGCACAGAATATCAAGTATGTACCCCACTGCCAACTGTCAGGACCCGGCCTAACATGCATCTAGCGTCGTCACCACGACCGGGAACATCATGGAAAATCCTCCACCATTCGAGCCTGTCACAGTGGAAAGCATCAAGCATGAAATTGGAATCATCCAGCCACACTTCCTCATGAAACTTCAACACAACAACGGGAACCCTCTCGTCGAAGATGACGAGCTTCCAATCAAGCAACGCTTTCCCAAACCGCGACTTCCTCCGACTGGTAAGATCACGTCGCCACGCAAGCGGCCCATTCGAGAACAACAACAGATGGCGAAGAAGAAGCGCAAGCTCGAAGAGGGTAAAGAGGAAGTCACCGTCAATGGTGTGGTGCAACAACCGTTTCTAAAACCCACTGGCAAGCTCAAGCTTGACATGCCACCGCCACAAGAGACGATGCCGGAACCGGAGAAGGACGACGATGCACCGGGAATGATGAGCCCGGAGAGCATGTAATCAACACCCGTCTTCGGCGTCTCACTCGCCCGCACTTGCACTTCTTGTTAATACTTACTATTTTCTTCAGGACAATCGCTACGAACGAATCTTCATTCTAGATGACCCTTGACTTCAGGACCGCGCCTGGAGGGCGCAAGAGGAGGAACACACTGTTTCCGTTTCAGTCCTCTTTTTCCATTTCGAAACCCTTTTCTTTGTAATCTTTGCATATTTCGCGCAAATCATACGGCTGGCGTTCTTCGTGTCAAATTTGGGTTTTATGTTCACGGAAGAGGAAGTACATCCCACGTTATTCACATTTACTGGACTTTTCCTTTGTGCATATGGGGGTTTGGGCTTGGTATGGGAAAGGAAATGGGATGGGTTGGGATGGGTATTCACCCGGATTTGCCTGCTTGCTCTTTCTGGGAAACTAGTTGCTTTTCGACACGCGCGTTTGATACCAATGGATGGGAGGCTGTATTGGATTTGCATATGCTCTGATGTGGGGCACGGGAGCACGTATGTGCAAAGACTGCATATGTGGTGGGCGAGGCCGGGATATCTTTAGTCCATGAGGTAGTGAAATGACACTTCATGATCTGCTAAATTGAACTTTTCTTCTCCATCTTCCTCTTCCTCTTCCTCTGTTTTTCCGTAAACCACACTTTTTGGTATTGATAACCTCGATACGTGGGCCGCGGACTCGTCAGCTCAACTCCAGGTTCTACACTCATCGTCCTCTGAACTAGCCGAGCTCGCCAAGACATTCCGTACATCGGGGCCAGGCATGGTAAACTAATCCAGCCTATCAATTCCGCGATAGTCCTCCTCAACATGTTTCTAGCAAACGAAGAAAGGGGTGTGAAAGAGGGGTCCAGCATCCTCCTTCACAATCAGTTGCTGACCAGCGTCGTTGATAAATATCCTTCTCAAAATGGGATTGGATGGAAGTTTGATTACCCGAGAGGCCTGCTCACCTCCACACGTCCGGCTCTCACCATTCCTCTCCTTCAGAGCTATCGGGAATCAGCGCCGAATACTCTTCGTTCTTGAAATGGAGGGAAGAAAAGAAAAGAAAAGAAAAAGAAAGAGAATAGAATCTTTTCGTGTTCTGCTGGGGACGCGTCGCTTCCCTTTATGTTCGAGTTGCGTTTGGGTCACCGCTGACGAGACGGTTCCCTAGGTTGTTTGTTGTGCGGGTTTTGTGGTTTGCGAGTGCTGGTATGTTGGGGAATGTGGTGGTCTTCCGTATACAGTGTTTCTCCTTCACGGGGGCCGAGATGGACAGCAGGAGAAGGTGTATAGCGGAGATGGTGGAAGATGTGGTGGTGACTGGTGGGTGGTTTGGTTGGAGGTAAGGAAAGTATATCATGGAGGGGGAATAGTAGGATGGGTTGGCTAACTGGCTCTGAGATTGCTGTGATAGCGATGTAGTATGAATGAGTTCTTGGGACATGGAGGAATTGATCTGAACGAGCGGTGAGGATCGAAGCTTCCTAGTATTTGGCTCGACAGGCGCTGCTAATCAAGAGCATTCTCTAATTTAGCTTCAGGCCGCACACTCTTAGAGGCTGTCAACATTATTGTGTATGCCATGAATCATCAGAGAACTTCTCTGTCTGTCGGCCTGTCATATAACAACAGCCTTTAGTAGGTATGTCCCTACCAATCACAATGCCACGCCATTTCGACTCATGCCATATCACCACCGACACAGACTCACGACGTCTTAGCCTTAGCCTCCTCAGCAGCACCCTTGGCCTTCCCAGACAACTCATTAGCCTTCCCCTTGGCCTCGCCCGTCAATTCCGAAGCCTTGCCCTTGGCCTGTCCCATAGCCTCGTTCGCATTGGCCTTGACGTCCGACGCATCCGATCCGACGGTTTCTTTGGTCTTTTGTGCGACGTTCTCTGTGGCGAGGGCTTAGTATGTTGTTTGTCCACGACGAGCAAGTACGGATGTGCTTGATGATGCCAGGGAGATGTTGACTTACCTCCGGTTTCGATGGCGCCGACGAGAGTGTCAGAGACGACGCGGTCGACCTTCTTTATTGCGTCTTTTCCGGCATCGACGGCGCTCTTTTGGAATCGGGGGGTTGTGCTGAGGAAGCGGGTTTGACGGAGGATTGCTGAGCGGTACATGGTGGATTTGAAGTGTGCTTTGTTTTGGGGTGTATTGTGAGGTTCGATTGAGCTTTAGTTGGTGAGGATTTTGGTTGTTGAAGTGATCTGAGGGGAGATGGAGACATAGCAAGTTTTTGTCCCTCTGTTGTGGAGTTCACGATGCTATGATGCGTTATGACGTACCGCGTGGTTGGAAGCATCCACCTGTGGGAATTCCAGCATCTTCAACTGTGCTAACCAACTCTTCTCGCTGTGGAGAGAAATGGTCCATGTCAGGTTTAATTGCAACGACGTTCGAGGGATTTTTCTTCCTCCAACATTTTCCGATCCAAAATGATATTGGACTTGAGTACCGAGTGATCGACGCCACATTCAGCCTTGCCAAGCTTTCCATGGAAAAGTAGGCGCACACACACATATATGCTTGGATGCCGTGTTTCCAACCCCAAGGAGCGGAGCAAGATGAACGATTCTTTTCTTTGTTTCGTGCTTCAAATTAGACAGCCATTGCTGCGAAAGGGAAGCTCTTGGGGATCTTGGAATCACCATTATGGCTTGGTGGAATAATATTTATGAGCATGTCTGCGCTTGAGACGGAGTATTACAGTTGTGGATCTGCTGGAGTGAAGACACGTTTGTTGATAAGTAAACTATGAATGGTTAAAGTCATGGTTGAGTCCTTTGTATCGCCTACAGCAGGTCTACCAATTCTGTGTCCCTCGATACATAAATCTCAACGACCATTACCCATTTGATACAAGATCAATATCGATAAATCATTGACGATATCAGGAACTGTCTCGCTAGAATCTCTATCGATATTGAACTTGAGTTGGTGAAGTTTAGATTAAAGGGAAATATTACCCGGAGACTAGGGGACACTGAATCGATGAAGCCACTGTGAATCTGAGGTTGGGAGAAGAGGGCACGATCGGAAAGTGATAGAAATCCATCAGTATTTTCATGGTAATGTATCTGACAATTACGTTGTCTTCGTGTATCATCCGCGCTATTTGGTATCTCAAAACACTAACAAACATCCCTCTCCATGCATTATTCGTACACAATCAAAGCGCAAATCTCAGTCAAACAGTCAGCGAGTCGCAAGATCTAGTGACCGCCAAGTTGACCCTTGGGAATTGGCTTAATCCATGATACAGCAATGTTCATGACGATGGTGATGATGCCGATGATCCAGAACACCTTGGGATAGTTGCTGGCTCCGGTCTTGGTAGTTGTGAAGCGGAAGATGATGGCGAAGATCTAGGACAATGGTTAGCGAGATGTTTCACTGGGAAAGAAGAGGGAGGAATCAACTTACAATACCGCCCAGGTTACCGCAAGCGCCCGTAAAGCCAGACACGACTCCGTTGGCTTGAGGATGGACGTGTGGCACGTAGGCAAAGTTCAGTCCGTTTTGACCCTCAAGGAAGAAAGCCAAACCGGCTATGAGCCCAAACATGGTGCTTTGGTCGCGCGAGTCTATTTTTCCAATGATGATGAGGAAGACACCTGTGAGAACACCGTACGTGTGGAGGAGAACACGCTTCGACCATACGCTTTTCGTTCGCTTGTAAGCAACATCGGCCAAAACACCGCCTAGGGGTCGGAAGACAACGTTCAATAAGCCGAACATGGCTGCCCAGTTGCCACGGTCCTGAAGACTGAGCCGAGGGAAGTTTCGAGTGTAGTAGTTTCCGAGAATGCTGTTGACGGCCAGTTCTGCACCGAATGAGCAGAAGTAGCAAGCGCCGGTGACCAAAGTCTGAGGGGAGAAAATGACGTGGAACATTTCCTTGAAAGTTGGCTTTTGAACGATTTCGCCCTTGGCGGCCTCAACCATCTGCTCTGCACCGATGTGGGCCTCATGGTCGGGGTAGTGCTTGTCATCGTCGCTGACAGGCTTCTTCTCCATGCTGCCGGAATCGGAGTCACGGGTAGCGCTGATCTCACCAGGAACGGCGACGACACCCCCAGTGGCCTTGTGCTCTTGAAGTGCCCGGTCGGCGTGAGCTTGACGGTCGGACCATTTGCCAGTCGGGCAATCGTCGCAGAGAAGGAGGAGAGCGGTGGCAGTAGAGATGATCAAGATACCGGGGACAACAAAGGCTACGCGCCAGGCAACGTGTGGTCGGAGACCATCACTGACGAGGGAGTTAAAGACAGCAGGCATGACGAAATAAGTGATTCCTGAATGGGAATGTCAATCTCAGAACATTGAGGATCGAAAACGCGGACACTTACCACCACCAGCATTACCAAAACCACCCGTGAGAGAATTGGCAGTACCGACAACGTTTTTGTCGAAGAATCCCGTCGACCACACCTGGCAAGGAACGAAGCTACCACCCAGAATACCGATAAAGAAGCGCAGAGCCATGATGCCAGACGCGTTGTGGACAGTGCCAGCAAGGAAGGTGGGAATTGCTCCGGCAAACAGACATCCGGCAAATGTGTATCTTGGACCGATCAGATCGCACATAGGTCCCGCGACGAGCCGAATGAGAAGACTAACATTAAGTCAGCAAGAGGAAAATGGTGACAGGTGAGTGAACTTACGTGGCAACCAGGGATATAATGTTGGAGTTTGCAACTTGATATTGCTTCAACTTCAAGTCTTTTGCGATGACGTCGGACAAGAGTGGTGGGAACGCATACCATGACCAGAAAGCGATCATGAAGCCAAACCATGAGAAGAAGAATACTCGTCCATACATGTCGATAGGATTAAGCATTGGGATGGACCTGGCCTTCTTGTTGACTGGGTTTACCAATGGAGCTTTCCATAGTGATGCTGGAGAGAACATGTTGTGGGTGTGTATATAAGAAATTCGGGGTAAGATGTCCCTACGAAGAAAGGAGCCAAGACGCGCTCAATCGAGAATCCTCTTATAGGACAGGCGCGAGAAACTGATGGGTGAATGAAGTGTATGATGAATGGCAGCCAGGAGTGTGCAGGGCCGCTATATATCTATCCCATAGCTGTTAAGGCTGATAGAAATCAGCTGTAGACTACATCTCCGGCGATTGACCAAAACTATTTCTCAGACGCACGAGGCAAGTCCGCGCAAATAGTCAAGTCGATCGAAGGCGGGGATCTATGATTAGCACCCTGCGTTCTGGAGGTGATCGGCGGTATTGTTGTCGAATAGAAACGCCACGTACGGCGCTTGAAGTCTGTTCCCGTGTCTGGGGCGTTGGTGGCGGGAGCGGTAAATGCTTATCAGGCTGGAGCATCGAGGACTAATTTTCTTTGGATCGAGGTAAAGATCAAGATATTTGCGGCGTAGCCGTCCCCAGCCGTGCTCCTAGGATTTACAAATTGCATGAAGACATCATCGTATAGCACGAACCGTGAGATCGGAAAGATCCTTCGATAACCGTGTATATTTACTTTCGAAAGCGGCCCAGATTCGGAAGTTTGAAACCTATTCGTACAAGCTCCTGCCACTGGCTGGAAATGCTTATCTATGATGCCTTAGCCGCAGTCCAAGGCAGCAAGTCGTGTGGTTGTCTCGAACATGTGGATGTCTGTCCCTGTGAATAACGATGGGCTTCTGCTGTTTCTCCGCGGTTTCCATGAGCTGGGATGGCATTGATGGTGGGCCCTGGTATTCCGATGCCCTGGGGCCTGGTCTGCAAGAACAAGCACGGAAAGCCACAGCTACACGAGACCTGGCGAAACGCGTTCTCGATCCGCGAGGTCCCCTATCTCTCGTGGTTGAAGGCACCAGCTGCGTCCATCGGGGCATGGCATCGGGAGAATGCGGCAAGAATCTAGTCGCAGTGGTCTAGGCCGAGCTCGTCGCAAGTGGTCGGCGACGTAAAGGGCTGATGCAGTGTTGTTGAGGGTTCGAGGTCGCGAGAAATCCCACGTCCCCCCGCGCGAGACTAGCTCTCCCGAAGCTTATCTATTGCTTCTTGGCCAATCGGAAGCCTGCCAATCATCAACAACATATCGCACGTGACGCTGGCTTACGAAGGGCGAACTCATCGTGAGAAATCAAGCATCAAGCCACCTCTGCCTGCTAGAGGTAAGCACTTTTGAAGGCGCACTATCGTATTGAAGCAATCTTGGCCACTTATTTGGCTTCTGCTGTCCAAAGCCTTTGATTGGGCCAGTTACAAGATGGCGTTGCTGGAGAGATGGCGCATTCCTGCCATGTGGAGAGCGAGAATCGTCACGCATATAGGATTAGGAGATCAGGCATGGCAGTAAGTGACGGTGATGTGAGAAGTGGACATGATATTGAATTGTTCCTTTCCATCAGGCAGGCAAACTGGACGGGATGAGCACCATGGATGCATCGGTCATGTACAGTGCAAGCTCAACGTGAAATCCAAGTTACGGAGACGCACTGTGTTGAACGTGGAGTGACAACTTCAGTGTGGATGCACAAGTCTGGCCGCAGAATTCCCATTCAAGTATGCGATCGACGAAACCCGGAGCGGCTCCCACGAGGGTCCGCGGATATCTACAGGGTTCCAGACCACCGTGCAGGACAGCGGGTTTTGCCGTGTGGCATCGCTGGACTTTGTTGCACTTCAAATAGGAACGCCATACATCTCCGCTGCCAGGGAGAACTGTCTGCAAAGGCATAATGTGGGGCAGTGACTCGCCGAGGGGTTTTGGTTTGTCTCTTTGAGTTGCTATCGGTATCCATGCTGATCGGCATGCTTTTCTTGCTCTCGCTCCTTTTACTTGAAGAGTCTTGACGCTTTGCTTGTGCTGCATTGTCAGTGAGGAATTTGGTCTCAATCTCCAATGTCGGACACCATTCAAAACCCTTGCTTCCTACACGACGTTTGAATGGAAGAACAAAAAGCAGGAGCCCAGATCCGTGCTTTCATGTTCGTCAGTCAAGTCCTACAAGTCGAGAAACTACATGTTTTAACAGACCTGAAGTAGAGCCACCTCAAGGCTTTCGTGCATTTCCAGCGCAGCGTAGATTGAGCAGTCTTCTGGCATTCTCGAAACGCTGTCAAAAATCAGTATTGTTTGCCATTGCGGCAAGTGTCGGCAGTGACGTTTTGCGCTTCGCAATGCCTAATATTTGTGATAAGCGAGTTGATGACAGGAATAATGACAGCGGCAACCTATCTATCCAAATGCTCTCATGATCGACAAAACGCTGCCGGTTCGAACAAAAACGTTGGTATATTTCTGTCTGTGTCCAAATTTCGATCAGATTGGATACATTACCGGGAAATCTCTTTTCTAATCGATACAGCATGGACGGCTTTGCAGGACGAAAGGCATACATAGTTGGGATCGACGATAACAGAACCTGATTACAGTAAGCCCTGGCATCGTTGGGAGCGTGACAATGCCGATGAGGAAGCTGTCCTCAGCTGATGGTCCGAGTATTCTACTCTCTTGCTTTTACCTCATATTCGTGGCCATAACAATCGAAACACCATATAATTTGCTCTCAAAGGCAGTCATGTTCATTACCATATATATTCGTCAATTTCCATAGTCTGTGCCACAAGCTCGTAGACAGGTCATCATTAGTACTCCAATCCCCATAATGCTAAATGCCCAAATGCCAAAAAAGTGACCTATCATCGCCAACCCTTATCGAGGAAGCGAGAGTGATGGGTGGATGTCCGAATCGATTTCGAAAATGCAGGCTCTGGTAACGCCTGTTACGTGATGCCCAGATCACAGAGCTCAAGGATGACCCGGACTCGATTTGAGATGGGTGCTGATGAATTTCTGGCAGACAAGACCGTGGAATTTGCCCGATATTGGCAGATATCAGTTACGAGTTTCAACAGCCATTAGCAGTCTGTGCTGCGAAAGGTCTACCGAGTGAATAATAGGACCGATGAAGGGAAGAGCTCAATCAATGGTTCATGTAGACGGTTGTGTATGTCTGCGAGTAATGATATTGATGAAATTGCCAGGGAGCCTGAGAATCAGGAGAATGTGGTTGAGGAGCAAAGCTTCCGGGATAGACCTGTTGCTGCATTGTAATGTTTTGTTGTCTCATGGCTGGGCAAGGATGTTGCTGTGCAGGCGACGTGCTGTTCTGCATTGTCGGTGTGGCTGACGTACGCGTGCCCTCGAGGCGGCTGCGAGATATTGGTCTAAATTGAGACATGCTCAGATTTGCGGGTTGGTAGGTTTGTGAAGACATGGCAGGGTACATCGGATATGGTGAGCCAGGTTGGGCCTGGAAAGCTGCAATTGCTTGAGTTGGCTGAAACTGGAATGGCATCATCTGAGCAGGTCGAAGTCCGTTGTTGTCGCTGTTGTTGGCAGTTGGCATGAATTGAGAAACGCCGAACGCAGAAGGCTGCGCAGTGGTCGAGACCTCAACGAAGCTGGTGCCACCACTCGACATCATAGGCTGGACCATTCCTTGAGTCGCCCTCGGCACGGGCCTGGATGAGGGATTGCTTGGTAGCTGGTAGGGCATCGATGGCGAGAATGGGCTTTGTGGGCTATTGAGTGAGGTAGGAGACATCTGAAGCGACCCCTCATCAGGGACAAAGAAGTTTGGGCGGTGGGTGTACAAGACCAGTGTCGCACGTGAACGCTCCGCGCGCTCCGCGGAATTTCTTCTCTCATATATACGCTGGCGAGCGATCCTTCTCATATGTTCTTGTCGCTGTTGCCGCGCAGCCCAGGCTGTGTCTGCTCGAAATCTTTTAGCCGGTCGCGGCGGGCAGATTCCATTCTCCTGATGCAACTCCTTCAGTTCCTGATCATCCCATGCTCCTCTGCACATTGGACATTTCAACAGTTCCTGGCGATTCGCTGGTGCAGTGAGCCATTCGACGATACAGCTCTTGTGGAAGTTTTGACCACATGTGGTCTTGCAGAAGAGTATCGTTTGAGTATCAAGAAATGCCTCCCAGCACACAGGACAGTCTCCTTCCACTGGTTTCCGGGTGGCCGTTCCTGTGGATTTACAAGGTGAGCTGGGTGGTTCTGCTGGAGGCTCTTGTTGTGCTATGAGTGACGCCGCAACCCTAGCGTTTCGCGCGGCTCGTTGGTTTGCAGCGACTGCGAGAGCCTGCCTTTCTCTGGAGGCTATTTCTGTCGTTGGGATGGTGAGGGTATGTCCCATGGAGGGGTTGTGGTAAGGTCTCGAATGCGGAAATTGTTCTGGTGATGATAGCTGTGTCGAAAATCCGCCGTGGACGTTATGAGAGAGTGGAATCGAGTTCAATCTCGACCATGGAATTCCATTGCCATTCATTCCTATGGGCTGAGAAGGGTCGTCCACATTGGCTGGGTATGGAAGGGAATGAGAAGACCCCAGCACCTCCGGTTCTGACATGATGGAATCTAGGGGTTGACTTGCATGAACAGAAGCAGGCTCTGGCTGTTGCTGGTGATGTAGTTGTTGATAATGATGCTGGAATTGTGGTCGAGTTGGGTAAAATCGAGGGCGGTATCCGAAGGGCAGGTCGGCCTCCATATGGGCGCGGGGGCAAGTCACCGAGCTACTAGCAGTAGTGCTTGGCTGGTGGGCAAAGTCAGAGGCAAAGGAAGGGAATCCCCGAGTATCAGCATAAACAAAGAATGTGGCCGTTGTGTCGATGATGCAAAATCCCAGCAATGATCAAGTTAGTCCGAGTCGGCGGGATGACGGGCTTAGGTATTGACGAGCAAGCGGCCTCAAGCGGGGGTGCGGAGGTAGCAGTATCAGGCAGACGAAGGGTCACGTTTACGACGAGGCTGCTAGAGACGAGATGGTGACGAGGACGGGGACGGGGACGGGGACGGCTACGAGTATTTGTACTTGGAACTGACAGGGCCAAGCCGGTTGGCGAGAAAGCGGCGGAGCAGACAATGGATTCTCAGCTGGTAAGTGGGGTGGTGGCATTCAGACTCAGGTGCGGATGGCCTGAGGGGACTGGGTGGAGCTATGTTGGTGCTTGGTGGGCTAGAGGACTGGTGAAGGCTGGCCGTGAGGAGAGAAGGGCGACGGTGAGAAGCTTAAGCTTCGGCGGGGAGAGGCTCGAGAGGAAGAAGGCGACCAGAGACAGCGGAAGTATAAAACCCAGGGAGGCCAGTGCAGTGCAGACAGGCAGACAGGCAGACAGGCGGGCAGGGAGTCAGGGAGTCAGGGAGTCCGGCTTGACTGACTGGCAACGACTGACTGGCAGTGGCAGTGGCAGTGGCAGTCTGGCCGGCCCTTGCCTATAGAACGGAGGAATTGGGATGCAGCCCACGACAAGCTCGTTTGCTGTTCGTGTATCATCTCTCGGCACGGCACAGACAGGCGAGAAAGCCTCAGGCTGGAGCTGGAGCTGGAGCGGGAGCGCGAGAAGACATGGCAGCGGGGTATTTCCAAGTCCTGGATCCTGCTGCAAGGCCAGGCGAGGAAGGCCGAGAGCTGGTGGTGGCAGTCGGACTCTGGTTCTGTTAGTACCTCCGTAGATGACTGGACGGATACCGCGGGCCTCTCGCATCATGAATTCAATCATCGCCGCCGCCAGCGACTCAGACCGGACCCTATAGTTCTATCGCCCGTCGTAAGTCTAGCTTGATCAGGCCGGCTGTCTCAAGAACAGGCCAGACGGTCCATGGATTCCCTCTGCAACATCATCCACCTGATAGAGCAGATGTCTACGTCTGCAAAAAGTAAAAAGCGATTTACTACCTAATATATTAATATTATACGTAC